>OZ022415.1:32889695-33489695 GCA_963989365.1 Rhimphoctona megacephalus | reverse complement strand
ACACGCGACACATCTACGAATATAATAACGCATTTGTATGTAAAAAAAAAAACGAAATTCACGTTGGTTTTGACTGCGGGAGAACCCACTTTTCACGTCGTCGGAAATCAATCATTACGCGATAGGAAAAAAATATCAATCTACATACACACACACGCACGCACAATTACACACACAGGGTCATTGGTGCCTTGACGTATTCCTTTCAGGATGGAATAGAAACATTTATTGCAATTTAAAAACGAAAAGCTAGAGATTGCATGTTCAATTGTTTTTGAGATATTTTAATGTCTCCGTTTTTTTTTTAATGATGAGAAAAACAGATATTTTCTCAATTTTTCTGTTTCTTTCATGAATTACATAATAATGATCATTGTTGAGTTAGAATGTTCTTCTAATCTCTGGTAAAACGAAAATAATGAGGCAAAAATTCATACGTTTTGTAAAGTATAACAAACAATTTGCGTGTGATTGCGAACTTTTTTGAAAAATTATGTTTTCATTACCGTTCCATTGATAAACGATTTTCAATTAAATACTTTCTGATCCCAATAATAATAGTGATAATTTGGGAGGATATTTGGCACTGGGTGAAAGATGATGAAGTATAAACGGACAAATACTTCGCTCCGTTCCATTTGAAATGGAACAAGGTCATGAAAAAAGCTTAGTAATTAAAATATCTCAAAGACTTGTGAATTTCGAAGCATGCATTAGATAGATTTTTCTATGACAAAAACGATCCTCAAAGCGATGCGTCCAGGTACCATTAATCCAGGATTTTTAACGATACCGTTCAAAAGTTTGAAAGTATTCTAAAACTTTGATAAAAATATAGTTTATTAATTAACAAATAATTGTAAAATCGTCAAATCTGACAAATAAGTAATTTTTGATAAACTAAGTTAAATACGATGAATAGGTTGAAGAAGCTAATAATAATTCAAATAAATTGAATAATGTTATTGAAAAAATGAAAAATAGAATAGATTTTACAAAATAACTTAATGAATATAAATAGGTTTTTACTTTTTATTTATTGAACAATTTTGTTGTCTTGTTTTTTGTATAAACGTGTCCAATTTGTTTTGTATCGTACAAAGCTCTTTAGCAGCAACTCCTGTCAATAGTGAACATGCTGCGAAGCATGAGAAAGAACTTTGGTGCCATAATGTAAATAATACCTGAAAATGATTAATCTATTCCAAAACCAAGAGAAATATATTGTTCCAAACTTTTGAACGGTAACGTATAATATATCGAAGAGAAGTTAACAAATTAATTCAAAGTTTTGAAAAATTGGAGGTAAAATTTCAGCCCCATATCTTCTTCGACTGATAGAGTTGAGTATATTTGAATATTCAAATATACTCCATTAGAAAATCTGTTGCTGATCGAACAAAAAAAATAATGGTGATAAATTATTTTCGCCGAGCAAATGCAACGTTTAAAGTTTTGATCGAAGCACTTTGCGCTCGTCGCAGTGTGGGCGCCCAAATGGTCAGAACTGTATAAAAAAAAAGACATAATCATGGAAACTCGTAGCTTTTTTTACGAACCATTAAGATGAACGAGTCCTTCCTCTCTGCCCCTCTAATCCGCTCTTCGAAAATATAAGATTTTAATGATTATGAAAAAAAAAATAATAATAATAATTTATAATATTTAAAACGATACTCGCTCTTGCAAGCTGTGCTGGTGAAAGCATATCTCCGATTATGACAATAGCGCGATAGATTACGAAGCCGTCACATCATCCATAGAAAAAAGAGGTACTTAAGCGTAAGAGGAGAAGAAAATTAGGTTTCAATTATAATATCAGTGTCGATCGATCAGTCGATATAAAGACTATAAATGTCAGTAAATATCGTATATTTTCTACTATCAGCTAAAATGCTACGATATCATAATACACACACACACATACACACATTCACACACACATATATATAAATACATATAAACAGAAAAGATTAAACGTGCTAGCACAATTGACTTTACCAGTCCTGGGTTAAAGTGTCAACCTCGGTATTCCCTGTAGCGCGAGTTTTTCGTTAACGAGAATTACTTTGCGAATGAATAAAAACAATGTTCCGGTTATAAATAACAAAACGAACTGGAGAAAAATCGAAATCGTTTTAATACGAACTTGCGTTATCAGAAATACTCTATAGTTTACGTTCGTAAAGATATTTATTCGATTGACTGCGACGTCATCAAGTTTGTAAATTTTACTTTGTAAGATTTTGTACATATATTATAGTTACGCAAATAGTACAAGGTATACCTATAACGTATTAATGATTGTAAATGTATTATCAGCGCGAGCGTGTGAAGAAATGGGAGAAAAAAGACAGGAAAACAAAAGATTTGTGGTCGCCATGCTATTGTTGACCATATTCGTTAAATATGTTGCTTCGATCGAATAAGACTTCACAAAGTTGCGAGAATTCATATCGAAAACGATCGGAATTCTGGCACTTCATTATTGGGCTATGAAAAATATACATTAGGGTGAAACGACAGAAAAAGAACGAGAAATTGTATGAAAAACAAATTTAATTGTGTAAAAAAATGTTGTGTTCTTGCCGCCTCCGAGTGACATAATTTTGGAATTTAACGCCGCAGCATTTATAAAACGAGAATTAATTATATTTTTGTTTATATTTAATTTATTACCAAAAAATACAGTGTAAAATACGAAAGTTGAAGAAAAAATACTTCTGAAAATAGAACATTTTTGCAATGGAAATTCATTGTCGATAAATGAAGAAAATCTACAGATTTCTGCACATTCTACTTTAATTTTTGAAAATGTGGATGGGAAACTAACATCGGATTACTTGGAAGCCTAAAAAGGAGCTAAATTTTCACAGAACACGGCACTTTTGATGTTTAGAATTTACTTTTACGATTAGACGTTTTCGGACGGTCGTGCTACACGTACACGAATGAAATCCACGAAATTAATCCTCGACGCGTTGATCTTTCACTTTGAAAATAAAAAATAAAACAGAATAATATCGAATGTCAGTGTGCCGAAAATGTTGCAAGTGCACTGAAAAAAACTTTGTCTCTTTGAGTCGCATTTTTACTTACAAATTAATTCATTTTTACCTTTCCGAATGATCTCTTATTATGCAGAGCGAGAGCTTTTGTAACAACGCGTCGAGGTTTCCTCAAACGATCGAACGAAAAGGAAGACTAACATGAAACACTCACTGAAAAACAAAAAAGATAGAAAGACGAGTAATTTACGATCCAAATGCCGACGATTAATCCTCGAAGAAATGAAAAAAAAGCGAACGGAGGAACCGGTACGAGGAGACTAAGCATGTAGAATGTAAGCATCTATCTAGAGCTTGTATGGAATACATTTCATAAGTACCTTTAACCGTAATTTACATGTTTAGCGCGCCATTGTAGGAAAATTAACGTAGCGGAGCATATTTAGTGGTATGAACCTGTGAAAGAAGTAAAAATTAAGAAAGAAAAAAGGAAATGGCACATAAAGGATACAGCGATAATTAAGCGCGATAATGATTAAAACGATGCGGGTCGAGTACACAGAGATGATGAGTATTCGAATGAAAAACAAATCCATATAATTGTTTGCAGAACAATTGTAAAGAGTGATTTAAAAAACATTGAAATTTCCTTTCGTAAGCAATTTCCAAAAGAAAGACTCTTGTTTTCTCAGCAACTATTCGTTATCGTTTGATATTCGAATACGAAGAAAATGTTTAGTCTCGTTTGTTTTATTTTTCATTCGAAGTATGCCCATTTCTGGTTCAACGGTATCGACGTTGCAGTCAAAACGAGAAGCCCTCTGGAGGGAACAATTTTTGTTCAAATAGCAGCCTACACAAATCGTCGATACGTTTGCCCATCTCTTGCCATCAACATTCTAGTCCAATACTTATAAAATAAGATTAAACGTTAATAAGAGTAGCCTGAGACTGCGGGATTAATAGCTTGTGGCCGGTATCTAAAAGACTAAACTTGGCAATGCGTTATTATTTAACACAAAAACTTTTGATGGATCCCCAAAGTAACGATAAACTCATCAAAATTTATATCAATTAAATCTTTCGTTCGCTATCATTGTCATTTCGTCGATCCATCTGAGATTTATTTTTCGTTCAAGTTTATAATACTGTTGAGGGCATTGTCGTGCGACAATAGAAAACGATTAAATTGTTCAAATGTGGTCAATTTTTAGATGCATGAATATATTAAAATCACTACGTTTTATACATTGCATTGGGAGGTCTTATTTTCTCTTGTAATTAAAAAAAAAAAAATTGTCAGTCGGTGTTAAATTACATTCCCATGGGAAAGAACTATTTGAATATTTCGTTTAAATTCAATTATCGGAATATCGCTCTCCCGAGTCGTGCCTGCTCCCGGAGACCTTTTTTCGCCAATTTTCCCTTACCACTGCGAGCACGACAACGTCCTTCATCATTAAATAATAAAAACGTTAAAACAAACGCAGCATCAAGCCCATTTTCTCCATCCAATTCTCCCATGCCTAAGTTTTTCTCCAATTCGTTCAATCTTGACAACTGAAAAATCGTTCAAGTGTCTATGAGAAGAAAAGAAATAAAAAACACTACGAAATAACAAAATAATATCACTAATAATAAATAAAATAAAAAGTCTACAACCATCTGCCACGTTTGTTATTAAATTTTCGCTTAGTGATGCACTCTGTCTCCTCTACCTCGTTGTAGCATATGTATACCTCGCTAATATAACTTTTTCCAGTGTATAAATAACCAATGGTGAAAAAACCACTCTTTTCTTCACCCCCTCTTGAATCACCACGAGCGTCACAATCCCTTTGCCTTCCTTGGTAATGACTCTATAAATGAGCGTTTATTATCGATCAATCGATGCGTAATCTGCTATACCCTACATACAAACCTATATTTTGTATACCTTTTGCTCTCCCTTTGACTTTGTTACGCGCCCCCACTCCTTTTCAAAATTTCGCGATTATTCCACGTAATAAATTTTCGATCAAATCGCAAAACGATATATCACTCGCAAATATCTATGTGAATTAATTCATATATAATATATAAGGCTGTCCACAAATTCATTGATCAGACAAATTGAGTTATAATATAGGTAATTCGCACACGAAATACTCATACACTATGCGGTTTGTTCACGGTTCAAAAGTATTTAAATTTTTGTATTTTTGACGCAAGTCAATTTGCTGGAAAAATCATTGGAATAGGTATAACTACTTTGGCTGGCCAGACGAAAAGATATCAGCAACATGTGTATCAATAAATTATGTATGATCTTCGCCGCAAACTTATCATTAAACAATACTTCAACTCGACTCTTTGGTTCTCTACTTCACAACATCTCCACTCTTGAACATCTTTACGATAAAATCATTTTTATCTTAAAGATAAAACTATTTTTTTGAACATGTCTATTTCTAATTTATTGTTAATCTCAAATTTTGCTCTGCTCATCATACATGCCATAAAAACTGCGGCCTTACGCATCTCTGTTTTTCAACATTTCTGCTCCTGTGTTAACTCTAATTTTACTACACTAATAAGGAAGTGATATTTTTCTCTACTCATTCAAGGTGAAGTACTACGAGAATATTTCGGTGTAGCAATATTTTGGAGTAACCTGAGGATGAGTAGAGACATTTAACCCTAGACCCACACCTGCAACGGGATCGAAAAGAACCCCATTTTTTTTTTTATAAAAAAACTCCTTTTTTACATTTTTTGAAACGTTTTTTTTCGTTTTATAGACTTTTCATTATTAAAGATATTTATTAAAGATCTCCCTTTCATTATCAAAAATCGAAGAGAATGATGCATAATTAAACCTCATTATCACATATGAGAAGCACTTTATGCTACAGAAAACATTGGGATCGTTTTCGACCCCATTGTGGGGTTTGCGTTCAGAAAAATAGATTGTAAGGATTTAGGGTCAAGATTCGAGATGCAGAAGTAAACGA
Source organism: Rhimphoctona megacephalus (assembly GCA_963989365.1). Taxonomy (NCBI): domain Eukaryota; kingdom Metazoa; phylum Arthropoda; class Insecta; order Hymenoptera; family Ichneumonidae; genus Rhimphoctona; species Rhimphoctona megacephalus. The sequence continues at coordinate 33,483,694 of OZ022415.1, read as the reverse complement.
GTTAAAAATTATTAGAGTGGAATTATTTTGGAGTTGAGAAAAAGGAGTATAGTTGTTTTATTCGCCCATTATTATAGTTGACAAGTTTTTCTGATGCCTCATGAACTTTTCGTACATTTTATTATTTTGACAGCTTCTGAAACTAAGATTTTCTTTTTGTTTATACAAAAAGTGTCAAAAAATGGATTTTTTTCTTCGTGTAAAAATATTTCGTTGAAAAAAAAAGAAAAAAAAACATTCGGTCTAGATTCACCCTGGACTCATCCAAGGATCTTTGGCAAAAATACAAAAGTTACCCAACTTTTGAACTATTAACAATTAGACAATCACATATATGTATGCTTGGAAATGACCTCTCATCACTTGACTAGTTGATTGCCGACTTTGTGAACAGCCTGTATACATATATATGGGCATGTGGACTTAAAAAATTGCGTTATACGACGAATATTATATCATACTCCGTATCAGTCGATTGTATCAATACATACATTCATGTATACAGGGTCTCCCATTTTAATGTTTGCATGCAAATATAAACTATTCGTTGTTGGAAAAAATGTTTGAAATATGTACTGTTTCGAGACGAAAATGGTATTATGCACGGAGAGAATTGAAACTGAAAAATTAGCATTGCAGCAATAGAAACGCGTGACAAGCTTGAATTTTAGTGATTTTTACTGAGCAAAATGTAAATTTTCATGAAAATAAAATAAAACTTCCTATATTATGCAAGAGATTTTATTTCATTTTCATGCAAATTTACATTTTGCTCAGTGAAAATCACTAAAAATTCAAGCTTCTCTCCCATTTCTATTGCTGCAACAGTAATTTTTTCAGTCCTAATTCTCTCTGACACTCAATATCACGGACAAAATATTTCTTCTACATTTGCCGGAATGACCTTGGACTTGGACACAGAAATGAACTTGGATTCGGGTAGCGAGGAATATTATGCCAATTGAATTTTTCCACTCCTGTAACTGAACTCGTTTCATGGAATTTAATGGCCAAGAACTTTAATGTCCAAGTCCAACGATATAAACCCGTCAAGTAGACTAAGAAATATTTTCTTCATATTCAGCGTAAGAGGAAACGAAATCCTCAAATTAAAAATGAAAAAAGCCCACAACTCTAAATGCAAAAAAGAAAGAAGTTTCTTTTAAGAAAAGATTCATCACTATGAAATTTTAAATGCCTCCATTGCCACAACTCTCGTGTGAATAATACGATGAGTCCCTCGAAACAGTACAAGAGCTATTACGACTTTTTTAAACGAAGATTATTTAAACGAATCTTGTGTGAAAAGTTAAAAATGGGCCGGCCTGTGAATACATAGATACGTAAATGCTTGAAAAAAAGTAAAACACCCAAACAAAAGGAAAATTATATTTGTAGAACTCATTAGTATATGGAATGCTTGAAAAAAAAAAAATAAAAATAAAAAAATTGTACGCGGTGCGTCCCTATCGTGAAGACGCTCGGAAAAAACCGCTTGCTAAATAACTGAAAATAATAAGGAATCATATAATCATTCCGTCGTTGCAATGTCATTGAACGCACATTACGTCAAACCTGCGACGGAAATCAGAGAAGAGATTTAATGAAAATAGAAGAGATGAGAGATCAACGAATATTATATATTATTCGCATAAGGGCAATTGGCACAAAAACAACTAAACCATTGTCAACCTTCGTCCACATAATTGGCATCAAATTATCAAATCGTCACCCTTCTCTAATATGCTGCATAAATATTAAGATACGACTGTCGCCTACTGAATGTACAATATGTAGTATTTACCTGTTGTTACCACCAAACCGTCATCAAAGATATTTAAAAAAAAAAGGAAAAAAATGTAATTGTACCATATAACGGCACGAGGTTGTATTTCTTGATCTCTGCTCAATCCAATCATCAATCTTCCATTTCCCATTTTACAGATCCTCCGTGTTTACAACGATCTCAAGATTTCTGAATCGAATTGAAAAAATTCAATTTACACTGTCGTGAACTGTATTAGAATTCGAATTCTCTTCAATTATGCATTTTTTGGCTTAGTCAAGATGACGAAGTTGCAACTTTGACAGTTCTTAAGATTTGAGAATAGAATTTGGTACGCAAATACGTCTAATGAATCCAAAGACAAATTTAACGTGAAATACAAGTAAGAAACAATGTTCGATACTTTTACCTTCATTTTTTTTGGAAGATGAAGAAAAATTTTGCAAATTCTGATCAAAGACATTATTTTGTAAAATTTCTTTGAGCGAAATTTTTTTCTGTTTTGTGTAAGGTTGGTTAAAGTAAATTAAATTCTCTGCTAAAATTATTTATATTTTTATGAACAAGGGGTGGAACTTGTATTTTCAAGCCCAAATTCACAGCTATGACAAGAAGTCAGAGTTATTTGAACGTTTTTATTGGAATTCAAAAAAATTCAAATAGCTGCAACTTTCTCAAAAAAACAATGGACCCACTCCCAAATCGTGCTCTAAAATTTTGTAAATTCACTTAGTTTTTTTTATGACAAATGGAAATAAAAAATCAACAGTGCCCCTTTCATAGAACACCCAATTTTTTGCAAAAAAGTGAACAAAAATAGGAATATATATATTTTTCTTAACTCGATGAATTTTCTATTTGGAAACAGTATAAAAATTCTATCGATCATTTTTCGTGAAAGACTCATAGTTTCCGAGTTATCGCAGCCTGGACCCAGAGAAATAGAGTAAAACATCGAAAATTCAACTAGTTTTGAAAATTCGCAAAACGTGGCTAAATCGGAAAATCCTAAAATACGTGTGCGCTTATTTCTTGTGTAAAAAAACATATCAAACATTAGCACAAATCAAAAGGGGATCAGAATTTCGCAATGTAAATGTGATGTGTATGTTCCTGTTTGTTTCTGAACATAAATAAATGCACAACAAAGTCAGAAATGTTTTATTTATTCCAACACATCAATTTGTTGCGAAAATGACTTTGTTTCGCTTTATTGCTAAAATTTTCAACTACTTCGTACACACACGGGGCACCGGCGAGCCCAAAAAAACTTTAAGAAAATGAAAAATGGCTGAGAACACGCGTGACCCGCTCATTTACGTAAAAATTTACGTAAAAATTGTAACCCAAGAAACAGATTAAACTAATAGGCGTAGAAAATCATATCACAATTTTTTTTTCTTTCCCGAAAAATAACGTCGTCCGCAAGAGAACAGCATATTTTACTCAGACGACGCTGCCAGATTGCTAGATTGAGAATCGGCTAAAATTTTCTGTGGTTTTCCTCGATATCGTCGATTTTAAACAACCTCCGGAGAATCCAGATTTCATCTTCTGCTGTGATTCTTTGCCTGCGCTGGATTCACTCGAGCGAATCAACGAGTGATAATACATTTCCTTGATCTCGATCTTGTCCCTCCTTTCTCTTCATTTTCGTCGATGATCGCTCGAATTCGAAAATTCTCGTCTCATTCTCCCTCTCATATCCCGACTTTTGCATTATTCAATTATTAAATATTTTTATGTTTGCGTGAAAACGGTTTAGAGAATACAAAAAAAAATTGATCCAATGGAAATCGCTATTAATACCAAAATCGCAATGTCTGAAGTTTCTTTAGATCGATTCACTGATGGAGCGATAATAAATAAACAGTAATAGTAGTTCGACATGTTTATTATATACAAAAATTTGGAACCGAGTAAATGTTACTGAATTAGCGATATTTGCCAAACCATAATTTGTCTACGGGTGAAATCCATTGGTGACAGCCACCGATATTATTCTGAATAATATACTTCATCGTCCAAGGGTTGATGTTAGTCTCCTCCAATCTCTTCTCTTCGTTTCTCATGTTCTCGAGCATTTCGTGGCTGAGGGCGATCGCTTTGAACGGTAATTTTGCAGCTATTTCGTTGAGCCATCTCTTTACCTCGAAGAATTCACATTCACCGCCCACCTCGATTATAACGCGGTTAGCTTTGATTGGTGTGACGTAATGATCAATAGCTCCTTTTCCACCACCCATACGTTTTCCTTGGCCCTTTAAAACGCACAGCGTTATGAAACTCATCGATTCGCATCATTTTTTTGTGCAGTGAGCAATTTTTCCTTCAATTGAATCGTTTAAACATGTGACAAACAGATAAACTAATTTTCCACCAGTTATACACGAATACAAAGTTGCGAGACAACTGTTTTTCTTCGAAAACACGCATCGGCCAGAAAAGAAGCGAAGCACTTCGAAATTCCAAAGAAAATTCTCTTTTTTATTGCATATTCTAATTCTACTTTTGACAACAACAAAATTTTATCCCAAACTATTTTCTCACGTCATATATTTTTCGAGAGATTAAACGAATGAAATTGTAAATATTGAAGAGAGATTATAAAAAGGAGGTCGCCTCCCGAGTTAATCATGAATTTTACCACTGACTTTTCGATAACGACGTTAGATAAATAATGGAAATATTGGTTTTAAGAATAAATAGGGATTTTGACTTAGAATTTAGTTTCAGCTAAAAAAAGTTCGATTTCTTAAAATGGCTAACATTTGCTCACTGAAAGTAAAAGTAAATAATTTTTGAAGGAATTTAATCGGTCTTTTTGAATACAGCAAACTTCTATTCCAAATATTTGATAATTATGTCGAATCACGTTTTTCAGAATTGAAAAGTACAGATATCAGAATTGATATCTGTATTACTCAATATTGCCACATTTTTTTTTTTTCACATTTGAAGGCTTCCCCTCCTTAATATTTCATGAGATACTATTGTTTCATGATAACGAGCGTTAGAAAAAAAATTAAAGGCATTTCAGGCTGGAGCTGTGATTCGACATAATCACCAAACATTTTTTTGCCCGATGCATATTTTTTCAAGGAAAACAGCCGTCACGCAGCTTTATCAATGCTTTGCATATATTTTTTGGAGTTCCATAATATATGAGTAATTTGATAGCCGTTCATTATTATATAAGCCGTGTGCTGTCGAATTTACAAAAAAATACTTATATCGAATGGTACTCTGAAAAAAATGAATGTCTTTTTACCTTTCGAGTAACTGGCTGCCACGGAGCATCGATTCTCCACATCCCAAACATTCTTTTCGTATCAATATTTCTTCCGAGCGTGTTACGAATCATCTCAAAGTGTCCATGTCTGAGTCTTCCACCTCTGGTTGCCTTAATTTATTCAATTTTATAGTTTCTTTTCATTTTGTATCTTTACAATAATAGAAGCTTCATAATTTCTCGGGTGTCATTTTTCTTTAATGCTTTTGCATGCCATGTCATTCAAGAATGATAATAAACTGCCAACGGTTCAATTTCTTTTCATATTAATTAGAAAAGTCTAGTCAACAAATATTGTAGCGTAATTCTTATTTTCATTTTGTTTCAAGCAAGCGCAAGATTACTGCGAATAGAAAAATAAAAAGTTTCAATACTTGCAAGCTTTTGCAAGCTTCACTACAAGAATCTTAATTTCCATGACACAAAAAAAGGTGTGTCAAGTTCGTGTAGAAATAATTTTCAATATTATTTTTTTAAATCATGGCTTTAATAGCGAATAACACACTTAGTTGAGGTGGAATGCACATGCTTAAAGCCACTCAAATTGCCTAGTATTAAGAAAAAAAAATGACGTCAAATTTGACGCAATATTATATTTTTGATTTTTTTAATTGTGTCAAACTTTTCATGAGTTTGAAGATTAAAATTCACTCTCAGTTTTGAAAATGTCCCCGTATTAGAAATGAAACATTCTTCATTGTACAAAAAAAAAGCCATTGCAAACAATAGAAATTTCATCTAAGGGGAAACAAGTTGTCAGACTTTTTGTCGAATAAAAGAAAGGAATGTTCTATTTTGAATCTAATGCTAGTATAACAACCAGGAAATTTTCATAATGGGGCATTACAGAAATAAGGCTAATATAAAATGGACATACTATGATGCCAAATTGCTTGTGAACAAACGTTGTATGCAATTCTTCAGGTCCTCGCATAAATCTCAACCTCTTTTGCATTTTAAAAGGCCTCATACTTGCTGGGTATTGTGGTACTTTATCCATAATCTTAAGCTTATTTCGCTCCGGAAATTCAACCTCTAAAAATAATTAATACAAAGTCATTTCAAGTCTCATTATTATTTTACTTCTACGAAGAAATTTACTCACCTGGATATTCAGGCGTTGGTCGATAATTCTTCAAACCTGCCGCTTGTGTCATAACCACCGACATCCGCCCTATAATTTATGCCAATTAACAAATGCATACAAGTTAATTACGTGTAATTAGGAATACAAAATTGCAGTCCCTAGACCATAAAAATATATGTCTTCATTGATTTGTCATCTTTGTCATTGTGAAAATCTTCACAAGCACACAGTGACTTTTAACCCTGGTAAAACCAGAGAACATAGATCTCTGGTAAAACCCCTTAAAGACAAACAAAGTGCTTGTATTATGGTATTATTTCTTTTAAATTTTTTAACTTTGTATTATGTCTTTTAAATGTAAAATTCATGTGAGAAAACTTTAAACACAAGATAGTTATCCTGATCATAAAAACTGTGGTTAAAAAAAAAGTTTAGTACTTTGAATGTATCATTCGATGCTGTACGAAATAACGCAAACGCGAATGAACAGTCGAATAACAAATATCATAATAAATGGTCAAATACATGAGCTTTTGAATAAAATTCGTCCAAAAATGCCACAGCAAATGCGATACTCAACCCATTACATAACCTAGAAAAATATAAATATTAAGGAATACATCTTACCGGGCAGAAGTGCACGGAAATTGATATGCCGAATAAACATGATTAGTATTTATTTTCGAACACTCGATGAAGATACGTTAACCGTTAAGAATGTTTTTAACGGCTTGTCTTTGATTTTTAATTAGAAATATTCGGAAGAGCAAATGAAGCAAACCGCACTACACTGCAGCCAACGAAGCAGGGAGACTAGAGTAAAGGAGTGGACACAGCGTGCTTTAGAAATGTACACGAAATCCCGGCCTGAAGCGGCGGCGCTGTATCGGTACAAATCCTATTAGATCAGACATACTGTTACTACTTATTTTCTAACCTCGATTTTTCAACATACGTGCAGTGTCTATGTTTATGTCAGGGAGTTTACGTGTACAAAATTTTTTTTTTTATTAATGTACTGAGCTTCGATCTTGGAAGGAAATGAAATGTGAACATTTGATATTGTTTTATTCTACCAGACCCATCAGTACAATTTTTTTTTTATCATTCATTTTGTAAATACTGGAAATAAAGTTATGTTTATCTGGCTCAATGGCCATTTTTATGTCATAAATACTGATGGTATTAAAATTTTTTTATTCAGCATGAAAACGACGCGGGTAACACAGAAAACACCACACGAAAAAATCTGCCAACCTTGAAAGGTGGTCGGAATTTCGGATCAATGCATGCAACAATCTCAGATTGTCGACACAAAATGTTATTTGCAAAATTTAACCGTTCCGCACATGAGACGAAATCACGCACTGAAGACAATAAATCGTCTTTTTAACCTCCAATATCCTGTTCAATATACTGGGATTTGGGTTAGAGGCTTTTTTTTCTATTGCGCAAGCGCGAAACGGTCACTTTCACCGTGTGAACTAATTTTATTACTATACGTGTAGGATCTGTACACCTGGTGGCACATCTAAGAACTAATTCAAGACCGGATTTTGAGGATGCCGTTACTACTTATTTTCCTATGCTGTGCCCACTCCTTCTCTCTGGTCTCCCTGATCCTACTCTTCTCCCACTATACATAATATATCGCTGTCACTGGGGGGGAGTACTGTGGCAATTCACAGCTTTTCAATGTTGCCACTACACGGCCAAAAACGTCGAAACAATTCTCACAAGTGGTTGCTTAGGCATGCGTTTCTATATATAACGATGCCCCGCAACGCTATAACATCCTCAGCGCGTCTAGGGCACGGTACGGTCACATAGCCCTACTGACCAGTCTAGGAGGAGGAACAGCTATCCTAGTCAGAAGGGATTTTCCAATACGATTTAAACAAACAAATTACCCAACACCAAACACAAACGAAACACTAGAATATACGATTATTGAGGGCAAAATGAACAACAATACAAAGCTATACATAATCAGCGCCTACGCGAATAACGAGGCCAGAAAAATTTTCATACATGAATTAAACACCCTCCTGTCTAAACTTAAACTCCACGACCTAAGCAACTATTATATACTAGCGGGAGATCTCAATGCCCGACATATTAACTGGGGAGACATAGCCAGTAATTATAAAGGTCACCTACTAAGAAAATGGGAAACAGAACAATCGCATCTATACAAAGCAATAATATACCACCCCTCGGCTCCTACCCTACCATCTCACAATTCTTATCTCGATCTATGCATCGCGGACGCAAGAATCTCGATAACAAACCTAGTCGACAACAACAAGCTACCTGTTACACATTACCCCAACGACCACGACGCCATCTTACTCGACATTACAATACAGAACATGACATACAATCCACAGACCGAAGAAGAAAAAACAGTTTACCTCTACAAAAAAACAAAATGGAAAAGCTTTCTCAAACAATTAAAAAATAACTACACAAATAACATCCCAGCGGACAGAAATCTCACGATTGACGAGATCGACTTGGCCATTGAGTCAATCAACATTGCAATACGTAAAACAATACAAGAGATAGTCCCAACACACAAGCCTACAGACAACACACTAAATTACGTAAATAATAAAATTATCAGAACCCAATCAATCAAATCGAAAATAATCACGGTATATAAAAAACTCAAACGACAAAGCTACCCCAGCCATCATCCATTAGTCATAACTACAAAAATACTCATTGAACGTCTCAACAATAGACTCAAGGCCGAATTTAAGTACACTTACACTAAATATTGGGAAAAACAACACAGTAAAATTGACTTCAGAAAAGCTGAAGAATTCTTCCCAAAAATAAACCGCTTCTTCCGACCAAAACAACCATTACAAATACAAGACATGCATGTACAAGCCAACGATACACAAATAATAAACAGAAGCGGCATAAACTTAGCAGAGGCCCAACTAACGAACAACACATACACAGTAAGTAATGTACAGGATAAATTAAACTTGATCGGTGCCACCTACGAAAAAATCAATTCACCACGACACACGAACGACAACACCCTGATCAAAACAGAAGTAAATAACAAAATAAGAACCCTCAAAACTGAGGCAGAAATACATAAAACAAACAGCATAACAATAACCCAATTTAACAGCAACAACACAGCCGACAAACCCAAAAATAACCAAGAAAATATACCCATATTCTTTCATAGCACAGAAACGCTCCAAAAAATATTCAAAAGCCTTCCGAACAAAACCTCAACCGGCACTGACCAAATACCCTCGATTGTACTCAAAAAACTCCCTAGCTATGTAATCAAAGACTACACAATAATTTGTAACAACGCTCTTAATTACAGCTATTTTCCAACCGCATGGAAAATAGGAAAAATAATACCTATCGGGAAAAAAAACAAAGACCTACGCAATCCCTCCAACTATAGACCCATATCACTGACCCCAAACATTAGCAAAATATACGAAATAGTCATAAACAATGCCATAAACAAACATACAATAGAGAACAAAATAATACCTGACCAACAATTTGGGTTTCGACACAATCATTCGACAATCCATGCAGTGAACAAATTAACCAGTGACATCAACACACAACTCGACCAAAACCACATGGTGGGGGCATGTTTGATAGATATTGAAAAAGCTTTTGACTCGGTGTGGCTCGATGGCCTCATATATTTGCTACAAGATTCTAACTTCCCAAAACCGCTCCTCCTAGTCATCTGGGACATGATCACAAATAGAAGCTTCATCACTTCAGACGGAAAAAATTCCTCGACCAAAACTTTTAAAATAACAGAAGGGTTAGCCCAAGGTACGGTCAATTCACCTATCTTATTTAATATTTTTACACACAAAATTTTACACATACACAACAGACCAAACAATGACACCCACTCACTAGCTTTTGCAGACGATCTCGTCGTATACGTAACAAACGAAGATCCTTCTTATATACAACATAATCTGCAAATAGCCGCTAATACAATAAACAGACACTACCTCCTCTGGAATCTCCGAATCAGCCCAACGAAATGTGAAACGGTGCTTTTCCACAAGCCGCTAAGATTCTTAAGTGTAAAAAAAAGAGAAATAATCAAAAACTTTAACATCAAAATTAACAACATAGCAATACCACACAAAACATCCGTTAAATACTTAGGAGTACAGCTGGACCACCTACTACGACTAAACACACATATTAACAATCAACTGACTAAAGCAAATAACGCTTGAAAAGCAAACTATCGACTCTTTTTCTCAAAAAAATTAGACCATAAAGCTAAGATAATCTGTTACCTCCTCCTCATTAGGCCACTACTCACATATGCCACACCAATTTGGTGGAACACCTCCGCAAGTATGATGGAAAAAATACGCAAATTTGAAAGAAGATGCCTAAGAGCTGCCCTCCATATCTACAGATACACTGACCAACCCACTCTCATGGTTTCCAATAAAAATCTTTACGACTTTGCAAATACTCCAAGAATAGACAACTTTATCATACGCCTAACAAGAGACTACTTCGACAAATTGCCAAAAAACACTAACTCAATAATCAAATCATTAGCCGAGCCACCTAACATTGACCGAACTCACCAAGCGATCTCAGGATACATCACCCCGCAAGCATTCACCCACTTCGACAAAAAAGGCATTATACAAAACAGCGACAACATTCCAATCATATATCATATAGGAAGAAACCAATCGAACAAATCCCTCCCAACTACATATGAGGAAATTGATGAGCACAACTCACCGTACTCTAAAGTAATACCAGACAGAGATACCAACGACTTCTCGAGAATAACTAACAAATACTGGTGGATAAATAACGACGATAAACATATAGATGAGATTCGAAGGAGAAAACGTCATAAAGAGCACCAAGAAAGACAAATGCGTATGGGCCGCGCACAAATCGGCCACATATAAAGAAAAAAACAAAACCAACTCTGTATATATGTATAAATGTAAATAACACCCTTAGTCGTAAGCCTACACATAACCGAAACAATGTCAAACAGGTTTTTTTTATTACTTTTAATTTTTTCTCCTGTATATCCCCACTAACCAAAAACCAGATAGCAAGAAAGTCACGCTCTAACCCCGAAAATATTATAAAACAAAAAACATATAACGTACACATGTGAGATGCCAGCACACATCGAGCCATAACATGTGAGAAGATGATATTATAAGATACACAGTCTGGTCTTTTATTGTTTAGATTGTTTTTTACCAAAAATGTAGTAATATGGACAAACTAATAAAGAAAACAACACTTATTAAAAAAAAAAAAAAAAAAAAACCAGTCTGTGACCGTACCGAAGACGAAACGCAAAGATCCCTTTCTTTTCGCCGCCACGCTAGCGTGGGGGATCTACTTTACCATCTGCCTAAGATCCTACCTTACCGACCACGAGACGTTAACTTTCTTCACCAGCTCAAATTCCTTCAATTGCAAGGTAACGCGCTTGTCCCACCGACAACGTTACCTTCCTACAGACTCAACTTATCTCCCTGAATTCTTGACATTTGTATACTTTTTATAATGGTTTGTAAGTCATTTGTAAGTGATTGTCAGAGCAATTCCAATGTTTACTATACAAGTCTCTCATTGACAAATAGAAAAATAACAGGTCAGGCTTTTACGATAAGAACGTTATTCACTCCAACAATTCGAACGCACTCCTATAGGACGCGCTCTGTCACCACGCGACAGTTCTCTGGCTGCGTTCGCGGAGTCACTATTTGCGCTAAAAATGCAACCTATAGTAATACTATTTAATGGTGGAGCAGCGTTAACGTTTGTAGCGCAAATAGCGACTTCCCGACGCGCCTTCTGTTCTATATATATATATATATATATATATATATATATATATTGGCGGTTTGGCGGTATTGGCGCTATTTATTAACTCGTGTGTTCATAGTTCGTGTATTGTTCCGCCGCTACTGTGCTACTGATTGTACAAGATACTATAGTAATAATGGACAAACAAATGAAAACGCGATAAAGGTTTGTTATGTGAAGGTTGTTGTTTATTAGACATTGGAGAATCAATAAAATTGACATGGACTTGGATAATCAGAGCGAGGACGGAGAAATCAAGAAAAGCCCATCGAAAGATATGGACGACTTCAGGTAACGATCCAACGACGTTTTACCGCTCATCTGTTAGGTTATAATATCAAATTTACACGTTTCACCGGAAACGGAGAGTCATACACCGGAGAAAAATCAGTTGTACTGTTGTTAGAGCTCCTGTACACGTTATTTTACAAGTATAAAATCTCGTACACGAATCGAATAATTTCATGAATAGTTGCATTTGAAGATTTTTTTCATTGTTACAATTCATTATATTTCGGAAGTACAATTTCGCCTGTTGCACACACCGGTTTAATTAAAAAATAACGAAAATCTCGGATCCGACTAATTTACGAATTTTCAATACAATCAATTCCTTTAGTTTCCAAATAGTTCCTGCAAGTTTAACTGAGCAATTATTTTTCTGTACTTTACAGGACGGTTCAAACAGTTTTCATCAAAGAATCTGCATAGGCTTCGTTACTTGGTGTATAAAAATTAAAAAAAAACTAATAAAATAGAGATATTCATAAAATAGGGAAAAAATAAATTGTACTTGAGGAAAAAAGCAGACAAAAAGAATAATACATTTATTTGTTCAAAGTTTTTCTGAGGAAGAAGGCGCGGACACGGCGGATTCTTTGGATATAAAGCCGCCACAAGCGGCTACTCATCTACGAAAGTCAAGCTCTTCGCGAAGAAGAGAGAAACATGGTGATAGAAGAGACAGACGCGACGAAAAGGAGCGTAAATCGCGTCATCATGAGCGAGCGGAGGATAGACACAGAGACAAACACAGGCATCGTAGACACGCTATGGAAAATATTGAAAGATCAGAACGCAATGAGGGAAATAAGAGGGACAGAGAGAGATCGGAAAAAGTAGAAAGAATGGATGGACATTCGCGCGACAGAGATTCCTTGAGACACGAGAGAAAAGATAGAAGTACGGGCGATCGTGTACTCGAAGATTTGAGGGAAAGGTAAGTTTGTTTATCCGTTTTATTTTAGTTAGTACCTTTTGATCAATCTAACCAAAAATTGGATTGAGTCCAAGCTCATTTTTTAATTAATAAAATCATTCCAAAAATTACAACCAGAGACGCAGCTGTATTCGCGTACAAGCAAAATGATGAAACTGTTCTTTCAAGATTGTTGGACAAGCGTCGTGAGAGGCGCGAGGATTCGCGGGATTCTCGAGACTACAAGGGTGATTCCCGACGGGACGTTAAAACCGAAGATCCGCGAGAATCCCGAGATCGTCGAGATGTACGTATGGATGAGATACGCGAAAGACGCGAAATACGCTCGATACCGGATGAAACACGTGAACGTCACGACATACGTGTGACGGAAGAACGTAGACATATTAGAGTGATAGATGAACAATACGACGATAACGAATTGATTGAACGAACCGATCGTGAAAAACGACACAAGAGAAATCACAAACACGATCGTGCGCGCGACAGAGACCACGAAAAAATCGATCGCGAGAGAGAACACAGAGAAAAACAATTGCGCGAAGCTATGGATGTCGTGCCTCAGGAGGATCCTGAAGACATGGACATCAGCGAAGTCCCTGTACAGAATAAAGATCCTAAGGAAATAAGCGAACAAGAAATGAGAAGGGAAAAGTAATTTTTTAATTTTACTCATTAATCAACTTAAAAAATACGAATTATCAATGAACAAATCTTTTTCTTTTCACTTATACAAACACTTAGATTTACGAATATCTTATTGTCTTAACTCTCCCTTCATTTCAGACTGTTAGAGGCCGATCGTGAAATGGCTAGGAGAAAAGAAGTATCGCGATTAGAATTAGAGGCACGGAGAATGAAGAGAGGAGAAAAGAGAGCACTGAGTCCTGACGTTGATCAAGATCATTCGATCGTAGAATTATCGGATGAAAGTCAGAGTCCAGCTCAGTTTGATCCAATTCAATTGAAATCGCCCGAGTATGCATTTTTATTCAAAATGTTTCGATTATTTTCGTAAAACTATATTTCGTCAGCCGAATCTTGCACTTACGATATTCGCAGTTCTCAGGTGAGACACTCGTCCGAGGATCGAAATAGTACGCAAGAAAGATCGTCGGAACGTCACTCCTCGGATTCCTCGGAGTCCAGCAGCGAGGACGACGAGGAGGAAGACGACGAAGAAGAAGAAGAAGAAGAAGAAGAAGAGGAAGAAGAAGACGATTCGAACGAATCGAACAAAGCTTCCGACGCAGAAACCAACGATGGTTCGGAATACAATAATCCGAGTCCATTGTCGGTTGATCGCTTGGCTAAATCCGATCATTCGGAAGGCGATTCACCGGGACACATAGAATCGAATGGCGCGTCGAAAGAGACGACCGAGGAAGTGGAGAAAAAAATCGAGGAATCAGAATTACCACCCTATTTACCTGCCATACAAGGTCATTAATTATTTAATAATAATAATAGAAAAATCACTTAAGGGGGAACGCCACTGTGACGGGACAATAAATTGTTATTTTCTGGAGTTTTTTTTTATCCCGATATAGATAATTATTTAAGAATCGGATAGAGGATACTTTATTGAGTATATATTTAACTATTTCAGTACGATTTTTTATTGAAAAATATAAAAAATTAACAACGCTATGAGCTTCTGTCATGATTTAAAAAAATTCCTTTTCATTGTCCCAAGGAAATCTTGCTAACAAAAATAAAAAAATCTCAATATTTATATGAATGTAGCTATGGTGTATGTAGCCTTTTTTAAAAATTTTTATCACAAAATGGCGACGGTTTGAATTTTTTTTCATCATTTTTTCGATTTTTCGACCTTTTTTTGTTTAAGCGGTTTTAAAAAATAGTAATTATCAAAATTTCCCCAATAAGACATATTGAGGGAAAAAATAAAAATCGGTTCATTAGTCTTCGAATATTCCCTGGGATAAGGTTGAAAACTGTTGTTTCAAGGAAAACTCGTTTAAATTGTTCATTGCTTTTTTCTTGATATAAAATAAGGTGTTAACTTGAATATTGATACTTACTTTTGTCTTGAAAATTTTGTTTACATACTTTTGAACATGTATACTGCAAGAATTTGCAAAAGAACAAAATATAGAATTTTTTGAGCGGGCACAGTGGCGTTCCTTCTTAAAATCACAAACGATTTCCCGTTTTTTTCTTCTTTTTTTTTTTTTACAATGTCAATTAGAAATTTGACAACGTGCACTGTTTTCAAATTGAAGAAATTTAAATTCAATCGGATCAGATAAATTCGACAGACATCAAAGATATTTCGAATGGTCGTTTTGGCGAAACAACTACCTTAATTAATATTTGAAATAGCAATATTTTTTCGTCTAAAAAGTATTTCGGAGCACACTGTGAGATTTTGAAGACGCGTATTGTTTCCAACTGGAAAAATTTATGTTTCTAGTTCATAGTCTTGCATTTTTCAATTTAATGTTTCAGGCTGCAGAAGCGTAGAAGAATTTCAGTGTTTAAATCGAATAGAGGAAGGAACATATGGCGTAGTGTATCGAGCGCGTGATAAACGTACCGAGGAAATAGTTGCCCTGAAAAGGTTAAAAATGGAAAAAGAAAAAGAGGGTTTTCCGATAACGAGTTTACGAGAAATAAATACATTGCTCAAAGCGCAACATCCGAATATCGTGACGGTCCGAGAGATCGTTGTCGGCAGCAACATGGATAGAATATTTATTGTAATGGATTACGTTGAGCACGATCTGAAGTCGCTAATGGAAACCATGAAACAGAAGAAACAAGTTTTTATTCCAGGTTTTAAAAATTTCCATTTATATGTGACTTTTTTCTTCCCCATGGAAATTGTGATGAACGAAAGAATGATTTTTATCCTGAATTATGAGCGTTTCGTTGTATTGTACAATTTTTCTTTTCAGGTGAAGTTAAATGCTTAATGCAACAATTATTACGAGCGGTTGCTCATCTCCACGACAATTGGATTCTTCATCGAGATTTAAAAACGTCGAATTTGCTTTTGAGCCATCGAGGAATTTTGAAAGTCGGCGATTTTGGTCTCGCGAGGGAGTATGGATCGCCGTTGAGACAATATACTCCTGTTGTTGTCACGCTATGGTATCGAGCTCCGGAATTGTTGCTCAATGTTAAGGAATACAGCACCCCGATAGATTTATGGTCCGTGGGGTGAGTCTTAGTTTTTCTTTTTTTACGATATTCGACTGCTTCGAATAAACTGTATTTTCCATTTTACATTTCAGATGCATATTCGCCGAACTGATCAAAATGGAAGCTCTCTTCCCTGGAAAATCTGATATTGATCAACTACACAAAATCTACAAAGAACTTGGCACACCGAGCGATAGAATTTGGCCAGGATACAGCAAACTTTCGGCGGTTCAAAAGTTTTGCATTGCTCATTATCCTGTTAATAATTTGCGACAGCGCTTTAGTCTTTCGCTGACTGACCTAGGAATTGAGCTTTTGAATAAGTACGTGCGATCGGGATGAAATTATTCATTCTCTAATATAAAAACGTAACAAAAAATAGAAAAAAAATCGAGTAATTACAAATCACAGTGTGGAGATGTGGAATATATTTGAACTTTCGTTTTTTTCCTAATTGAACATAACATTTTGGGAAATAAGCATCGAATGGTTGTGCGAATGATTTTCTTTTTTTTCAGGTTCCTGACATACGATCCCGCTCAGAGAGTAACTGCAGAGGACGCTCTGAAGCACGGTTATTTCAGTGAAGCACCACTGCCTATTAATCCTGACATGTTTCCAACGTGGCCAGCGAAATCGGAGCTGGGTATCCGAACGGCAAACGCGTCCCCGAAACCACCGAGCGGCGGAAAAGAGTACAAACAATTAGGCGACGGCGACGACGCGGAACTCAATTCCTCGGGTGGTTTTCATATGGGGATGGTTGAGGGTGGAAGACCACCGTCAGTCGGTGGTGGTTTCCACCTCAAATTTTAGGCATCACAATTACAACGATTTGCAAACACTTTTTCACCCTCTTACGAACTACGAAGCTCAACAGTGCCAGGTTTTTCTTTCCCCTTCGAATTAACTCGGTGAAAGAAAACTTAGCATATTGTAAAAAAAATCACGAAACAAAAATGTGTAACTCAGGCGTGTATATTCAGAATAAGATACTTTTAATAAATACGATCATTTCGAAATTGTAATTTCTCTTTTGGGCCCTTGTTCCGGTTAAATAATGAATTATAAAATACCCGGCATTTATGCATTTTTTTAATGAATGAAAACAGATTTTTATATCGTGGCTTTTGTACTATTTTGAGGAACATTGTAATAATTGCTTTTTTTGGTGCACGTAGTCACGTAGAGATGACAGGATTCGAAGTAATTTTAGTAAAATTAATCAACATTTAAGGGCTAAAACCATTGTAACGACCTCAAAAATGCGTTTTCTCGACCATTTTTTTCGGGTGGAAGGAAAGGTAATAGAATAATAATATTCGGGGGAGCTATTAAGCATATATTTAACTGTACAACAAAAAATTATGATCGAAAAATATTTAAAAATGGCGACACCAGAGCCATTCCCGCGAGGCTTGTTGAATTCGAGGCGCTCTGCGACACGCAGTGTAACTGGTCCAATTGTTGATCTGGAATAAAAAAAAAAAAAAAAACAATCTAGACACTCATAGCTAGTGAGGTACGTAGGGGATTTTGAAAATATTCATTTTTGTATTATTGGCGAATGTTTGAATGAAGAGGTTCAACTTTCGACAGAAAAAAGGGGTAATTATTTGTTGATAAAAAATGTTTAAATGAACTTATCGAAAATTCCATACGTATTTCACTTCGAAATGTTATTTTTAAGATATTGTCAAAAATTCAAAAGAAAATAATGAAAATTATTGGAGTTATGCTGCGTGCCGTTTTGAAAAATCGTGTTTCGAGAAAAACGCGTTTAAAGTTTGAAACGTGGTACTGAAATGACCGATGCGCTCGGAGAAGAGCCCGAAATTTCAATGAAAATTTTTTTTTTCAGGTATAAACCTTTTTGCCTCACATTCAAGAGGGTTCAAAGTATATTTTAAGCCAATAAAAAAAATCGATTTTTTGAAAATTCTACAGTGATTTTTCCGTTAATACAATTGGTGATTTTTATGCCAAGTTTATTGATGTTTTAAATATTAAATTTTTCTGCTATCAACGTATTTCTGATTTTTTTAAATCGCCTGCACATTTAAGGGGGGCACCATTAAATTAATTTAAATTAAATTAAATGTTGACCATTTAAAAGGTCAACAATTAGGGGTTTTTCCTGATATTTTTTTTTTCATGGAAAGAATACACATGGAGATTTGTAACGTTCAGAGGAAGTCGGTCAAAAAGTTTCCGCACTGCTGGAGTTCTCCCTCGCGCTGTAATTGTCTGAAACAAAAAAATCAAAATGATTCTTAAAGGTAACATCCATACGCTATTGATGAAGCAATATTTTGAAAATATATGCAAAATTCACGAAATGACAGCTCAATAAAGTCAATTTTGTGATTTTTCATGAAATTTTTGCTATATTTAATTACAAAAGTACATTTTATTTTTGGAATTGAAATATTATTTAGGTTCGTCGACAAACTGATGGTACAAGCAAGATGTATACCAATTTTCATCAAAATCGGTTGAATAGTTTTTGAGTAATCACTCCAACAGTTGGTAAAAATACAGTTTTAAGAAAATCTGGCTCAAGTTTCAACAAGGGAAAACTTTATGATTTTGATGTCTTACCGGCTAATCAGCAATTCCAGCGCCATACAGGACTCTTTCGGTTTCCTCGTAAAACCGACTTTCCTGCTGCTGCTACTCTCTACGGCCTTTCGGACCCTCCTTGGACGATAGAGAGCTGCGACACTCCTGGCGCGATACCTACTTCTTGACTAACTACTCGCGATAAGCTCGAGGCAATTGTTGTGTGTTAGACACACCCACTATAGCGTGCTATCGAATCGCTATAAGCGTAAGGCAATTGTTGTTAGTTTGTGATCATGTGGTCTTACACATTTTTTATATAAATATATTGAAAATGTGTGAAATGTGAAAATGTGTGAATCAATATTATAAATATATTGAAAATGTGTAAGACCACACGGTCACAAATTAACAACAATTGCCTTGCGCTTATAGCGATTCGATGGCACACTATAGTGAGGGTGCCTAAACACACAACAATTACCTCGCGCTTATAGCGAGTAGTTGGTCAAGAATTCAATCGCGCGCTATAGTGAGGGGACCGTAATTCTTGAAAAAATTTCCCCTACAGCCCCTAGGCAGGCTTATAACGGGATTCGACTGTAGGTTTTTTTTGCATTTCTCAATCGCCTACTCATTCTTTTCTTGACATATCCTATGCATTCGCTTTTCTTTATCTCAAAATTGTCACCATAGGGCTGCTTGTCAAGTATGGCTTTGAACGTTTTTGAGTCGCCATCTCCAATATAATTGAGATACTTCACGTCGAACAGCTCCTGACGTTTTTCGGCGAAAACTCAGGCAATTCTGGGAATTTCGATTTAAAAATTGGACACGATATTATTATGACATCGAACAATCGATTTATGGAAAAAAATCGATTTTTTTAAATTTGTAAATAGTCTTCCCTCCTTAAAGCTTGAAGTACAATTTTCGAACCCAACAGCCGCTGCGTGAGGGCCAAAGTCCTGCCGCTCCGCCCATATTAAGGATATGAAATTTTCTCTCCAAATTTCAAGCCCATTCTTCGAGATCCCAAATGAATTTATTCTTATAAAATGAAAAAAATATTATAATTATCATGGTATTCAACTAACGTCTCTGCTGATCCTTCTCTCTTCATTCGATGACTTGGAGCCAACGCTTTTACTGTGAGTTGTCTTCAGTGAAAATTTTATACGACAAATGAAATGATTTTGACGTTTGCTTCGTTGGAACACAACGAAAAATATTATTCTCATTCACGAATTTTCCTTATTTTTGAAATTGGTCAATTTTTTCGCACTTTCAGTTTTTTAGGTGCCAAATAATGACACCGAAAAACAGACGAATCGATAAAAACAACAATCGAGGCGAGCATCGTGTGTTAAGCTTTTCGCTTGTCATTATTTTGTTTGCACCTTTACGCCTTATTTTCTTTTTCTTCCGGTGTTTCTATCTTATTCTGTGATGTCCAAGTCGACGTAATTTAGAAATTTTTTACCTAACGAGGCTTGGGAAAGTGAGACCAATTGATTGATCCCTCTGCGTTGTACCCTTCGGATAATATTTTTAATTATCATTAAATATTTTCGTACCTACTAACGAAATTCTATAATTAAAAAATTGGAGAATCGAAAAATAAGATTGTCACGATCGATGCTTTGTCTACAATATATTTTCTGATTTATTTGACGTCGAAGCAAATTTTGTGCATATACAAGATTTTTATTGAAGCAGTGCGAAGGTGTACAGAGGAATTTAATCAACGAATCTATTAGAGGTAAGGTTTTGAAATAGGATTATTTGTGCAACTACAGTTATAATACATATATTCAATGTTATACACTTGAGTCTACATTTGGAGAATTGAGCGTAAACTGAATGGACTGAAACGTTGATTAAAGATGAGGCTCCATTTTCATTATTATTATCGGTTTCATTTTCTTCCGGCGTTGTTCATGTTTTTCGGTAAACCTAGCAGGGAGTTTATGAGTTCAGAGTTGCGTTTTGGATGATACGTTCGTTGAGGAATGAGAAATATTCTGGCCAACTCTACGTCACTGTCCTAACAGAAAAAAAACCAAAATATTTGTATTATCAGTTTATCATGCATTTTTATTACGTCGTAAAATCGATTATGCACAAAAAAAATGTTTCGTGATGAATTATTGTGTTACCACAATTTCGTGGCACCGTTTCAAACAAAACGAACAAAATTACGGTAGTCCATCGTAATTTTTCATGATGGAAACTCGGAAATTCACAAGTAGCAAATATTACAGTGTAGTACAGTAAATATACATGGCTGAATTTTCAAATTTTACCGAGGAATAATTCATTTCTATGTTTTCATGCCAAAACACAGTAATGGGCCGTTTAAATACTGTTAAATCTCTCAGTTTCATATTTTTACTGTGTTAATCCGCAAACTAAAACGGAACGCCCGAAAATAGTGACACAATCACATTAATAGACATTTTTCGTAATGATGCTTGAAAAATGTTCTCAGTGCGGTTTCATTGTAATAAGAAATCGAGACTCTGAGAAATATAAAATATTTAACAATGCTTTTAACATAGAGACTAATAGAACTCTACTCAAAATAATGTCAACCCTTGTCGTTTGAGAGATTAATTTAAAATCGTACTTAATGATTCGACTTCAAAGCAGAGATTGATTTTTTTAAGGAGCAAACGTTACTTACAACTCCACGAGTGTATGGAAAGTTTGACATCAAAACATTCCGGTCAGATTCGTCAATTAACGCTAAACTGTCGCCCATTGTGCCAAAAATGATCATAGCGATGAACGTCCAGACCAATGTATTCATTTGTTTCATTATGATCTAAGAATTGGAAAGAAAGATAAGCTTTTTTTTACATGTTTTTAAACGTCGTAATCGTAAAGATTGTTTTTTTAAATAATATATCAATTGATTGAATAATTATTACGAAAGTAAAAAAAATATTTCTAAAGATACGAAATTAATGAATTTAATTCATATATATTTAAAAGTATAACAAATCCACTAAGAACGTATTTTTGTGAGTAACAGCTAATAAAACAAAAAAAGGGAAACAAAAATGAAAAAAAAAACCAATACAAACATATAAATTCCCGATTATAAAAGTATAACGTATGAATTCCCACATACCTCGAGCCAATTCAACTGAATCTGATGTTACACTGGCCCGTAGAAGCTCCGATTTAGTAGAAAATAAAAAAGCTGATTTATTTCAAATATTCCTCGAGTTTTGTCTCAGAAATAGCGATAGATATTAACGTAGAAAGCTCTGCAAGTCGTCTGTACGATTTCCCATGAATCCGGAGCCTTTTATACCTTGAATAATTTAATCATGGCTAACTGATTTCTGTTACAAACAGTGAACCGTTTCACACGATGAGTTCTGTCGAAGACAGACCACGAAGAAAACGACTCACCCCATGATCGAGACAGTTATACCCTACCTCTAGCGGTATATTTTCTGCCTCCATAATTTTTCATCCGTAAGAAAATAGCTGCATTGAGGAGAAATCGATTGAAAATGTACATAAATACGTCAGAATTACAGATTCTCAGAACATGGAAATCAATCGAGCATTACGATTACTTTCGTCATATAAGATGTTATTATTATCATCTCATCCCTAAAACGATAGAAATAACTATCAGAATGTAAAATATGTGAAATAAAATGAAGAATATGCTTCAATAGTTACAAAATTCCAATATGTGTGAAATAATTCGAATTACCAAATGATTGGCAATAAAAATTCCTCAATCTCAAAATTAATTAAAATCCTCAAAGTCAAAGTTCGGTGTAAAACGAGAAAAGGATAAATTAAAATCCTAGGAATGTTTAAAAATGGCATTTTGAGGGAATACTGTTTTCCATTCGATCGTTTCAGGATTCCAAGCTAGCGCGGTTTATATTTATTTTTATTTCCCCTTGCATTGACCCAGCCGGTTCCCAACACAGGACGAGCAAATCTATTATGTATATACTATAACGGAGCCTTTTATCGAGCGTAATGTTTTTTTTATGATCGCAGTAGACGAAAATGTCGTAAAATTCATCAGAGAATCAAGAAATAACTAAATATTAAGCCTCCCATCTTCGTTTCGAGGGTTAACAGGATGAAGAGCCAAATTTTTAAAAAGAGAGGAATAATCAGTTTTCGAAAAAGTTTGAAAAGCAGTGGAGGAAGAAACATGAAGATATCAGCAAAAAAAAAATAATTAATCAATCGTTTTAGAGGGTTTTTCATGAATTTGTAAAAGATGTCGTACTAAAATAGGATTCTTCGACATTCGTTCATAAATTCGATGTTTTCCTCACAAATGTTCTAATATCTACGATAAATGTTCTGTTTTTCATGCCCGAGAGAGGAAGGTATAAAAAAAAATGATAAATAGAAAGAGAACGCTGAATCCATTAAAATGCGTTCGACTCTGATGGGCCTGGTTCGAGAACGTTACACGATCGAGAACCTGATTTTCGATGCTAAAATCAAGGTGACCCTCATACCTGTTGTTTGTCCAACCAGATTGTTTGATCCTGCGATTTTGCGGCGAAAAAATGCACGTAGTATCCATTTTTGTGCATATTTACTACGGACTTGATTGTGAAAGGGCCGGAAATATAACTTTATATGAGTTAATAAAGAGAAGTAATATTAGTTAAAGCAATTTATTCTAATTCGTGCAAGGTTCCTTAGTTACTAAACCAAAATCGTAAGAATATAACCACAATGATTATCCAGCTATTATCTTTTTCATCGTTGAATAATAATTCTCAAACAAAAAATCCACTCATTAAAATAAAAAATTCCTCAAAGTGCTAATTATTCACCAATTGATTAACGGGTTATATCTAGTTGAAGTGAATGGCATCTACAACAAACACGTATGATTGGACGTCGTATGGTAAAATTTACTAAAGAAAATTGTCAGGGAAATTATTAGGTGTATAACTTTAGTTTTTACCAATTTTTTTATCAAGTTAGAAGTTCTAACCTCCTCATTTCTTTCGAGATGGCATCCGTATGTTGCCTGATAGATGCGGAGAAAGGTCATCGAAAACAGTGGACAATATTTCAAAGGTTAATGTTGTTTTGTATATTTTATAATATTAAATAAATTTTATTAAAAAAATGGTAAAAATTGAGTTATACACCTAATAAATTATAGTTAATTGAACTATAATTTTAGTGTTTATTCAAACATAAAATCCCAATGATGCGTGTAACTAGTGTTATTTAAAAATGCTATCGGCCATAGTAAAAGCCCTAACAATGAGCAAATAAATCCAAGCAACACTATAAACAATTTGCTATTGATATCATTAAATATGATATGCTGTAGTATATTTAATGTTGGACGGAACTTTTGTGAATTTAACCATTTTTTCACCATTTATATGGTGGTTAATAACTTTCAATGGGTAGACCTCATTAGAATATCTCATGGTAGTGACTATTAACATAATGTAACATAAACATGGTTGGCATGCACGTGAAAAAAAGTTACATCGATATACATATTGGTACTTTTTACCATGAGCAAAAGGTTCTATACATTTTACTAAAGGTATCACTATCCTCTGGTAACAAATACGCAACATATATTTGCGAAGATCATTGTTGCAGCCAATATACGCACATAATGCAATCGATTAAGGAGGTTCTATCGTTTCTCAGATAAAAATTATTTTCCAACTTTACACAAAACAAAATTTTGTAAATAGAAAGCTTAAGACAGTATTAAACTTCTGGCGGAATATGCCGATGATTCATCGTCTAAAAATTGAGATATTTATTGTCGAAGTTCGCAATTTTTTGAAAGCTTCCATAAGAGCCCATGTTAAACTTGTCATTTACAACAATGAATATCTCGATTACCAGGCGGTGAAACCTCTCCAAATTTTTCACACATAATTAAATGCTGTTCAAGAAGATTCACGCCAAATTTCAATACATTAACTTGGAATAATCAAATATAATGTATTTTTCGTATGATGTCATATAAATATCGATACAACTTGACTTAATAAAATATAATTAATAGAACCACATTTTTTCGAATTATCGTTGCTGTAAAATATTTCTATCACCCCAGGGAAACATCTAATATGGTTAAAATATGATCGCCTGCATCATAAATTTCTCTGAGTGATGTGCTTGGGAAAATTAAGGGATTTTCATGATTTTTTTTAGCTATGTTAACATCAATTTATTAAAATACACTATACATTATCAATTACTTCATATTGTAAGGTACTTATAAAAATTTCTTTATGAAAAAACTTTACTGGGGGAAATATGACCGTTGTCCTAAAACGTCCTTTTTTTTAACATCACTCGTGGTGAGCATGATATCTCTGGAACGGCTCATTTGAAATAAAAAATCAAAAAGATTTCGTTAGTATAATACTATACGCTCTTCGTGAACGAAGGGTTTAGCGATGTTTTGATTTTTTTTTAAATTTCGTCGATTTTTCCGAAAAGTTCGATTTTTTAGGTTCCAAAAATGAGGTTTTTTGACCCAAAAAAATATAAATTTTTGTCCAAATGAAAATTCTTTCGTTCACGAAAAAGCCATTATAATTAGAAAGAAGCTCGTGAAAGATTCAAATCGATCGGTTAAATTGCTTTCGAGAAATCGTGCTTACCGCAACAGCATTTTTAAAAAAATATGCTTTTAAAGTCGTCGATCGCTGCGCTCGGAGACTCGCCACACTCTCAGGTAGCGCGCGTAAATATATTCGTAGTGCTCAGAACTTTATAATATTTTGGGAAAACGTTCTTAAGATGATGTACTTTGAAAAAATGTAAAAAAAAAATTGCATTTTTTCAACCCAAACAGCTATCATAGATATAACCCTTTAAGGTAGGTCTTCGAATTTCGCCGATCGAAACAATTAGCAAATTAGCCGTTATAGTAAATCCTGCGGCAAGCATGATTACGAATATTCAAATGAAACAAACAACAAACTTTTGATAATGACATTTTTCACAATGTTTTTTCTTACACTTTTGTTAGATGCAAAAGTTTGCGATCCCTCCTCTAGAACGGACACAATCTTTGTATTCAATTTTTACCAATATTCTATTAAACTTAGGGAAAAGTTTGGTAATTTTCACGTAAACTGGCTTACTCCAAAAAAAAAAATAGATTCTCTAGTCATCGCTATTGTTTGTATTTCCGTCAATCCTTCTGAAGCCGTGTAAAGGAAATAAAGATGAAAAATGAAATACTGATTTGAAAATGACGTTGATAAAGATTTGCACTTGTACCGTATTTTGTATGAGGAGATTTGAGAAAATTTGTTTACGTACGTCGGTGTAAGAAAGTTTTACAATTTTCGAAAAAACTTCCAACTCTTAAATTTGTTTAAAATAAACATAGAGAGTAAAACGAAGAAGTTTCGAAGATGAGATAGAGAATAAACCTGGTGAATAAAGCAAGGTTTTTGTACGCGAGAAGAAAATCTGCATGAAGGACGGGAGCTTCGTGCGTGATGGAAAGGAAGTAGACAGCTGGTCGAGAGTATCTTCGTAAATGTTGCGGAGTTTTGTTTGCATTCTCGATCGTACGAAAGACCAAGAAGAGAGCAACCGTATAAATGGTAGTTTGCAATATGAAATTGCCCCAAGGGAAACGATAAATCTCGACGGTGTGCAAGTACAATCCGTACGCATTTTTGTATCCAGCAAAAGTCCTCTCATTTTCGAGCCTTTCAATCCTCGTTGTTTTTTTGTGAAAAAGAATATAATACGAAAAATATGCGCGAGGTAAAATATTTACCAGAATATGTAACGATAATACCGCCTAATTTTACCTTGTAAAACTTTATTCACAGCTAAAAGAAAAATGCGAACCAGAAGAAATCTGAAAGTAAGCTCTCGCCGAATCGTACCGAAATGAAACAAAAAAATGTCTCAAATTTTTTATTCCCCGAGAAATTATCGGTATGATAAATAGGGATAAAGCTATGTCAAAATGCTGTCATTATCTAATAAATTGAGACATCGGAATGAACAAAAATTCCATCTTTGAGATAATTCTTCAAAACAATCGGTTTGCCAGCAGATTGTTTACAAAAAGTCGGAAAAAAGCTGAAAAAGCAATTTTTTTAATTTTTTGTAAAGATTTGAGTTAAAAAAAATCATCGATGTATTCGGTTTTTGCATCAAAATATATCAGTCAGCTATCGAGAAAAAATCTTGAATCAGAAATTTTCCCACAGTTTGGGCGCTGGCATTAACGGGAGAAACCAGTTTAGGAGGCCAAAATTTTGGTATTTTTCGTGAATTTTTTTAACAGGGAAGGAATATTCAGAATTTGTTTAAATTTGGAGAATATTTTACTCATGTTTCGAAGTACACTTTGTAATTTTTTCAAGTCATTTCCACCGGAAATAGTATAGTTAGAAGCTGCTGTCCATGGACGATCGCCATCCGAATTTTTTGCTGGTGGGCATTCCTGAAGTCACAATTTTTATCTGTAATCATTACAATTTTCTTTTTTCGTTAACAACATATTTCCTAAGAATATAAACCTATTTGTGATCAAAAAAGTTGAAAATTGCATGTTTTTGAGGTGTTTGAACACAATGTCATGTTTTTATACCATGTTTTTTTCCCTTTTTCGCATTAAAAAAAATATTTTTTAATAACAATATCATCCCAGAGTTAGGTTCATATAGATTATAATCGAATAAAGAATATTCACACAAATTTTCAGAACGATTGGTCAATAACTTTTTGAGCTAGAATGCCCACCAGTTGAAAAAAGTCGTCCATGGACAGCAGCTTCTAACTCCACTATTTCTGGTGGAAATGACTTGAAAAAATTACAAAGTGTACTTCAAAATATGAATAAAATATTTTTCGAGTTTAAACGAATTCTGATTATTCCTTCCCTGTTAAAAAAAATTCACGAAAAACACCAAAATTTCGGCCTCCTAAACTGGTTTCTCCCATTAATGACCGTAGCCCTCTTTTTATTTGAACCTGAGACTTCACCGGGTGCTTGTTCGACATGTATTCAAAGCCCTTCCAAAATGCCCTTAGATTTATTTTGATTTTACAACTTTTGGCGGTTTTTTCAGGCTGTCAATCGATTTTCACCAATTCTTCCCTTTGCGTATGTTTTGTCGATTTTTGAGAGTATTTTTCGACCTGAACTAATTAGGAGCTTCACACTGAAAACCAAATTCTATAGAAACAGTAAAATATTTTGTTCGATACATCCAACAAAAATGTTTCGTCCGGGCAACAGAATTTTCATTGTTTCAACAAAGTTTCGTTTGTCGAAACTTTGTTGAAACTTCGAATTTTCAAGTCTGCCATAATGGTCTGTAACCCCTGCCCCTATCAAACTTGCGCAGCTTTATTCGATTCAAAGTTTTGAAATTTTTGGATTTTCGAAAATCGAGTCCGAGGTTCCTGGAAAGGGGCGAGGATAAGCTCGCCCGCCCTGAAATTTAGAGAGATATAACTCTCTCAAAAATGGAGACATTGAAAAGCCAAAATAATATTTTCTTCGTTTATTCGTCACTTCTAATAAGATTCTTCAAAACATTTGATTTCTTAACGGACGTAATTTCGAAAAAGTACCAAACAAGAGGTTTTTTTGATATCCCTCGATCGGTGATTTCGATGTCGTTGGATTATCAAAAAATACATCACATTAAGCTACTGTAAAAAAAGTATTAATTTTTTTTTTTTTTAATTCGACTTCATCAATTGACAAAAGTGGTCGAGACGCTTTTTCTATTTCAAATTTTTTATGATGCGAAACATGTTTGTAATCGAACGGGTCAATGACATTGGTGTTTGTATACGATTACAGCGTTGAGTAGCGAACTTAATCGTATTGAAAGCAACAAGACTTCTCGTGTATGACGTCAATTAAAAAATTAACAATTTTCAGATTAATATCCTTAGCATTGATTTAACGATTCATTAAGCAAACGTATGCAGTGATAAAAACTATAAAAATTACTGCGAGATATCACGTATGCTGGATAATCTTTTTCTATAATCGTACGAATAAATATATAAAATTCCAATAATTGATGGGCAATCGTCGCTTCCATCAAATGCAATAATCCAAAAAGATTAAAAATGATGCATAATAATATTGATTGTTAACTTTTCTCGTTAGATGCATCATTCAATTATCTTTTAAAGACTAAAATGGTCTTACTCTCGAAGAGGTTAGCATATCCGTTAGTTTTCATGTATATTTATCGTCGTATTATGATGAAGTCATGACACAAGTAGAAACGAGGGAACTCTCCGAAAAATAAAGAAAGATCGTGTGTGAGAGAGAAAGAGAGAGAGAGAGAGAGAGAGAGAGAAATTACACAGAGGGGGAGGGATCAGAGCAGACCAGCAGGTCACTCACCACTAACCAGAAAACCAGCTTGATTTGGTCCCGAGACCTTGAACCGGCTTAAGGCCTTTTTTCAAACAGCACCGCGACAATATCGCAGCTCCTGCTATGGTGTATACTAAGCCAATTGTAATATACATGTATAAGCTTTTCCGTACCAACGGTACAAACTTTTTCGACACGTAAATTTCAGTTGAACTAAAATAATTCTAAAAGATTCAACGAACGTTCAAAATCGCTAATTTAGATCTTACGATATTATGTTTTACTTCAAATTACCAAATGATGATCATTCTATTGGAATTGCAAACGCCTCGCTGACAGATCCTGACGACTACATGATTCAAATTCATTTGGAAAATTTCGCTTTTCTTTCATTTAAATATCTCAAAAACCACTAGTTCAATAATAATTATAGTGATGTATATTATTCGATCTCAGAACTTGGTGTAAAGACTGAAAAAAAGTTGGGGGAAAAATGACGCGGTTTATGTACAGTGCGTAGTATCAAAAGGCTCCATATTACTGTGCGATCGGTTAAAAAAACTTTTTAAAGTGGTAAAATTATGAACGTTTTTTTTTATGAACAATAGTTTTTCCATTAACAAAAGGAATTTTTCAATGCCGAAATTAGAAACTATATTTGGTTTGTGAATAATTTCCAGAGCACTGTCATTTGGAAAAATGTATAAAATATTTTTTGAAAACGGACAATCGATACTAAGTATCCCATACATGTATATGAGATTCTTTTGGCTCTCCACGGAGGGATCGCATTTAATCTTCGGTAAATCGTTTTTCACTCTCAAAGTCAATCAACTTGAGGATTGACAAACACTATGGAGAGGATTATTTAACAACGGAAGAGCAACTGTGCTCTGTAACGAGAGCTCTCGTGAAAATATTAGAATAATTTAGAGTGATTTAAAAAATCAATCAGCGTACTGTTTTTTTTCGGCCAAAATTAGCCCGTGTGTGTATTTCCCTATTACCAACGTTAATTTTTTTTTCCGTACTATTAATTTGCCAAGCACTTGGAAAATAAATTCGTCGTAGTTTCCGGGATCTTATTTTTAGCCCCCTAAATCAACCGATTAAGTTCTCGATCGTACATTTTGATTACATTTTTGAACAGGAAACAAAGTTATTTAAATGTTTAGGATTCAAGCTTTCCGTCAATTTTCCTGTTCCTCATGTACCTGTGACTGTATTGCATTTAAATTGTGAGAACTAACGGGCACAGTGTGACTATGTGATCACAAAATCGGGGCAGAAGGAGGGGAGAGAGAAAGATTGATTACCGAATGTCAATTATTGAAATCGAAACGCTTCGAAGAGGCAAATGAAATTTATATAAACGATGACGAGGATCTTTAATATGGGCGTGACACTGATTCATAATGCGTATAATTGAAAGGCAACTGACCGACGATTATGAATCATTTTTAAGCCATTATAGAATACAAGCACATTATCGTTACGAATTTAAAGTATCTTGAAGCAATGAAAATAGAATGATGAGAATTTTTACGAGATATTAAGGCTTCCAGATTCGTTTAATTCGAACCGAAAGAATCCAGTATTCTTTTGTAAAATCATATTATTGCAGTTCTTTTCATTTATAGAAATGTTATAAATATAAAAATGAATGTAACCAAACTTTCATGTAATTTTAAATAAATTGACATGAAATTTTCTTTATTTCATTGTTTTTACGTTCATTTGCTTTTTTCCATGTTTTTCACACAAAAGCATTCTTCCGAATTTGACCGTGGGCACAGGGGGACTGTGAAAAACTGCGTTGTTCTGCTGAACCAGGCATTCACGTTCAACAAAAACCTTCCCATCTTTGAAAAAATAAATGATGGGATCATATTATTTTATTCGACTGACAGTATTATATTTTGGAGAAACACATATTTTTGCGTGTCAAAAGAACGATTGATTAAAACAAGTTCCGCTCTTTCCTAACATCGAATAAGATATGGATCTACCGTATTTATCGGATAAGATTGACCGATAGAAATCGCTGTGCCATAAGAAACATCAGGGGTTCACAACTGGGCTCAAATAAATTAAAAAAACAAAAAAACACGTTTTTCAAGATTTTGAATCGAATTCAAACGATTGTATTTGAAATATGTTGGTGATTTCGCGAGAAAAAAATTGCTTTGATATAAGCTTCTCTGAGAATTTTGGAGATTGCAGTTGTTTTTGAAAATCGTTTGTAGATGAACAACAATGGCCAAAAAATTTGCACCTCAATAGTATCGAAGCTCTAAATTTCGATGTTCTGACTTTCGAGAAATTCCTAATGAATCACGCCCATTTATTCATCGTCTCAAATAATCCCGAGAAAAACCGCAAGAAATTAAAGTCTCGCGTTCTTTTTTGTACAAATATATGAGGACGCCCGAGCTAAAATCACTCGCTAGAATCTCCGTATAAGGAATATCAAATTTATTAGCGATTCGAGCGGTTTTATAACCGGTCATTTTCGTGATTGCGGTGAGATTCGTTCCTGTATACACACTGTAAAGGAACATTATATGGCTTTACATATAATACGATATCCCTGAATGCAATTGCGTGCGACCATCAACGACCTATTGCTATGCTATTCATCTGCAGTACTCGTGCGTTAACAGCGATATCCTTGTTGTTGATGATCCTTGAAATTTGTTAAGTTATTTATTCGGAAAATCCATGTCCTTTGCTCAATAATTCAATTCGCCAATCAATGTATCGAGGCCACTGTTATAAGTTCGACTACGATCGAAACAATAACCAGCTAACAATTGATGCTATTGAAGTTTGTATCGTTGGAATCCAACGAAAAATCATTTTTTTATTCATTTCTTTTTCCAATTTTCAAATCGTCCCATTTTTTCCGTAGATTTAGTTTCTAGGTCTCGGAAAAGCTTGTCTAATTGTCGTAGCCAAAGACCGCAAACAAATTTTGTGTTTTGCTAAAAAAGAAAAAAAGGAATTTCGTTGCATTCCAACGACGCAAACTTCAACGTTGTAACAATTGATCGATCCAATAAACCTAAAAATCGATGAGGTTTTATGGTAAATCATTCATTTAGCTGACTCACGAATACTTTTGTAATTGAGTCGCTCATTAACCTCTCGTCATAATTAATTAATAATGTTAATTAATTGGTTGCAATGGATTTCATGGCTCGATACGAAATATAATAAAAAAGTGGTACGAACTCGTAAAATTTTGCTGAATTCAGTGCAATTGCGTCGAGTCTGACTACCGCTCATTACTATGCTTCACATATCACCGTAGCACCTCCTACGCGACCTTCAGACTGACCGGTAAGTGTGTTTATATATATATATATATATATATATATATATATATATATATATACATATTTCTTACTGTATATTCATCTTCGAGGGGACGAGACTTATCAGCGAAGTTTTCTATGTCAAAAATCCCAATGAATTTATGTCTTCAACGTTCCTCTCCCTCTTAATCGTTCGATATTTAAAAAAATATAATTTAATGGCATTTTCGTGTAGATTAATGAATCATTAGAAACTGGCAAATTCGAGGTACGATGCTGATCAATTTTGCACACGGAAATCAAACGAAACTTTTAAAAATACTTTTTGTTAAATCTTCCCACCATTAGAAACACCAGTTTTATTATTTTTTTCTTATTTTATTTCTACTCCATTAGAAGAAAATTTACTAACGATCCAAAGAATCCTCCAATAAATCGTAAAATTGAAAGAGTGATTGATCATTTTTCCATTACGATATCTCGTCCGGGGATTACTCTTAGAACCAATAGACCTCTATAATTCTTTTTAATGGGGTGTCCAGTATTGAATATTGATGATTGTCACAGCCGAAAAGTTTATACGGATTTACAAAAACTACTGATTATTTAGCAAATTTTGTATTTACGAATATTCAAAAGGCAAACTTCTTTTTCTGGGTAAAATCACGAAGAAAAACGAGGATTCATTGAAATTATGCTTGGAAAATCGTTTGCGAATGCGTGAAAAAATATTTTCATTGTATCCACACAATTTAAACTGAAACTATAATTTCTGTGCAAATCTTTGTCCTTTTGAGAGACGCTGCGTTGTTGTTTATTTTCGTAAAGAAATCGTGATGCATTGCTGATAGAAACACGTGGCTAGCACACGAGTTTGCATACCGCTCAAACCTTTTCTCGTATGTGATTGATGAGCAAGGGCGTTGTCGAGCCACGGTCGAAGATATATTGACGTTGTAAAACAAAACAATCCCTTGCGAGCACTAAAACGATTTCTCGCTGATTGGATTCGATTTCTTTAGAAATCATATGGAGGACTGTTAGCTCAATTTCCTTGTGTAATCAAAATGAAAAAATTGAAAACTTTGTTACTTTGTGGTACGGAAATTAAATAAAAATGTTTTTTTTTTTTTCATTACTTCTCATCAGTTTTATTCATACTCTTTTGCAAATATAAAATAATTCGTTCCAGATTCCAAAAATTATTACAGACCTTAACGCGAGTTCAAATTAAAAATGATTCAACAATAATAATTTGTAAATATTTAAATTAGCGATTCGTTACATCATTATTGAAGCAAAAATAATCTTTATCAATGATAAAAAATCGATAGTGAAGGTTAAATGATAAATCCGATTAACTTTTTATCAAACATTAGCATGCAGTTAATGTAAGTTTCAAGAAAATTTTAAATATTTATATAATTCATGAATAATACAGAGGAGCACTAAATCACCTTATAAAAAAGACGAAATTTTTGTTTCCAATTCAATAAAATAAATGTTCAAATTGTTTACCGATCAACATATTAATTTGGCACATTTTGAGAACATATTTCGATCATTGGGCAGACAATGACTGTCCTTTTGAACGATTCATTATAAAAAGAATTCCGTTAGAATTTCGATTGAGTCTCCAGTGCATAGTAAATAAACCACACGAAAGACTGCAACTGTACGTGATTTGCTTATAAACCGTTTTACTATTGGCTTGATCTACTTATTTTTCCTTCGAGTAGCTACTTCAACCCAATGTAAAATTAAATATAATTACTTGTGAAGATAATGTTGAAATAAGTTGAATTTCATTACAAATTGGTAGCACTCTTCCATCAATTTTGACATCTAATAGAGGCAATCTCTATTTTTTATACAGATACTTAAAAGCATTTTAAAAAACTTGCCTGTCCAGGATGAGTGTAAATGAACTAACGAGCATATTTTGGGGATTATTTTCGAATAAATGATTCGTGCAAAAAATATTTCTTCGAAGAGAAATTACTCAGCTTCGATCGCCTGATTTTCAATAGCTCAATTTTATTGGGGCAATTTGAAATATGGAAATATTTGAGCCTTTCTGTAGGAGAAGCGATCCATGCACGATAAATGCGGAAGCTCCAGGTACAAGAATCAGTCTAAAGAAATGGAAATGAAGTCAAAGGAAAGAAGATAGCCGACAATGAGTCAATACTCCTCAACATTATTGTCGATGGTGTCTCCTCGTTGGCAGAGCTACAGGGGTGCGGATACACGAGGGGCACGAGGGGAAAACCGCAGGTATAAATGGGCTACACACGCGCTTGGAATACCACATCCGTGGTTTGCCCTAGCTCGCAAGGTTGGCCCCTTAACTCTCGTCAACTCGAGTCAGCTTGAGTTCGACTTGCACCTCTTCCACCTGAACAGCTCGGGGCATCGTATTCACGATTGTCCTTTTCGACTCGGAGTAAATACGGTTGTTCGCGCGCGTACCCATTCAACCGTTTGAAACCGATCAGATGATACGAGTTCGTTTTATTTAGTGTTTACTTTAAATTCTATCACAGCTGGAGAACTTAAATAATTACGACGACGGTGGAAGATAACGCAGCCCCGAAGGTCCGTGATTAAATCAATTTTCATTATTCTAACATACCTCAAAAATGAATCATTTTTATGAACATTTTCATCGATCGATCGATAATGTTGTGTTAATGGAAAATTCGTAATTATTTTATCTGGTTCACAAAAAATGCATTAGGAGCAACGGTTGATTGCATTGCGAGCTTTTTTTAAAGTGCTTTTCTACAAAATTTACAGTGTAAATGTGGAAGTAATAATGGAAAAACATTGGGCAAGTTTTTATCTTTAAATTTTTGACAACATTAGTTTTTTAACGCCAGTAAAAAGAAGCACCAATGATTCACTTACGTTTTTTCTAGTGTATTAAGTGGTGCAGTTAGTGCCATTCGAGCCCAAAAATATACTTCGATACTCAAATCATACGATAATGAGATGTTCCAAAAATCTATTTTAAAAAATCGCAAACAATTCAATATCGCCTAACATCTTAAATTCCCAAACGATTTTTAGCGAGAACAAATATCAATATTTTAGTCCTCCAGGCTATATGTGCCCGCAGTTTTTAATAGATAATCGCACCTTCAAGATAGTGAGAGTAATTATTTGGGAGAAGATTCAAAATAACGACAAATTTATAAAAATTGTACAATTTATTACCAGTGCAATTGCAAGAAATTAGTGATGTTCGATTTGCTTTTATAACGCTACGGAAATGTTTTGAATAATCGGGAAAAAAGCTGTTTAGCAAATTCCAAATTCTTTTGATCTCCAACCAAGATACAGAAATACTACTGTCGAATAAGAATTGATTAAAAAAAGAAAACAAAAACTTTAAGATCTGGCCAATAATGAAAAAAAGAAATTTTCGTTCATATCTTCACTCATAATAATCCAGTGAATTTATATTTATTCAAGTTCAAGGACCTGATTTGCGTCAATGAGTTTTCAAGTACTCTATGTCGCAAAACTTTAGTGCGTGTGTGCGAATATTTAAATATACATAGGGAAGAAAAAAAATTACCAGTGGAATATATTATCGAGCACACGAATCTCGCGTTCGATCACTTCAGGGTCGACAGGTATTCCCTTGATGTGCGAGAACGCCTTGTGAATTTTATATGATCTTCTTTGTTTCATTACCTTATGCTTATGATATATATAGAGTCTGTAATGATTAATTCAATACCGTCTGAAAAGAGAAATTGTTTTGACCACGTGTATAAATCGTTGTGCATCATTTTTGACTCGCAGGTGAGAAAATTATCGAATTTTCGTTATAAATTGAAAAGTTTCAATAACCCGACAGATAAACTTTCTGTTTTATATTTTTAATGCTTACTGCAACAATACAAGATTTTAGGAGCAAATCCGGACCATAATTATGTTTTTTTTTATGGTCTGAAGTTTGCATCGTTTGAATCCAACAAAAAAAATTGTTTTTATATATTATTTTTTTTTATTTTTGAAATCGTCCTATTTTTCCTGCAGATTTAGTTTTTGGTGCCGAAAAAGCTTGTCCAATTACCATAGCCAAACACTGCAAATAAATTTTGTGCTCTGTTGGAGAAGAAAAAAGAAATTTCGTTGCATCCCACGCAAAAAAAAGTAATCTTGCCGAGACGCTCGCCTGGAGTCCGGCCGGAATCTTGCATAGTCCCGTATGCAAGACTTTTCTGATTGGTTTCGAGAGTCTCGCCGAGAATCTTTCCAAGACTTTTCGAAATTCTTTTCGAGAGTCTCGCCAAGACTCTTTCCAATATTTTTTAAAACTTTGTTTGGGAGTCTCGCCGAAACTGTTTCCAAGCTTTGTTGAAACTTTTTTCTCTCTTTACATTTATTGATGGTGATAATAAATGACATTGGACGTCATTTCAAGGCCTTAGGCAAGAAAAAGTGCAATGGTTGTAACGTCTTTGGTCTTTGAGAGCGGACTATAGCCTGTGATTTAATAATATTGATTCAAAATCCCGACGAGGCTATATAGAAATCGGGCGGACTAGCCATGGATGCGAAAGAAGGCCACCTGTCGAGTAAAATCGGAAGTTTTACAAACTATTATTGTTCCGGCCGGTAGGCGGCATCGAGCTGCTGTCGTTCGCATCCTCGTATAGCGTACCCGATTCTTATATAGTCCAGTTGGAGTTTTATCTCGACATAAAAAATCGCGTCACTAATCGCGTTGTTTGATCTTATTCCGATCAATACCAACATTTTGTCTTGCTTGAAAGAATCAGATGTTTTTTCTATCTCTTAATCTTTAAACTGTGTATAGACTATGCAATATATCGCAGCAATTCCCAAAAAATCGCACCATGAATCTCGAACAGATTTTTCTATTCAAAATTCATGGTTAAATAGAAAATATCGGAAAGGGGCTCGGCGAGACTATCGAAAAGAATTTAGGAGAGTCTCGGAAAGAGTCTCGACAGGATTGTTGAAAAAGAATTTGAAAAAGTATTGGAAAGAGTCTCGGCGAGACTCGTTAATAATTCATAAGTCTTGGAATGAGCCTCGGCGAGACTTTCAAATATATTTTCGGATGGTCTTAGAAAGAGTCGGCGAGGCTCTCGAAAAAAAGTTTCCGAAAATCTCGGAAAGATTCTTGGTGAGACTCTCGAAAAGAATTTCGAAAAGTCTTGGAAAGAGTCTCGGCGACACTCTCGAAACCAATCAGAAAAATCTTGCATACGGGTCTATGCGAGATCCCGGCAAGATATCCCGGCCGGACTCCAGGCGAGCGTCTCGACAAGACTATTTTTTTTTTGCGCGGAATTCTAACGATGCAAACTTCAACGTCGTATTTTTTTTTTAACGGGGTCATCCCATGTGACAGCTATTTTATTTTCGCTTTTTTGGGATTTTTTTTTGATGAACCATTAAAACACTATATCTTTGAATTTTTATCACACATTTATTAACATTTTTACAGTCCCTCAGAATTTTATCAAACAGAAATAACGAGTTGAATAGACTTTACACCGTTCGGAAGACACTCATGTGTAGGTTGACGGCTGCCATGATTCCGGAGGTTTTGCTCATCTGAAATCAAAAAATCAAACGGCATTTTCATTTGTAGACCTGAGACTATCGCTGAAAGTAGAGGAAAGTAAAAATATCGAAAATTGAATTATTGGCACGGTTTTAAAAGTCGAAAAAAACGACGAAACTTGGAACTTAACATTTAAAACCGTGGCAAAAATTCAATTTTCGATATTCTTACTTTATTCTAGTTCCAGCGATAGTCTCCGGTCTACAAATTAAAATGCCGTTTGATTTTTTGATTTTAGATAAGCAAAACCTCCGGAATCATGGCAGCCGTCAACCAACACATGAGTGTCTTCCAAACGGTGTAAAGTTGATTCAGCTCGTTATTTTTGTTTGATAAAATTCTGAGGGTCTATAAAAATGTTAATAAATATGTGGTAAAAATTCAAAGATAGTGTGTTTTAATGGTTCATCAAAAAAAAATTCCCAAAAAAAGCGAAAAAAAATAGCTGTCACATGGGATGACCCCGTTAAGCCTCTCAGAACTCAAACAGATGATTTATGATTGGATTATGATGGATCAGAGATTGATGAATTAGGTTTGAATTTTTAGAATTAACGAACGTCGTTACAGAATCCAACGAATAGTTCGAACAGATAGTTTGATTTATTACACATTTATTTACGCTCAATAAAAAAAAAGAGAGAAAAAATACTATTGAGATAAAGCTAGAATGATTGTATTGAAAATTTGATATAATTTTGTATTTTCCATAATCAAGAAATACGACTGTCGCTGGTACTAATATATAATGTATTTATAAAAACATTTCTTTAAAGAAATTAGTCTTTTTATAAACTGCTTTAATTTACATTTTGGTCCTAATGCGTGGCTTCTTCATCTTCTTCGTTGGGTTAAAATATACTTAATTATATATAAAATGGTTTGTTGTATTTCTAAATAGAATATAAATTTAGTGTCGAAATGTGAATGAAATTTTTTTGTAAATAGTTTAGATTCCTTGCTAGCCAAGATAACACTATATTAACAATGAATAAATACGAATTATGTATTTATTGTCCATTGAATATTACATAATTATTATATCCTTCTTCGGATTGCAAAAACTTTCCAACGGATCTATTGTCGAAACCGAATGCCCGTTTGTCATGATTTTTTCTTTGAGAATACTTGAATACTTAAGGCGTCTTCTCACTTTGGAAATTTAAAAAAATCGATTTTTTTTTTTTTTTAAATTTTGAAAGTACATATCTTCAAAAATGTCATCTCGAAATTTCATAAAGATCGGACGAGTCTAACTACATTTTTTGGCGACCGTTAGGTGACTACCTGAGAGTACCCGGCGATCCCTTTCACGCCGCTCGGACGGTCCCTGTATATCTGACTCTATACAATTGAATAGCCGTGTTCTTTTGTTAATGTAGTACCCCTTGCTTAGGTATATTCTGTTTTCGGGTCTATACTCATGTAATAAGACCTTAACACGTGCATTTTTCAAAAGAAAATCACTCGGCAACGATGCTAAACTGTTATTTCATCAGTCTAATTTGAAACTTCGTAACGGCAACATCTCTGCGCTCAGGATTGTTATAATGGATAAAAAGACTTCGCAACAAAGTGCCACGTGGCGACGTCCAAGTTCGAAATCTAAAAAAAGAAAATTTCGTGGAGTGCTTCCACACCAGTCTGAAGCAGATACGAGTCATGCTAGTGCGAGTGCAGCAAAATTAAAAAAATCGGACGATACAAGTTTCGATGTACACATCGATCCAACGGCTGGATATAGTATTATTCAGTTTTTTCTTGTTTTTTCTACATTACAACAATATGTGAAGTGTAAAGTTTGTAACAAAGATGTTTCAAGAAACATCATCAAGAAAAACCGTGGAAATTGCTTGCCAAACAGCGGCATGCATTTATAACGAAGGGCTACAACCTGTTTTAAAAATTTTGGAGGTGATGGGTGTCAAACTAGGCCCTATCGCCGTTCAATACGCCGAGAAACGCGACAGTGATCGCGTACGCGTAGGGAACCGCCGCAGCTCTAACGCTTCAAAAGAGACTAGGTCGAGACGAAGGGAAGCTACTTTGGACGAACACACCTTCTACGAAGAATCGGAAGGTCCATTGTATGGAGCAGGCATCGCTGATTAACCCGAGGTAAGGTTTTTTCATGATTTTTCTGCAACCAAAACTTTAAACGCAGTTATCTCAAAACAAGGTTTTTCGGTGCTTTGTTGATGAAATTTCGGAAACTATCCGGCCGATTGTCATGAAATTTGAATGACATATGCTTCATAGTTATGGCTATAGCGCATATCATCAGATTTTTTAAATTTTGATTTTAAGAATTTTTTTTTTACAAAAAACTGCAAAAAAATCGTGGTTTTTTTTTACTTTTTCGAAAAACGTGCGCCATTTTGTTATTTTCGCGAATATCAAAAATCTGATGATATGCGCTATAGCCACTGACATACTGAATCTAAAACAGTTTTATTTTTTTGTTTCAGACGACCCGTCTCGGAGATACCATCAACAAGCCACGACCATAACATTTTTACACGGGTTTTTCAATGCTACTGATGTATTATAATAATTGTTTAAAAAAATAAAATAAAAATTTTTTCATGTACTTGAAAGATGTGTTTATTACATAGGATCCGTTTTATCCCATAATTTTAAGCAAAAATCCTCGAAAAAAAATCGCAAAAACAGCCTATTTTTGAGGCGTTTAAAGTGAGAAGATGCCTTAAGATGTTATTGATCCAATGTTAAATTTCTTTCTAAAAAATATACTCTATCATCTATTTCCGTCCCTAATTCTTACCAATTTTCTGAGTGAAATGAATTTTGTGGCTCTCGAGATAAGTAAACAAAAGAAAATAAACAAAAAGTGAAATATTCAGATGTAAAAACCTCGGAACGCATTTTTGAAGCCCCTGTTTTGCTGGCTCGCTCTCAGCAGGCGCAAAACTCGTCGCCTCGTATATGCAACTTTTTTCTCCACTCCATTGTGCAGGTGCATATATCGTGAGAAGCGGTCACCGGTTAGAGTATCTCTGACTGCACGTCTATATATCTGCCAATAGGCTGGCTCGTACAGGCTTTGAAAAAAATATTAAAAAAATAACCATACGAAATGAAAATAAAAGATATAAAAAATGAAGAAAAAAAGCAAACGCGGTATACCGCGATGAAGGGAGCGCGAAAACAAGAGAGCGACAGAGAGAACGCGAAACAGATTTACTTGCTTAATAGGGAGTCGGGGGTATAAATTAACATTCCTGAAAGACACAAGTGTGCGTGACCGTATTACTGGCTCTTCGTTGTTTCTCATTCCTTCGGAACCCGAAAATATTCTAGTTTCTTCTTTATTCTTGATTCGTCTCTATTATTTTTACTCCAAATGAATTACTTGACGAAAGTTAGTAAACAAATATTAACGAATTCTCTCCTAAAGTTTTTTCTTTATTTAAAAAAATACGCACTCGTTCGTTCGAATCATATTACGAAGTATTACCATGGGGAACAGATCTTTAAACAAAAAATAAGAATATGAAAGAGCCTAATTGTTGGGTTAAAAAAATATTCATTACGAATCACATTTATACGAATAAAGGAGTTAAGATCAGCGAAAAAAAATCTTGCAAGAAAAAAAACAGTTCGTCGCAAACTTGAGAGTTTACGATGAAATATATATATATTTTTTATTCAGTTGTTAAGATAACAGAGATTTTTGTAAACGCGGCATACAATGATTTTGTAAAAATATTTAATAAGAAAGAAATAATTGTCAAATGAGTTTTCTTTTTTTATCGAGTTACTTTATCGCGCGAAATTGAAATATTTGAAGTATATTTGATGCAATGTAATGTAAATTGTGAAAAATGCTGTTTGAAATTGTTGAAATTATTGAAAAATGTTGGATGCAATCTAAATACTGCAATAACATTTTTGGGAATATTTCAGAAATGGGCTGGCCAGTTTTGGCCTTATGGGGCCTAACGATTGTAGCCCTGGTGACGGCTTATCGAATACCGGACAGTGAAGAATTGCCACCTCTTCAAAAGCATATACCACCTTCGCATATTCCCTCTTTTCAACGAAACTCCGTCGAAAAGCTTCCCTACTCTCAGGATTACCAAGGGAGCAAGGTCGAATTTGGATCTCAACGTTTACCATTACGAAGCGCGGTTGAAACTTTGCCGGATATTTCCGGCTTAAAGAATCAACAACTGCGTGAATCCATACAAAGGATTCCGGAATAGTACGCTGATTGTTTTAAAAAATTATCGCGAAGATGCCGAATTTCGTAGAGAAATTAACTCGTCTTCGATTTTAAAAAATCAAAATTATTCCCTAGAAATTTGAATATTTATTACAAGCATTAAAATGTTGAAAAAATTAAATTTAAAGGAATTTATGAAAAATTCATGGTCTTAAATAATATACAATTTGCCGCTTGATCAACAAAAATTAACAATTTCAATTATTTGATATTAATCGCCGTTCCTATTAGTCAATAATTATTTTCAAATGTAATTCGTGCTTTTATACGGTGTGTTAGGACGTAAATTCTAACGAACTGTCATTTTTCAGTGCTGGCAAAAGAATTCCACTTAGAGATGCAGTTGAGCATCGCAACGCACCGTTTTTCGGTGGCTTTACTCACGAATCCATTTGGCTTGAGCAACTAACGCCATCGAGTATTCGACAAACTCAAAATTCAAATAACGTCGTCTGCCACTTTGAATCCCGAGGAGTTTACAGACTTGACCCGTTTTCCTTAACTCCTGAAACTATACCAACCAGAAAATGCACTCATCTTGTCTATAATGCGGCTACTTTGGGTAAGTTATCGGAAAAATAAAATATTTACAACTCGTCCGAATTAGAACGACCAAAATTCACGAAATTACACTCACTTCTCCGCGTTTAAAAATCAATATTTCCGACAAAAATTAGAACAATTTAAACAAAAGCAGTGTTTTAAAAATTAGAGTAACATTTTTTTTTAATCAGATTTGAATTTGTTCAGAATTTGTTCAGAGCAGGCGAAGGCCGAAAAAAAGTGTACCTGTCAAGTTTCAAGGAATCATTTTGTCAACGGCGATAAAAAAAAACCCAAGAAAACGTTCATTCAACTTTGCACTTGAACAGTACAAAATTATGGAGGTGAAATACTTATTTTTTGAGTTAACCGACCAATTTTGCATTTATATTTCAGATTCGAACGATTTAACCGTGATTTCGAGGGATCCAGAGTACGACGAAATCAAGGGTATTGATTAAAATACATTAATCTAATTCTAATTGAAAATTTGTATACATATTGACAACAACAGAAACAGAAAAATACTGTCAACAACTGTTTTTTACAAGCGATAAAAAATCGTTCTTAAATTTGGTCTGAAACTGAAAAATATCGTTACGAAGTTATTCCTAAAAGGTTTGCTTCCTTTCTGAACGAAAATTTAGGAAGATTATAAACTGTTTTGTGTAACAGGTGGTTACAAACTGGCTGTGGACCAAAAGAAGAAGAACCCTTCGCTGCGTGTGCTTTTATCGATTGTTATCCCGGACAACAAACAATTGTTTAACGAATTAACAAAATCATGGATTTCGCGAAAGGAATTTAGCCAATCGATACTCGATTTCGTTGAAAAGTATGAATTCGACGGCATCGCGATCGAATGGAATCATAAATCGATGGATCGTTTCAAAAGTTTGATGAGAATGATTTACGATTCGTTGTCGCCAAGAGGATTGGTCGTTATGATAACCCTTGGACCGAATGTCATTGCCGATTCTAAACTCGCCGAAATGGCAGATC
The DNA here is from genome assembly GCA_963989365.1 of Rhimphoctona megacephalus. NCBI lineage: Eukaryota > Metazoa > Arthropoda > Insecta > Hymenoptera > Ichneumonidae > Rhimphoctona > Rhimphoctona megacephalus. The sequence continues at coordinate 33,439,609 of OZ022415.1, read as the reverse complement.
TTTTGATCCTTAATGCTTGGAGAGCCCCAAACACACCAATCGCTCTTCATCCTGCACCTTTGAATTTCGCGATATCAACGACGAAAAAATGGATCGACGTTGGAGTCGATGAGAAAAAAATAATTCTCGGTAGTCCTTTATTCGGTGCGAGTTATACTCTCAAATTCAAAAATTCTACTAATCTTGGTGCTCCCGTTTTGGGGCCTGGCATCGAAGGAAAATACACGAAAAATCGTGGTATTTTGGCTTATTACGAGATTTGCGAAAAACTCGAAGAGTTTTGGACCTATGGACGAGATAACGAAGGACCTTACGTAAAACGTGGAGATCAGTGGATCGGATACGACGATCCCGTATCGATGAAACTCAAAGCAGCTTATGTGAAATCAGTCGGACTTGCCGGAATATCGTTGACGAGTCTTGATCTCGATGATTTTGTGGTATGTATGAAAAAAATCTTCCAAGGGAACGTCAATAGAACTGCAAATTATTTATAACCCAAAATCAATTATTAATCATTCCTCCATTTTCTTTATCATGAAATAACAATTTTTTCGATCTCCCAACTTCAGAGTTGTCCACAATTCGTCTTTTTTTTTGTATTAAATATAACATTATTAAAATCGAGATAAGTACATTTAAAAAAAACTGTACGCACTTCTCAAAGTCAAAATCAAAAAGACGAACGGTCGCTACACAAGACTCTTTTACTGCGAGCATCGCATTTCCATTTGTTTTCGAATTATTTTGAAAATTGTTTCTTTAATATTTATTTAATCACACAATTTTGAAGGGTGTTTCGAATTCACGTGTCTAAAAATTTTTTTTTCTTTCGATCGTGACTAATTGGAACTCTGTAGCTTGAAGCGTTTTAAAGATATTAATTATTTTTTTTCGTTGCATCAAAAAAATGACCATTTTTTTGACAGCTTTTTCGCACATATTTTGATGCTTACATATTTTTTTCGCAGTCGCTGTCTAGTGATATTAGTAATATTGGTAAAAAAATTTGGTGATATTTGAAACTGTCGTTCGTGAATATGATAGCTGACTCATAATATTTCTGAACAGCTTTGACTTTTCGTTTATAGAGTGACAGTAATGAGGTTATAAAGATCGTGGATATGACAGCGGACCAATATTTTTTACGAATACTATAGAGCTGTTATAATAATCGTGGATGTGACAGCTGAACTGACGAATATTTTTTTCGAATCAATTTTGACTTTTCGTTAGATGGACCGTCGTGACTTTTCGTTAGTAAACTATAGTGATAGTACGAGAATTAAGTTTCATTAATATTAACGGTGACAAGCCTCATCACATCAGTTTTGTTACTTTTTGTGGCGGTTTTGTGTTGAGAAGGGGATTTTTTACCGGAACAACTATTTCGGGGGAGTAAATGTACTTGTCTCCATTTTTTTTACAGCATTTATGCTATTTTTTTTGCGGGGTATAGTTTATGGGACCAACCAAAGACGCGGATCGCCTCTCTTTCGATGTTTCGCACGACGCTCTCTTTCTTATTGTAAACTTTGGACGATACTTTCGTGAGATTAGAATTTCAGAAGATTCCCGAACCGATATCCGATTGTAATAATGAAACCGGGAGACATTTGGGCTAATACGTAGGCCCTAATCCGATAATCACTGCAAGTACTATGAATCCTTAAATATAGGTATGCCCGATTATTATGTAATCGCACAACTGGCAGTGAATATCGGAATACAGCTGTGGTCGTAGTGTATTTTTGACAAGATAATTCGAGGCACTTTTCCAAGAACAAAATTACTTTAGTACTCCCGAGTAGAGGATCCATAAGAAGAAATACATGAAATTTGCGATTATGGAGAAAATATTTATTTCGAGGATTTAAAAAATGTCCATTAAATCTTATCGTAATTTAAAAGAAATTTATCGGCTATTCGATTCATGGTCGGAACAATAAAAAATACACTTGTTAAACTTTGATGCGGTTTCTTGAATATAGTTTTTGGTCTATTCTAGAAGCAAGGATAAGAAACCACTTGTTCTCTTTCAGTGTCAAGTACACAATTATTCTGAATATCACAAATCTGAAACACAAATACATTATTTTCATAATATAACTTTATGATTTAATGCACAATATTCAGACGCCAAACTCTCATAATTTTTTGTATAATTTTTTTTGATTCTGCACCTTTGTTATGCAGTGTTTAATCAGAATTTCATATTCTGTTATATTTAAAAAAGTTGAAAACGTGAAATCCCAAATTTACTACGAATAATGTATCGAGAATCTCATTTTTTCCACAATGACTATCATTACACGTTTTTTGGGTCCGGCATAAAGTACTCTATCTCCTCGTAAGATTGTAAATAAGCATACTCCGAGGAATATATATTTTTAAGAAATTATAAATAGTGATTGTCTTGCACATGGGCAATAAAATAATAATAAAAGTGCAGTCCGGAAGCTAATGATTTCTTTGTAATTAATATAGGAGCAGATACCTAAATAACGGAATAGTTGATTGTAGCAAGAAGAACATTCGATTGGTATTTACTTACATGATTTATGCCACATTTGGTCCCAATGGCAGCTGGTCCAATGCGTTTCCCAATATATAAATTGAATCTTTTACTATTTGACACACATTGTAAGTTTTTACATCTGCGCGTTCCGCCCCTCCATAGTGCCAACTAGAATTAAAATGAAAATGCGGCTTGTTAATATAAAGAATGTAACATTTTTTCAATGTCCAGAATATCGACGATTCGACTTTTTTCATAAAATTTACTTGACAAGCTCCCAGATAACCGCGGTCTCGACATTGTTGATGAGCAAGCTAAAAACGAAAAAAAAGACAATAAGCATATTTTAATATTCATCACTTTTGTAAGTTTTGTATTATTCTCTCAATATTAATTAGTTTTACCGATTCAGAATGTGCGGATTTTACTGCAAAAACAATCAGAACCGTAAGAAAGAAAAGTAGAGAACGCATGGTGGATGAATTGAAGAAACTATAAAAAAATGAGTTTTTGTTAAATTGATTTATATTCACTTATTTTAATGAAAATATTTCTGTAGGCGGTCGTGAGGGCGTTAAAAATTTCGAAAGATTCATACTAATTATCTGTACCGTCGGCTCTGTCCAAGTGTTATTACAGAATGACAACAGCAAATAACTACAATTGAAATATCGGGGTTTTAAGCCAACACCATTCCCAAACTTTCCGAAAATCCTCTTTGAAACCGTCGCCAATCAATTACGACGACTTACAATTTTGGGATTTTCAGGTTTTTGAAAATTGAGCCCGGAGGGATCTCCCCAGTGGGACTTGATCTTTTTTTCAACCTTTAAAATGTCGCTATTATTTCAAAAATGAAATATCGAGATTAATAAAAAAACGATTTTCTATTTTTATCAATCAGCTTCGCAGATAATATTTCAATTAATTTCTCAAACGATGACTGGGCAAAAGTAAAAAAAGTTAATAAATCAGGGGTCTTTGAGGTTCACTCACAGAAATATTGGTTAAAAAAAAATGTCCGGTAATTTTGGTGTTTTTCGATCAAAATACATCAAAATGAGCTGGTTAAAGTATTTTATTAAAAATTAAATATTTTTTGGAATTTTCGGAACTTGGGAAAATTTCGGCCTCCATAGGATGCTCATCTGATTCGTATTGAAATCCTTTGCAAAACAGCGATTGATATATCCAATTATTAATATTTTTAAACATAAGGCGTATTTTTTAATTTTACATTAATTTTTTGAAAAATTATCATACACACCCTTTTTTCCCCCGTTAGGTGAGAAATGATATTTTGAAATACGATATAGCCTAAATCCTGATATGTAATGAAACGTACAACAACAATAGCAGGTTAAACCACAATTCTCTTAGAGCGCTCATTGAATTCGTATGAATGTATGTCGAATGGCAGCAAACGATATAACGCGTTTCTCATTACTTTAAGTATTTAATCAGTCGAGTTACGCCCGCTTTATTTTTGGCAATCACTTGAATCTGCTCAGCAGTTCTCAAATTATAAGGAATCAAACGTTCAGACAGACCGACAGGCAAGCAGACATTTTTCCTCTGTAGATTTAGATAAATGGAAGAGAAGAGATGTTTTTTGAGCGTATTTATAAAAGCTGGCGATTGAGAGATCGTCAAATAATTCCGTCATGATATGTTGATACTTCTTATGCTTCTCGAAATCAATCGAACAAGTGTCAAAATCATGACGGACAGAACTTACTTCGAAGGCGTGTTGAGCTGTTGGATTCTGAAAGCGATACTGAATATCCAACTATCGAATTCGGTTTATATACAAGAGGAATGGTGGGACCATTCTCACACATGTATCTTCTGTTAGTAAATTATTTATTGACTCATCTGAACAAATTATATAGGAATTCTATATTATTTCTACAGCATCGTTGTATACAATTCTTATACTGCTCATTTGAGAAATTTAGTATTTTTTTTTATTGTATTTTGCCATTGTCCAGGGTTCTCCCTTTTTAGCTTGTCCCCGCCCCCTTTTCCAAAGACCCTGTGCGGCTGCAGACGACTTATCCCCAACTGTATCGCATTTGCCGAGGGCGAAGGGAAACTGCAGAAAACCTTGCCGATACAGCCGGTACCTACCTAATTTCCCCGGGTAGCAAGGCGAGCATGCTCAAGCATAGCTACCAGAGGCGCTTAAGGGGACCGTATGGTCTAGAAATTTGAAAAAATCGATTTTTTTTTTTTCGATATGTCGAAAGTATAGTATCTCAAGAATATACTGTGAAATTTTCATGCGGAAATTCTCAATATTACAGCTTCTACAGCCCATAACGCAGGTAGAGAGCGGTCCGCGCGCTCCTAACGGGTCTAGCGCTAACCGGTAACCTAATCGGAGCGCAGCAGCTGTCCCAATCCTTCTCCGAAAATATATACCTGTATATAGTACATACTATATACCTATATATACTTTTCCCTTCCCCGAAATATACCTATTGTCGAACATTTGTGAGGGAAACGGTCATTTCGCTTTCCCCTGACTTGATCAGTACAACGTTACGTTTTGACGAACCAACATCGAAAATTTTGAAATAAAATATCAGAAAATATGGATAGAAAGCAAGGCCGTGACTCTTCTAGACGACCATCTTCTGTAGGTCGCAAAAGATATTTCAAGGGCAATCGATTCACTATCGAAAATACTACTGATTTTACGAGCACGTCTGCGAAAAAATTAAAAGGCAATGAGGAATTGGAAGTAAACGTTAATCCTACTTTCAATTATTGCATCATCGAATTCAGCATGATATTTTTAACGTTGCAACAGTTGTTGAAGTGTAAAGATTGTAACGGTGCGGTCACTTTTAGCAAAAACGGACAACGTGGTCTAGGATTCAAACTCTCTGTGAAGTGTGAGTGTAAAGAAACTTTTATTTTGTCTTCGCCGTTAATTGATAAGGCATTTGAAATCAACCGTCGACTTGTTCTCGCCCTGAGAATGCTTGGAGTAGGATTTGAAGGCTTGAAAAATTTCTGCGGTCTCATGGATCTTGGACAAGGAATTTGTAAGAGTACATATTACGGCATCGTGGACAATATAAAAATTGCAGCTGAAGCCGTCGCGAAAATCGTTTTCCAAAGAGCATTGAAAGAAGAAGTCGAGTTGAATGTAAAAGCTGGGCGTCCCGCGGATGAACTTTCTGCGTCTGGTGATGGATCGTGGGCGAAACGTGGATTCTCATCGCTTCTCGGTATTGCCTCGTTAATAGGGAAATACAGTAATAAAATTTTAGATGTTGTCGTCAAATGCAGTATATGTCAAGCCTGCTCTCAATGGAAAGGCCAAGAGGATACGATTGAATATGAAGCGTGGTATCGAGAGCATGAAGATCACTGTGACGCAAATCATACCGGAAGTGCTGGCAAAATGGAGGTAGACGGCATCGTGGAAATGTTCAAGAGATCGGAAGAGTTGTACAACGTAAAATACGCGAACTATATCGGAGACGGCGACACGAAAACGTTCAAAGCCTTATTGGACACAAAGCCTTACGGGGATGATTTTTTAGTTTGCAAAAAAGAATGTGTTTTGCATGTTAAAAAACGTTTGTACAAACGTGCTGTTGATGCGAAAAAAAAACATGCACAAATAAAGAAAGCAACAAAGAAATTGACAGAAAAAGAAGAGGGAAAAAAGACACAGCGGAAATCGATAAATAAAACACCGAAGCGTCAACAATTGACGAATAAATTATTGCAAGAGCTGTCAACTTATTACGGTCTAGCAATTAGACGTAATTCAGATTCGACTGAAGGGATGAGAAGTGAAATATGGGCAGCATATTATCACAAAATTTCAACAGATGAAAATCCGCAACACTCGTACTGTCCTCCAGGTTCCGAATCGTGGTGCAAGTGGCGTCAAAGTGAGGCTGCAGGTACTTTAGACACCTACGAGCACCCACCTGCTCTGTGCGATGAAGCACAAGAGATATTAAAACCAATTTATGAAGAATTGACAGCAGAGACTTTATTGGAAAGGTTTATTGGCAGTAATACGCAGAACAATAACGAAAGTTTCAATGCTTGCGTGTGGCACCTTGCGCCGAAACATCTGTTTGCCGGAAAAAAAATCATTGATATTGCCACTCACATTTCCGCTTGCATATTCAATGAAGGATTTGCATCCCTATTGAAAATAATGGAGACCATGGGCATAACAATCGGGCCACAAGCGGAGCAACTAGCGCAAAACCGAGACGAGCTGCGAGTATCGAGCGCCAACCGTAGGAGCACGGACAACTCCAAAGAGGCTCGGACAGCTCGAAGAAATGAAAGGAGTGAGGAAATCTTGAATTATGAACGTTCCGAAGGAATCCTATATGGTGCCGGAATCGCGGATTAACTGTAAGTATTCAAAATTTGCTCAATTTTTGAAAATATCTGTACCTCAAACTTTAAACTCATTTATCTCGAAACGACTTTTTTCGGCACTGCGCAGGTGAAAACAAAAAAACTATTCAACCGAATCACTTGAAATTTGGATATGTTGTTCACAACATGTATGGCTATCGTCGGAACTACAATCATAATTTTATTTAAATAATTTCTTATTGTTTATACCAAAAAACTAGTGAAAAAAAAACCCGATTTTACGAATTTTTTTTCAAAAGCGCGCCATTTTGTCAATTTTTAATTTTTTCGATTTGTTCTAGTCCCGACCATAACTGCACTCTTTCTGATTAAGAATCTTCTTGAATTTTGTGTTTCAGATGAGTAGAAGTCTCGGATCGATCTTCACCGTCCGGGTCGGATTTTTCGAGAGGGTCGTCTTCAATGCCAATTATATGATAATAAACACTGTTTTTAAAATAAAAAAAAAATTTTTTTGTATACTTAATAAAGGTAGTAATAAACCCGAAAAGTTAAAACATCGATTTTTAAATTTTTTATGGCAAAAAAAAAATCGTGAAAATAGGTGAAATTTTCGTGCTCTAGACCATACGGTCCCCTTAACGGACAACACCACTGTGACCCCCTATTTTTTTCACATTTTTCAAGAATTTTTTTTTGTGGGAAAAAAAAGAGATATTCGAAAAATTTTTTTTGGGTTTTGTTCCTTGTTTATTAATGTATCAAAAAACATTTTTTTTTCACATTTTTCACGCCGCATGGTGGCGCTCGGGAAGCTCTCGCGTCATCTCCGCAGTGGTTCGCGGCACGCAGCAGAACTCTCTTCAACGTCGATCTGAAAAAAAATACCGAGTGTTTTCGTTAATAATATGATATTTTGAAGAGAAGTACATAGGGATTTGGAAAAATATTGATTTTTAAAAAATAGGCACGCCTTTGAAATTAAAGAATGATTTTTGAGCAAAATTTCTCGTCGAAAATAGGCTATAACTTTTATAATTATTGAGATATCGAAAAAATCTTATGTACTTCTCTAGATAATCTACTTTTATTGATACAGTAAAAATTTGAAGTCGATCGGATAAAAATTGCTCGAGTTCTGCTGAGTGCCGCACTCAAAAAAGTGGTTTTGAGAAAAACGCGTTCAAAGTTGGGACCCCGAGCGTCGCGGACCGCTGCACCACTCCACAAAATATTCAATATCTACGAAAATAATTATTTTTTCGACCTGGGTTCAACGGCATTTCAATCTTAAAAGTATTTTAGATTTTTTTAAATGGTTTTCAAAAAATCGATTTTTTGAAGCCGTCACAGTGGTGTTGTCCGTTAAGAAAGGTACCTCCTCAGCTGTAATGCAATGAGCTAGGCCAGTACACGGCTAGGAGGCCACCATCCGCACGATGAGACCCGTCCACGGGAGGCACCCGGAGCCGTACACCGACCGCTCAGGCATCACAGCGAGGTCTGGACATGCTTTTTATAAAGGTGGAGTCCAAACCACCTGGGATTACAGTTGGAAACACGTGAAAAAAATCTCAATTTTTTATCGGTGTTTTGGTCGGGATTCGAATCCGGGACCCACGGCGTGCGAGCCCGAGCTCTTATCCACTAGACCAACCGCTCTCCCACTTGAGAAATTTAGTATATATAATTCAATGTGTTTTATAGAAATTCTCTACAGTTTATGAATAGTCTGCAATAAAAAGTGTATAAAACGTGAGTTACAGAGTTCTAGAAGGTATATATAGATTCCATATATTTTATTTAACTTAGTATATTTATTTATTTAATTTAGTTTAACCCTCCGTCACACGCGCTATGAGCGAAACGCCGCATTTTTTCCTTTTTCATTAATCAACAAAAATTGGTGAATGATACACTTGTGACAATTTAGCTATTCCTATATTATTATTGGTAGAACGCAATAAAACAGAAAATCATACGATAATTTTCAATTTATATTTTATAAATATATTTAATATGACTAAGTGCAAGAAATGCGGCGTTTCTCCGCTAGCGCGTGTAGAATCGTACATATGATTTTACGTTCGATATTGCCATATGTCCTACTGAGTACTTGAGCACCAACGGTGCGCGCATGCGCGTAAGAACAATATGGCAATACTGTAAGGCTCAAAAGCATTGTGACGATTCCCCGCGACGCATGTAGCGACGTTTGGAATTTTAGCACGTGTGACGGAGAGTTAAGCAACTCTGTAGAGCAAATTCACATAACGTTAAATATAAAATAATTATACAGTTGTGCATATTTATATATGCACAAGCATTTTGGGGTGCTCGTGCTCGCGAGGTCAACAGACTCACGCGCTATGAATCGGGCAAGATTATTGTGCAATTTACATAACTATATTTTCTCCTTGTTGCTATGCTATATGATGATTTTTTCTGTTATCATACAGAGCACAACATAGGAGAAAAAAAGCCAATTATATAGTCGATGATCGGCTATAAATTATTTGCTAATTTCTTAATTGCTACAATTTGGACAAATTGTGCAAATAAGAATACAAATTTTCGTTATTTACTCACTTGAAAAATATGACGTATACCGTTAAAACATAAGTAAAGAAGAAAAAAAATTGTTTTGAAAAAAAAACTCCCGACTGCTATAATAGTTTAACTCTATGAAAATACATTGTTTAAAAAATGTTTAAAAAAACAAAGTAATGTTAAGAAAATAAATTAAATAAAAACTCCCCACGAAAAGTAGTAGTGAACTTTAAAAAGTATGAATTAAAAATTGATCCACAATAGCACAGATAAATAAAAACTCATTCCATTGGTAAGTGCAACTCCCTCAAGATTCAATTTTTCTGGTCAATGTTAACGCCTTACATACGTCCAGCAGCACCTAAAACGCACTAAAAGAAAAACTGTTTTTAGAAGAGATAGCAATAGAAATTAATAAAAATAATTTTTACACATTGTTTATTAATATTTAAACTTTATAAACAAATTTCATTTTTTTTTTCAAAAATTACAACATAAAAAATCACGTTTCCCGAAGCACTATGAAAAAAAATTGCTCCACGGTCTGCATCATTTCTTCTTGAAATGCTGATAGATCTGCAAAACGTAAAAAAATTCTTGTAAAATAAAGTTGTAGTTATAGTCTGTGGAGCCGGATTTTTGAAATTCGAAAAATTTTGGCAATTTACGGCAGTTTAAAAAAAAGTGTGCATTTTGTGTCATAAATGTCACACTTTAATTATGTTTATAAAATTTTTTAATCACAACATCAAAAATCCGACTCGACAGACTATAGAGAAAACAATTTCGAATATTTAAAAAAAAAAGCATCAAAAAATATTAAAAACTGTATGATTTATCATGCAGACCGTGCCAGAAAAAGTAGTTTTGAGAAAAATGCATTTAAAGTTTCAAGTGCGTTTCGCTCGAGACATCTACCTGCGCGCATTAGACTCTCGTTGGGCAGTCACGTTTTCTATAATAACTTTCGATCTATGGGGAATTTGTACAATCGACTTACACAGAAATACGCCTAAAACTATAGAGAATAATAATCTGTAAAAAAAAAAATCGATTTTTTGAAAATTCTGGACGTATGTAAGGCCTTAATCGATGGTAGGATAAGTAATTTACATGCGAAAATTAAAAATCAAAAAGTAATATTCAAAACTTAAATGAATGTACGAAAAATGTGGGTATTGAAAAAAATGTAGAACCAACATAAAATTAAAAATGTTATAATTATAATCGAATTCAATTGTGGTCGGGGGACGTCTCTTTTCTCATTCAATGACTTATTATTTTTATTACAGAAAGTTTAAAAAATCTCTAAACTTGGTAAATTAAAAGCGTGCAATCACGCGTCGTTAATTTTTTCATATTTTTTTATACTCCGCATCAACATTCAATTGTTTCCTATTAAACTTTCTCATCTATATAACTTATTCAATTCTCATTGTACCAGCCAACAGTTTTGTTTTATCAGTTTTCGTGTTCACGACGATGTTATGAAAATGAAACAATCTTATTAAAATGACTGTACATTATTATTTAGCTACAAAAAAAGGAATTCAAACGGTTTGCTGATAGCGATAGATAATATACAGTCGAATTCCGTTATAAGCCTACCTAGAGGCTGTAGGGAAAGTTTTTCGAGGAATTACGGTTTTCCCCTATAGCGAGTCATAAAATTTTTGATAAGCTACTCGCTATATGCGCGAGGCAATTGTTGTGTGTTTAGGCACCCCGGCAAATGTTCAATGGAGCGCTATAGCGATAGCGCGCCATCGAATTTTTACCGGGCTGATCATTATAAGCCCAAGGCAGTTTCTGTTTTTTATGCATTTGTAGCTAATGATGAATTAATTGAAATTAATTAAGAATTATAATTTAAAAAATTGATTTGAAATAAATGAAGTTAGAAATTTGTTCGAGGCTTACAAAGAGTAGTCGGCCGTCATGTCGTCAACCTCGAAAACGCTTGAGGGTGGGGGAAGCTTTCGACGTTGAAAGCGGGGAAGAGGCTTATAGCGGATAGGCTTATAACTGGATTCGACTGTATTAAAACTTGTTTAAAACACTCATGAATCATCATATTGGTAACATGGTATTTTGTCAAATCAAATAAGTGGAATTCTTTCCATATCTTAAATGTATTCCGATCATTTTTTAACGTTCTGAAAAAAATAGAGGAGATCTGCTAATGAAAAGCGGATTCGAAGGCTTGATGAATATTAATTGTTCTTGTCTAGGGTATCTGCGGCAAGCCCTGGCCAATTTTGAATACAGCGATTGCGACACTGGGTCAAATTGACGAGGCAATCGAGAGATGTGAGATTAATGGCTTGTATCCCGATCCGGACAACTGTGCTGGTTATCTCTCATGTGAAAAAGGTGAGCATTAGAAAAACTGTGTAAACGAGCTTGATCTCTTGTTCAGTGATAAATCTTGTCGTTCTGCGACAAGTGATTTATGAAAAAAAAACTTGATTTTGATTTTTTTGTCGTTCAGGCATGTTGTATCGAGGTTCGTGCAGCGATGAGCGATTCTTCGATAAATCAAGCAAACTCTGTGTCAAAGCAGATCCGAAAATCTGCATTCCCGGCCTTCATCATTTGACTGCCCAAAAAAAACAACAACTAAAAGATTCAAGATACGAACATAACGGTCCTCGCGTCGTTTGCTACGTCACTTCTTGGTCAATGTACAGAAAGGGCGATGGTCAATTTGCCCCTGAACAATTAGACACGAGTATGTGCACCGATGTTATTTATTCGTTCGCAGGCTTAAATCCGGAAACCCTGCAAATACAACCGTTCGATCCTTGGGCTGACATCGACAACAGTGAGTTCATTACATCAGTAAATCGCTACAGTCAGTTTTTTTTTTGTGCTAATGACAAATCGGAGTAAACAAATTAAATACGGTAATAGAACAAGATTTTTTAGAAGTTTAAAAATAGTACACTTTCAAGGGCAACAGTAATGTTCTTTATTAACGGATTTAAAAAAGAGGAGGTTCTCAATATGACCAGTTTCTTTTATTTTTTATGTATGTTCACGCATAACTTTTTATAAAGTTCACGAATTTGGAAGAATCTTTTTTTGGTTCAAAAAAGGAACTCTCGAGGTGGATTTCAACATTTTTCTAAACAATTTATGTCTAGTTAAAATTTGAATTTTTGTTTCTAATCAATGAAAAACGACAATAAATTATTAAACAAATTATTTCGTACGTTAAAAAGAATATTTTGAAAAGTATAACTTTGAAAATAATGTAATTTTGAAAAGTGTAAGTGTAAGTGTATTTTGTAAGTGTTGAAATCGGTGCCAAACAAACTAAAAATAGAAAAAAATGAAACTTTGAACTACAAACTCCAACGCATACGAATTGAGGATTGCAGATAGGGCTTCTCTTAAATTTGTTTGGCATTGACTGCAATTTTTTTTATATGCCAAAGATTCGGCAGTATTGGCTTAATTTTTTTTTTTTTTACTATTTAGAGCTTTTTTCAAGTCAATTTTTTTTATTCTTACGATTATTCATTTGGCAATGTTGATAAGTTTTGTTTCATGGGAAATATGAGAACAATTGTTTTCTTAATAAACTATTTAAATTTGGTAACCGATCTTTCGTCGATCGTCATTGATTGTTCTTTCTTTTTTCCTCCAAGATCTTTTCGAAAGAGTAACATCTCTAAACGGGCCTCGAACACTTCTGGGACTGGGTGGATGGACCGACAGTTCGGGAGACAAATACTCACGTTTGGTGAACAATCCCAACGCTCGAAAGGAATTCGTCACGTCGACGGTGAATTTCCTTCAGAAATATGGCTTCGAGGGTCTGTCTTTCGAATGGCTCTATCCAAAATGTTGGCAAAGTCAATGTTCGAAGGGACCAATTACCGATCGACCTAATTTTACGAAGCTCTTGCAAGAATTGAGGAAAAAATTTGATGCTGCTAGGCCAAAACTCACACTCGCAGTTGCCGTTTCCGGTTATAAAGAAATCATCGACGTTGCATACGATTTTCCTCAAATATCCGACGCTACAAATTTTATTTCGGTTATGACCTACGATTATCACGGAGCTTGGGAAAAACAGGTCGGACATTTGTCACCTTTGTACGGAACACCGGGTGAACAACATCCGTTTTACAATACCGTAAGAATTTGACGTTTTTATTACAGTCAAAAAATAAATCATTTTGCTAAATTAAAGGAATTAATTATTCCTGTCAAAAATTAACTATTTATATTAATTAGTTAATCGATTTAACTAATTCATTAATTGTAATCAGCGATTTTTAACTGCAGTAAAAAAATCTTCAACTTTCCGTTATTTGACTGATTTCTTTCAGAATTTTACGATGAATTACATAGCGAGTCTCGGAGCCTCGAAATCGAAACTTCTCGTCGGAGTTCCTTTCTACGGTCAGACTTATCGTCTCGTACGAAGCGATTTTTACAATCTTGGAGATCCGGTAGCAGGTGCTGGAGCTTCAGGAGAATTTACTAAACAACCAGGAATGCTAGCCTACTACGAGATATGCGATCGTATAAAACGTCAGAATTGGAAAGTCGCCGATGGTACGAAAAAAATGTTCCTCTCTTTCTCTTTCATTCGAAAAGAAATTGCTTCTGAATTGAAGTTTCATGTGAATTGATGAAATAATGAAATTAATTACCTACCAGGACCAGTTGCCCATCACAAAGACCAGTTGGTAGCCTACGAAGACTCCATGAGTATTGATCAAAAAGGACGATGGATTGTCGAGAATGGTTTCGGTGGAGCTACAGCTTGGACCGTTGATCTCGATGATTTTACGAATCGTTGCTGCTTGGGAGCTTTTGCATTGCTCAGAAGTCTTAGTTACGCGCTCGGTAAGTCTGCCGATTTACTAACGTGTTTTAAAAATGAACGAAACATATTTCTCAGCCAAATACTTTATTGAATCACAATCCGGAAACTTCGCAATTGGATAAAAATCTAAAAAAAATTCAGCCATCTTTGAAACTTTACAAACATTGATTGTCAGTAATAATGATTCTAAAAAGCTGTTAACATATTGTTTAAACAAAATCTTTTTCGATGAATAATGAGACAATTTTTGTTTCCGTTGCGTAAAATGAGTTTGGTGATTTATATTTAAATGCGTTTGAATGTTTGCAGAATATTCGAATTTTCTTTAGATTCTTACGAAAACTTTTTCAAAACTCATAAAAAATCACGAATTTTCCACTTATTTTTGTAAAAAGATTCAACATCATATGTACGAAATTTTTGAGGCGTTGAACCAATGGTTTCTCAAATACCGCCTCAGGAAAAAGTCACAAAGAGCATTTTCAAAAAAAAAAAAAAACAGAAAAAATTCAAAAGTATTTGAAAAAAGCAGCAAATTCATTTGATACGATTCGTTCGACGATTATTCGTTGAACAATTTTTATTTTTAACAATTTGTAAATCATTTTTTGACAATTTTATCATGTCATATTAATGTTCATAACGAATAATTGGAATAAAAATTATTATTATGAAAAAGTACATTTTTAACGTTCATAAAAATAAAAATATGTCATTGGAAATTCATAAGAATTGAACCGACTGTGTATGATTTATTTAATATTTGTAGGCGTTCAAAAGGAAGCTCCATCAGTATTTGAAAATTGTGAGCGGCCACCCGAACCAATAACACCTCTGGCTGCGACCTTGACAACTCCAAACGAACTTTCTCTCGAGGGAGGAAATGGTTCTTATCAAACGAATCCAATGACATCACCAACAACGTCAAAAGCAACGACGTGGCCAACGTGGACAGAAAAAACAACCAAAAGACCAGCCGCTACGAGCTGGACATGGACCAAACCGACACAAACGACGACAATCAGAACCACAACTACCACGTAAATTCTTCATTACTCTTTGATATTTATCCTTTCCAGTATTTATCCTGTGAGCGATGTAAGCGATATCTGATGACCTTTACCGATTGCGATCTTGGCACATTGACGGAGATTTAGAAAAGAAAAATAATCCTCTCTCATCTACTCTTCTATTTTATTTTTTTCCGCAGAAATAAAGAAGAAATCCCGTGTATCGAAAACAAAGATAAAAAGTCACCGAGCGTAAATTGTCAAGAACGTGAAATACTGAATTAAAAATGGTATTGAAGTTTGCATCGTTGGAATCCAACGAAAAATATTTTTTTTATTCATTATTTAACATTTTTTTTAAATCATCCCTATTTTTCTCGGAGATTTACTTTTTAGGTCACGAAAAAGCTTGTCCAATTATCGCAGCCAAAAACTACAAATAAATTTTGTGCCTTGCTAAAGAAGAAAAAAGAAATTTCGGTGCATTCCAACGATGCAAACTCCAACGTCGTAATTAACCCTCGGCCTACCATCCATCGCAGATTTCCGTTGCCTACATACTGGGCATACGGTACACGGACGATGTTTACTCGCTTATATCGCGAGGTCTAATTGCCCTATGAAGTTTCATTTTTTTAATCACATATTCATACGATGCTAAAGACGGTTGTACTAAACACTATTGCAAAAAATCAATAGTTCTAAACACGTAGACGAAAAAAGAAACAAACGTTTTGGAATTTTTTTTTTCCGAAAAATCGCTCCTTGGCGAAAAAAAAGTTAAAAAGGATTAATTTTCACCATTGTAACGGTGACAGGTTATATTTTAAGGAAAAAATAGGTTGACAAAGAGATTCTTCGATAAGTATATTTTTTTGAAGAAGTGAAGTTGGACTGTTTTTCTAGAAGTAAAAATCAGCTTTCTATTGTGAAAAACACACTTTATTTAATGAAAAATTCCGAAAAAACTGATTTTTTTAGATGGTTTTAGGCTACATTCTTAAAGCGGTACTTGCTAACACATACACAAACCCATGAAATCTCACAATACCACGAAATAACACTGTGGATTACTTTTTATTTATTCTGTAAGAAAAAAAATTGATTCACTGACACGATGTGCTTTTTTTCAGCTTTTCACTTTTATGTACAAAATACTGTAAAAAAATCGGCACGTAAAAAAAAATGTTTTGTTGCCCAACGGACTTTAGCCCCTTTCTGCACACACACCGGGCATGCCATGCTCGAAGAAAATCTTACAACGCAAGCTGTTGTTTGACTATTAGTCGCTTGAGCGCTGCAAGGTCATAGATTTGTAGTCCAAGGCACAAACTCTTTACCCCCCCCCCCCCCCCCCCCACTAAACCTCACCTTCCTCGCGGTTTGTAGTTGCCAGACCAATGAAATTTTCATCTGGGTATGCCATACCCGATATGTACGCTAAGAATTAGTGTTTAAAATTCGCGAAAAAAATATAGAAATAGAGATACAGTTCAACATCAGTCACATCATTTTCTTTGTCGTGAATATTAACGAATAATCGGTTGATGCATTATTAGAAGATGATAAATAAATTAACTGATATTTTAGTACATTTTTCAATGCACCTTTGACAGAACAACTACCACGACAACTAAAAGAACACCAACAACAATGGACGTACCGTGCAACGGAGTGCAGCATGTAGGAAATCCGATGAATTGCGGAAGTTACTTCAAATGTGATCGCGGTGTGCTAAAACGAGAGGAATGTCCTGCGGGATTGCACTGGGACGATTCTCGAGGTCGCTGCAACTGGCCGGCATTTGCTAAATGCAAACCAGGTAAACGTTTGTTTAATTTCAGTATTTTTAATAATCGTGTATTAATTATATTCGAATAGCGAGAAAATGTTCAATTATAAATAAATAAAAAAATGTTAAAAATTATTTTTATAATACGAATAACAAAAAACTATAATTAATTCAATTTTTATTATTTGTAATAATAATTTAAAAAAAATGAATTAAATAATTTACATTATTATGTAGATGTTTGTTGAGTGTTTATATCGATTATTCAATTATTTTTCTCGAAAGTTGATTAAGTAACGCTCAAGTTCACGATTGCCATGCAATCGAGACACGCTATAAATCTTCATGGAGATGAACAAATTGAACGATTCATTGAGTTTTTTCTATACCAGTTATCGAACAAAGCTCTACGTACCCCGTAGAAAACCTGTTTCAAGTTTGCCGCATTCTGCATCATCGTATCGTCAATCACGTCACAATATCTTTCTCGATTTGTTTTTTATCTCTCTCGCTCTCTAGCTCATCTCATCATTCCTACGTGCCCTCGGGGCGAGAACGTGTCTCTTCTTTACCACTGTATTTTCACACTCTAACACATTATTGGTGGATAGATCCACTACATTAGTTCGATACGCGGTGATGAAGCGAGGACAGTGCAACAAACTCGTTCGAATTCTTTATCTTTCCCTTCAATTTTTTTTCTTTCAAATTTACTCCTTCAATTTTTTTAATTCTCCAACGATGCTTCATATTTGTTACGTTTTTATCCTTTGTCTTATTTGCAAAAATTTAGCATGGGAAAATAACAGTGTTACCAGAATTGAAAAGAAAAACTATACGTTGAAAAAAGGTGAAAGGATTATTTTTAGTTGCTTAAAAGCCTAAATTAATAGGAATATAAATTACAATGTTCAACAAGCTTTTCTATGCTTTTTTTTATTAAGTATTACCGTTGAAAATTTGACATTAATCAATGTTTTTTCGCAATTACCAATTTGTATCTTTTTAGCGTGTTCACGTTGATTTTTCCTTGTTCAATTTCGAGAAAAATGTTTACGAGGTCAAAGCTGTTATTAATTTTTTTTATTTTTACGTTAAGGAACAACAGGAAATGGCATAACGACACCACCGCCCACAATTGCTGCCCAACCACCGACGGTTACGACAACTTCAAAGCCTTTTACTATCACCATATCGCCATCAACAACCACCCTAATTCCAAACAAAGAATGCGAACACGGACAATACTACGCTTATCCAAATTCGTGCACGAATTTTCTCATCTGCGTAAATGGAAATCTCGTGACCCGACAGTGCGGTCCTGGGCTCAACTGGGACGACAAAAAACACATGTGCGACTGGGCTTTCAAAAATCCTTGCAAACATGTTCCAAATGCGAACGCTGCGCTCGTCATGAAAGAAATGGAAGTCGAAGTAAGTTTAACATCTTTGTGTTGTAATAGCATGTCCATTTTTTACAACAAACGTTGCACAACACATTTATTTTGTTCATGGAATACAGCTCACTTCCAGACTTCGTGGTATCGTCGATAAGACCTCTATAATGTGATGTCACTACTAGCGACATTCTTTCGACGAAACCTTGACATTTATTGATTCCCAATGACTTACATCTATACGCAGTTGCCGAAAATCATTCCCAGTCTTGTTTCATAAAGGCTCAGTTCAAATTTGTTGCGGTTTATTTATAGTTTTTCTTTTCGATACGAAATTTGATCGATTACATCCTGAATCAGGCTAATTACATCGATAAAAATTGATATAACATTTTTATCGTATTAATGTATATCTTTATATTAATCAATGTATTAATTATATCCAGGGAAATTCTTGCTGTAAATGAATATATTTATCAATAAACTTAATGGAATTCCATTTTCATAAATGAGTTAGCCATTTTTTATTGTTATTATAACTTTGAACATAATTAGTTTAAATCTTGAACTGTTTACGAATAAATTAAATCTCGTCTATTGTGGTACAATTGAACTATTGGAAATTTGACAAAAATATTTGCATTTTATTCGTAGAATTCAAAAAAATGGCAAAATTTTCTTTCAACGATGTGTTAATCAATTTTCAGGATAAGTGTATTTCCGGAAGTTTTAGCCGAGTACCAGGTGATTGCCGAAGTTATTACACCTGTTTATGGGGACGTCACGAGAAGTTTGAATGTGCACCGGGTCTTCACTTCAGTGAAGAATCGCGTATATGCGACTGGCCGTTGCGAGCAAAGTGTCCTGATGCGAATCAGCAAACGGTCCGTCCTTCGGTCGAGACGGAATCACCGACTTGGGAATTGCCCATCACACAAGGCCCTATTACATCCGAAAAACCATGGACGGTAAATCCAAGCACAGAACCTCACACGACAACGCACAAACCTTGGATGCCAAATCCAACGACCCAGAGTCACGTGACAACATCAAAACCAACGACTCATAATCCGTGGATATGGACAGAAAAACCTAAACCATTGCCACCTCCGCTAATTGATCCTGCCAAAGTATCACCATTGTCCGGTCATTACAAGGTACTTTTTTTCAATTTCACATATCTATATACTTTTAATAAGGTAAACGTACCATATTCCGGGAAATTAAGACTCCTTCAATATTGTAATTAATTTGTACACTGAAAAAAAAATAAGGGGCCAGTCCACTTTGGAGCCACGAAAAAAGACTATTTTCGTGATTTTTTTTTGAGGATTTTATAAAAGACATGAATATAAAAGTTGTTGGGCTTAATAAATAAAATCTTGAAATACATAAAAAAAAAATTTTAATTCATTTTTATTCATTTTTAAGTACAAAAACTATAGTTTTAAAGTACAGTACAAAAACTATAGTAACGCCTCAAAAATAGGTGGGCTAGGTAGCTCCATCACAACTCGGCAACGGCTTGTCTGAAACAAAAAAATCAAAGTCCATTAGATTCAGTATGACACCAGCTACAAAATGACCCTCGGATATAAAGTTTTATAAAAAAATAAAAAAATGGCAGATGAAAAACGAAAAAAGTAAAAAAAAAACGCGTATTTTCGCAGTTTTTCACAAAAAAAAGAGTAAAAATCAAAATTTCAAAACCATCGAGGGTCATCTTGTTGCGAATCATGTTTACAATATGTGGTTCAAATTTCAAGAGAATCGGTTTATTAGTTTTAGAGATACGATGGAGCTAGATTTTGAAAACGTTGTTTCGAGAAAAACGCGTTTGAGCGCGCTATACACTCAGGTAGACGAAATGAGGTCCTGACGTTCAGGTAAAAAAAAAAAAAATACTTAGAGAGCTCAAATTTTCATAAAATTTTGACACAATATTTCTAAATGTATGTACTTTCGAAAACAGTAAAAAAAAATCGATTTTTTGAAATTTTCAAAGTGGACTGGCCCCTTAAAGTATTGCCAACTACGAGACGAGGTTGGACGAATTTCGTTGCTCCAATATTCATATTACGTTTAGTTAATGACTCGGTGGTTGATCCATTGAAAGTCATGTCGTTGAGACAACTACGTTACAATTTTACCGCTACATTTTAATTCGTTTAAGTTAAGTGTATTTCATGTGATACAATCGCAATAATTGGTTACATTGAAAAAATAAAAATAAAACTTGAGACACAGAATCGATTGAATTTGAAATAATCACATGGGGGTTGAGTTGTATACGGGTATATAATAACATCCAATAAACTGCTTTGCGAGAATTGAATTCAATGACACTATAGATAAACGGAATATAATTTGTGATTAAGCTAATTACCTAGTAGTAATTTGGATGAAATCTTTTGTTACTGTTCAAACAAATAAACCTTTTGCTAAAACTACTAAAATATCGTTGTGCAAACAATAAGTTTTGTTTAACATGAATTATATATATTGTAACCGGACAGTCTTGTTCCCTGGCTGGATTTCTGGTGTGGCAGAAATCCGCTAGAGGGCCACGGGCGGAGCTCTCTCTCGTAAGCGTCGCACCGCCCGTGTGCCCATAAGGCTCTGACATTGAATCGTCAATCATCGATCACTCCGACTGATGGTCGTCGAGAAAACCTGAACCTTTGTTTTACGAGGTAAAAAGGTTTAAGACTTTTTTATCATACAATTAAAGTACGCTGAGCGCTCTTACTAGAGTAAAAAATCGATCAATCGTATTTACTTATTGAAAGTAACAAAATACAAAATCAAAAATATCAAATAAAAAATATTCTAGAAAATATGTATATAAAAAAAAATCAAATATTTCTTACAGTCATTTCAAAATCATAATTGCTCGGTACAATCACTATACGTTTTAATTATACAATGCAATTCATTCAATTCAAACATGATTGATACC
Source organism: Rhimphoctona megacephalus (assembly GCA_963989365.1). Taxonomy (NCBI): domain Eukaryota; kingdom Metazoa; phylum Arthropoda; class Insecta; order Hymenoptera; family Ichneumonidae; genus Rhimphoctona; species Rhimphoctona megacephalus. The sequence goes on along the minus strand of OZ022415.1, from coordinate 33,418,178 downwards.
ATTGACTGAAATACTTTTCCGCATTTCCCGAGCAATGCGATGATACTATTTCAAATATTTATTGAATTTTATTCCAAAAATGTTTTGACTCTATTGAATATTTAAAATTTTACCTTCAAATTGTGGGCATAGTTGGCTCAACAAAATACCTTCAACTACGTGCGGAGGTTGCGTCAACTACGCCATTGGTTTCGCCGTATCCAACATTAGTGCGTAGTTGAGCCAATTCGCCTCCGTTCTCAACACTATGCCTTTTTTCAGTGTAATTGTTTTATTAAAATAAATCATATAAAAATTATTTTAGCTCGATAATACGTTAGTTTTCTTTAATATTGTAAAATTTTTAACACATTAAATAACGTTTTAATTACTATTTTGACGAATTTCGGAATCCTATAAATATATGTAATTCCGTGATAAAAATATGCCGCTGTCACTAATTCCGTGATATTATGTTCATAATTCTGGCATACTCTATTCTATATGAGTATTCCAGCTATATAATATTAAAAAATTCGATAGCATTGGTGTGTTTACAAATCCATTGAACAGTAACCAATATTACAGTGCCTAGGATGTAATAATGGATATGTACAATGTCTGATACTCAATCCCATGCCAGGTGTCTTCAATTACGGCCCATAGAACGGAATAAGGGAAATACACATTATTTCGGACACAATTCCGTGCTAGGTGTAAACAAGTAAAATTTTTTTCTTCAAATCTAGAATTTTTACTCAAAATCGAAGAAAAACTATATATTCTTATTCTATTATAACGAAAAAAAATACTCTGATCAAACCAAAAGTTATTTTATTAATTAGCAGGAATTACTTAAAAAATAAAACGTCCCGGTCTAGGCACGGAATTATGTAAATATCAAAAAAATATCGAACGTAATTCCGTGCTTCAGAAAAATGAATTTTTTATTTTAAAAAACTCACAAAACGACTCGAAAACTGGTATCAATTAATAATACAACAATAATGGTATCGAGGAAGCGAAATTTTATTAAAAAATAATTCTTACGTTTTGTTACCTTACGAAAATTGACATTACTCGTTGTCACTTTGCCGAGTGAAAGTGCCTCGTACAACGACTCGTCGCCGACTGACGGATTGGCTCAAGATTGTAGTTACAGTTTTAATAACAATATAAAGTAGGCTTGAACTTTATACATTGCAAGGAGTCACGGATCAAGTTTTCCTTCGAAATTCCCCAAAATATTGAAGTTTTCTTATTTTAACGTTTTTAACTAAAATTCCCGGAATAGTGTACTACCCCGAAATTTACCTGATTATGTAATAATCGACCCTAGACCCCTTGAATCTATTTTTCCGAACGTAAGCCCAACAACGAGGTCGAAAACGACCTCAATTTTCTCTTTATCATAAAATGTCCCTCGCATGCGATAACATGGGTTTAATTATACACCATTCTCTTCCTTTTTTGATAACGAAGAGAACGGTAAATGATAAAGTCGCATTTGGTGAATGTTTAATGATGAAAACTCTATAAAACAAAAAAATGGGAAAAATAAGTTTTTTACTAAAAAAATTGAGGTCGTTTTCGACTCCGTTGTAGGGATCTAGGATTATAGGAAGTGACAAAAACGAGAGTCCCATATTTTACAAATTCAATGAACAAGTAATGCTCATTGACTTTTTTTATAGGAAAAAAGTGTTTCTAATAAATAATATTTTTTAAGGTTGTTTGTTACTTCACCAACTGGGCTTGGTATCGTAAAGGAACCGGCCGATATGTCCCTGAGAATATCGACCACACATTGTGCACACATATTGTGTACGGATTTGCAGTTTTGGATTATTCGAATCTCGTTATAAAGGCGCACGATTCCTGGGCAGATTTTGACAATCGTAAGGAAAAAAGATGATCCAATTATTTGTGTTGTTTACTGAAAATGTCGAGATTTGGATGACAATTTTAAAATGTTATGTTTTAGGCTTTTACGAAAGAGTCGTGGCGTACAAACAACGTGGACTTAAAGTATCGTTGGCACTTGGGGGATGGAACGATTCAGCAGGAGACAAATATAGCCGACTAGTGAAATCACCCGAAGCGAGAGCCAAGTTTATCGAGCATGCGATTCAGTTTTTGGCCAAATATGGATTCGATGGTTTGGATCTGGATTGGGAGTATCCGGTTTGCTGGCAGGTAAATATTGTTTTTTTTTTTTACAACGATCAAAATAATCCGTTAAATTGACTTTTTTTATTATTAAAATATCAAATTTCACCTTCGAAACAAAGAAAATAATATCTCGGTGAAAATAAATAACGGTCATTCGTACAGGTGGATTGCACTAAGGGACCAAAATCCGATAAACAAAATTTCGCATCACTCCTGAGGGAATTGAGCGAACAATTCAAACCAAGAGGATTGTTGTTGTCGTCAGCTGTATCGCCGAGCAAAACAGTAGTAAACGAAGGCTACGACGTACCCGCATTAGCCAAATATTTGGACTGGATTGCCGTTATGGCTTACGATTATCATGGACAATGGGACAAAAAAACTGGTCACGTTGCACCCCTCTTTTATCACCCGGACGATGATGTTTACTTTTTCAATGCTAATTACACTATTAATTACTGGCTATCCAAGGGAGCTCCGCCAAGGTCGATAGTAATGGGTAAGTTACGATCAAAAAATTAAATAAAACCTATTCCAAAAGGCTGAAAGTTAAAAAAAATCAACATTTTTTCATTTGGGGCTAAAAGGACAGAATTTACATTGAAATTATTGTGATTGGCGAGTAATAATTGTGAATTATGTGAAAATTGAGTGAAGTGGCTAATTTATCAAATTTCTTATGCAACGATATTTTCGTAAATTGCCAAAGATTCACAAAGATTTAACTGCACTCGTGTGAGATAAAATGAATATCGTTTTCTGAAGTAATTTCTAAAATTCATGTCGCCACAATACTTTTTAATGGTATTTAAAAAAATGTAGTTTTTTAAGACGCGAAAAAATGTGTTTAGCTTGATTGAAATTTTGATAAATCCAAGAAAGATTAACCTCCGTTTATTTTCTTCATGACGTTCGATTATTGAAAAATTTTCATGAACAAATTCATGTGGATTCAAACGATTTTTTATTAGGAATGCCAATGTATGGGCAATCCTTCACGATTCACGATCCAAGAGCCGGTACGAGTTTGAATTCGCCAGCGAGTGCCGGAACTGCCGGTGAATTTACAAAAGCAGCTGGGTTTCTCGCCTATTACGAAATATGCGATAGAATACAAAATCATGGCTGGACCGTCGTTCAAGATCCGGAAAGAAGAATAGGACCTTACGCGTACAAGGGAAGCCAATGGGTCAGTTTCGATGACGTCGATATGATACGTAAAAAATCTCAATTCATCAGAGACATGGGTCTCGGTGGCGGAATGATCTGGGCCCTCGATCTCGATGATTTTAAAAATCGTTGCGGAGGTGGAGCTCATCCTTTGTTGCGCGTGATACAACAAGTATTAGCAGATCCACCAAATGATCGTGACAACCGTAAGTGAAGTAAACATTACGGGAACATATGAGAAATATTTCACAATTATCGACATTTCATTATTTATAAATTTTATTGTATTGAAGTTTACATCGTTGGAATCCAGCAAAAAATATTTTCTTTTATTTATTACTAGCAGGAGTTACCCTCGCTTCACTCGGATAAAGCCAGCCAGCTCCTATCAAATGGGAATTGAAAAATGAACCCTTAAATACAGTAATTATAAAGCTGAACTAAATCATCATAATCTCAATACAGTTGTATTTAATTTAGTGAAAGAAAACTGCTTTTTATTTCCAAAATAATACTGACACATGCGTCTCGCCATCGCCTATATATATATCCTTCTAAGCTGAAACGTATCCCTATCACAACAGGATAATGGCCTATTCGAGAATATTCCAGAAGATTTTGGACTTCCGTTTCCGGTTTCTAGAACGTTCTCAAACGTTCCGGAACCGAAAGTCCCTTCGAAGGTCCACAATCTTCTGAGACATTCTAGAACATTCTCGAACATTCTGGAACATTCTCGAATCTTCTAAAAGATTCTATAACATTTTGGAACATCCTAGAATATTCTCGAACATTCTAGAATATTCTAGAGCATTCTAGAACATTCCCGAACATTCTGGAACATTCTCGAACATTCTGGAACATCCTAGAATATTCTCGAACATTCTAGAATATTCTAGAGCATTCTTGAACATTTTACAACATTCTCGAACCACCTGGAAGATTCTATAACATTCTGGAACATTCTAGAACATTCTCTAACCTTCTGGAAGATTCTATAACATTCAGGAACATTCTGGCCCGTCTCGGCCACTTCGGCACTCGATTCCCAGCTGCTTCACCGACTTCCCATGAGAAGTCCATTGCTGCGATGCCTTATTTTGATACCCATATCGCCGAACCCAACCCTTACAGTTCCAAACCGAAACCTTCTTCATGAATGGAAGTTGGAGGGCTACCATACCATATAACCCCCATGAGGCTGCGGGGATGAGTTGCGGAGTTATAGTGGCACGCACGAATAAACCACGCTTACATTTATTATATATATTGATTTTTTCAATCGTCACTATTTTCCTCGAAGATTCAGTTTTTAAGTGCCAAATAAACTTAACAAATTACCGCAGCCAAATACAGTATATAAATGTTATGGTCTGCCAAAGCAGATTTCAACATCGCGTTATATTTTTTCAACGTGCTCCACATTTGTGTTAATTATGAAGATTTATTTAATGTAGATTTTAAGTTTTTTTCATTGATATTCATTGTTTTTAATACAAAAATTTATATGAGAGACTTGAAAATATGTTTATAAAATTGAGGAAAAAAAATGAAAATGATTAATGTACTAATTGCTCTACACTGAGAAAAAAATTTTGTTGGTATAGCTAAAATTTGTTTACCTCAACAAAATTTTTCGTTTGAATACGTTCAACTATATATTATGAAAATACAACAGAATAATTTGTTGACATATTAAATAAACCAATACTTGAATCAACAAAATGAAAAGTTCAATTCAACAATGTATACTTATTGCAACACAATGGTGTGTCAATAAGCGCATACATTTTGTTAAATCTAGACTAGATTCGGTTGATTCTGTCAGTTGTGATTAAAATCAAACGAGTCAATTTTCTGTTGATTACGAAACTGCTTTTAACAAGTGGATATAACATTTGAGGAAATAAAAATTTGGTTAAGTTGAGTAAAATTCAGTTATTTCAAAAGCTAAAACATAGTCGATCGAACCAAATATCTTTTTCTCCGACTAAATCCGATATTGTGTGAATCGGGAATCTATTTCAATCGAAGATCTTGTTTTGTTGTTTAGTCTACATGCAGTCGTGTTGTGAACGAATATGTAATTACTGTGACACGACATATTCGTTTATTTAAAACAAATACATAGCTCTTACAACTCTATCCTTCGTTCATTATAAATAAATATGTAGTTCTCCCATTGACATATCCGATTGTAATGAACCAATACAAAGTTTATACAATATTCTTTTGTTTCATTGAAGTATTTTTTTAACATATTCAACGATTGCATATTGTTGGTTTGAAAATACGAAAGCTTAAATCAAACGGAAGACATTTTTAATTCACAATATTCATATCATCAATAAAGGTTTTTTTTTCGATTATCAAACATGTTCTATCGAATCACTTATCACTCAAAAATATGTATTCACCTGATTTCTTACCACAATGACCATGGGGTCATTCTGTAAGAAAATCTAGTGTTTCTCACGGGACTGTAACCCGTGGTATAAGGTACAAATAATGTTCGCTACCTAATTCTACAACAGAATCGGTCGGAACGGTGTACCGTACTCGGCTCCCGCAATTTATGCCCATCCACAGACCGGCGCGTATGCGAGAAACTTGGTGCTCTGCGCCACGCGGTGGCCAGAATGCGAAGCTACTTTAACGTTGCCATCGTTGCTCTAAACATTATTTTGTTCGTTTAGCAAAATTTTTATACGTTATAGGCAGAAGTTTGATTGCGCCTTTGTACGATAAGCCAATAAGGTAGAATTCAATGAGTAGATTTGCAACAACTGAATTATCGTTTCGAACACCAATTAGTTTGTTAACCTGACAAGATAGTTTTGTTTCTTCTCCATCTCCATCTATTCATGTTTCCAATTACACAAAACGCTGCGTTATCGAAAGTAAATTAATTTTGATGGAGTTTCGTGTATAATTAGTGAAAACTGATATTTCGTTTGAATCGATGATAATTCAGATGTAAGGTATGCGTCAAGAGCATACTTTGTTGTTTTTTCTATTACTTTTCTTGATCGAACAAAATATATTTTTTATTGCAAAGAAAAGTTTCGTTCAAAATAAAATAATTGATAAAACATAGGATTTCGTATGAGAGTGAAAAAATTCATTCGTAAAACGTAGATTGTGAAAATGTTGTTGTTCCTTTTATCTAACAGTTCCTTTGATTTAACAATATAATGTTTGAGTCGGGGCTAAAATTTTCTTTAATACGTGTCATTATGAAATTAATAAGACTTGGAGTTTTCTAGAAGGAAAAAGAAATAAACGTGCTACTCGACTCAGTGGCGCAATGGCCTATGGTACAAAGGCAAGGTCAAACCCTTGCATGCCTATAACGTATAAGGATTTTGCTAAACGAACAAAATAATGCTTGGAGCAACGATGGCAATGTTAAAGTAGCTTCTCGTTCTGGCCACCGCGTGACGCAGAGCACCAAGTTTCTCACATACACGCCGGTCTGTGGATGGGCATAAATTGCGGGAGCCGAGTAGGGTACGACGTTCCGACCGATTCTGATGAAGAATTAATTAGCGAACATTTGTACCTAACACCACGGGTTACAGTCCCGTGAAAAACACTAGATTTTTTTACGTGTATGACTATGTGAGTCATTACGTTAAAAAAACAGGTGAATACATATTTTTGGCTTATAAGGCGATTTTATATTGTTCCTTTTTCTCCGAGAAAAATGGGAATTTGCTTTCTAGCTATCTCTCTCGCACTCAGACAATGGATAGAGCGCCTTAAGAAGTTTGTATACATATATCAGAATCAAAAATAAAAACTTATTCATGATGAAAAAAAAATACATTTAAATGTATATATTGTCCTCATGTGAATTACAAATGTCTTTTGTTTAAATTAAGCGTTTTTATATTCAAATCGAACAATATTTGATTGATCGATATCATGCATATTCGTTTATTATGAACGAGGGATAATGTTATAAAAGCTACGTATTTCTTTACAACGAAGGAATGTGTCGTTGCCGCAACCTCATATTCATTCACATTAACCATATATGTAGGTTATACAACAAGCAGTTTCGTAATTAAAAGAAAATTATCTCGTTCCATTGTGATTACAACATACCGAATTAACTGAATCTATTCTTGATTTTGAAAAAATGTGTTCGCTTATCAACGCAGCATTTTGTTGTTGTAAGTATACACCGTCCGATTGAACTTTTCACTTTGATAATTTAAATACTGATTTTCCAGTACGTGAACAAAATATTTTGTTGTATTTTCGTGAAATATAGGTATCACCAAAGCAAAATAATGCGTATCGTTAAATAAATTATTTTTAGAGAAACAAAGTAATCGTTTTTAATATGAACAAGTGACTTAATTAAATTGAAGTAACTTTTAGTCAATGGAACAAAGAAAAACAGTCCTTAAGCAAAATGTTTTGTTATCTTGAGCGAATGAATTTTATAATTACATTTACGTGATTGAACAATACGTTCTGTTCGATCATCCTAAATCATTCAGTTGAACGTATGCAATATCCCTTTAGTATGACGAAATCGTTTAATTGAGTTGATATTTCATAATCAAATGCACATTTTGTTAGACCAAATAAAAATCAGAAAAAATCAAATAAATGATAGTAGTTTTTCTGACAAAATCATAATGTTGAACAGATAAATAAGATTTAACCGACACGTTTTGTTGAAATAACTGTAGCTTATTTAGCGCATCTGAGCAATGTTTAAACCAACAAAATTTTAAAGCAACAAAACGTATTTGGTATTTTCAACAAAATTTTTTTCTCAGTGTAATTTATAATATTTTTGGACAGTTTTAAAAACATTTTTCCCATACAATTTAATCTTCGGAATGTAGAAAAGTTTAGCAATTAATAATTCAAGTATAGAACCGTGATATTTTATGCCATAGTCGAGACTTTTTACATAAACATCGAGCGATCTTTATGTTGGTTGCCATAATGTCAAATATTTTGTAGTAATTTTCGCAAATTTCATTTCCTTATGAAAAAATCTGAAAACATTAACAGGAGTCCATTATTTCAGCAAGATTTCTCTAAGAATAGTGAAGAACAATTATTTTATTTGTTTACAGCAATAACACCACCGGTTGTGGGCGAACAGCTCGAATGGAAAGTACCAGCGACACCAACGGTTACGTCAGTAAGCGAAGTTGATAATCAGCCGGGGGTTAACGTGAACAATAAGGACGAATACAAAATGGTCTGTTACTTTACGAATTGGGCCTGGTATCGGCAAAACGGAGGACGTTACGTTCCCGAGGACATTGATCCAGATTTGTGTACCCACATTATCTACGGTTTTGCGGTATTGGACGGTTCAAAATTAACGATCAAAACTCATGATTCTTGGGCTGACATTGACAATAGTGAGTTAAAAAGGCAATGGGATTTTTTTTCAGAGAAACTATCGGCATTATTCGATCGAAATTTTCAGTAGTTGAAAATTGTACATTTAGAAGAATATATACAATTTTTTTCATTCAAAAATTTTGCAAATTTAGTGCGTTCCAAAGTCGAGGAGAAGGAGCCTTCAAAAAAATTCTTCAAACCGATTCCCCGGTGTAACGACGCCAAAATCATCTGAAATGGAAAATATTAAATAGAATATTAAAATAAAAGCCACTATCTTTGGTGTATCATAACCAAATCATAAAATATCGATTTTTAACAAAATGGCGGCCACTTGAATTCAACGTATCCTCACAGAACCGAACATCCAATAAATATGGTATGGATGTTTTCTGGTCTTACGCACCTACAAGATACGTTCATTGGATGTTTGGTTCTGTGAGGGTAGTGATTTTCAAGACAAAAATCGTTCATTTTTTACCCAAAAACAAAAATGAAGTATCGTAGCAATAAAATCCTATGATACACGATAGATAATCAAGAGAAAACCTTGTTTGAAAAAAATGTTTCTATGGGTAAAACGAAAACAGACACAAATTTTTCGATGAACTATAACTTTGTCAGTTTTTTTGGAATTTTTGCTTGAAATTTGCATCAAACATTCTTGACATTTCAAACTTCAAGAAAATACAAAAAAAATAATTTTTTTTCAAACTGCTAGGAGCATATATCCTCGTAATAAACAAAAAAATGTTTAAATAATCATTTCAGCCGAATAAGTTTTTTTAATAATCAGTGAATAATAATAATATTCGTTTTTGACAGAATTTTACGAAAGAGTGGTTGCTTACAAAGCCAAAGGAATAAAAGTTTTATTAGCAATCGGGGGCTGGAACGATTCAGCCGGTGACAAATACAGTCGTTTGGTCAATTCGGCTTCATCGAGATCCCGATTTATCAGTCACGTCGTACAATTTATCGAAAAATACGGATTCGAAGGATTGGATCTCGACTGGGAGTATCCGGTTTGTTGGCAGGTCGAATGCAACAAGGGACCAACAAGTGACAAACGCTCGTTCACTCTATTCGTCAAAGAGCTCAGCGAGACGTTCAAGCCCAAAGGGCTTTTACTCTCAACTGCTGTTTCACCCAGCAAACGAGTCATTGATGCGGGTTACGATGTTGCTGAATTGTCTCATTATTTCGACTGGATTTCCGTAATGACCTACGACTTCCATGGCCAATGGGACAAGAAGACTGGTCACGTTGCGCCTCTTTATCAACATCCCCAAGATTGGGAACCAACCTTCAATGCCGTCAGTATTTATTTATTCATGTTCACCATTTTTTTAAATCCGTTTTTCGGATTCCGGAAATCCGGGAAATTGATTGGACAGAAATCCCGAGTTTTTAATGCTTTCACGTTTCTACATTACATCGTTACTCCGTGAATTAATATTTATTTTGACAATTAGTATTATCCCAGATATTAATTGACCAAATTACATGGAGAAAATAAAAATTCAAGAATTACCGTGCAGTAAAAGTAACGACGAGACAACCTGGATTTTTTGTGATTGTCATTGAGCGAAATGCAAATGTTTATGAAAACAAAATAAAATCTCTTGTATAATACGGGAAATTTTATTTTATTTCCATGAAATGAATATGCTTGATAATAATCACAGGAATTTCATGTTGTTACCTCACTACTGTTATTGCATGTTTATTTTTCAATTTTAATTCTCTATGTGTAAGAATAAAAGAAAAAATCCTGTGATTTTTTAAATAATGCTGATATCCGTAATCCAACAGAACTTCTCGATTAATTACTGGATTGCGAAAGGTGCATCTCCGAAAAAATTGGTAATGGGTGTTCCACTTTATGGACAATCGTTCTCCCTCGCGGAAAGAAGTCAACACGGTTTGAATGCTCCAACTTATGGCGGTGGTGAAGCTGGCGAAGCAACGAGAGCGCGAGGCTTTTTGGCTTATTATGAAGTTTGTATTATTTTTTTATTAAACTAAATAATTTTCTAATCACCCAATCAAAATGAAGAAAGATCATAAAATATTGTTGGCGACGAACGAACGAAAATTAATTCACTCATTAACTAATTTATCAATCTAAATGACACACTGTATTTAATTTTATACTTTTTGCTCGTAGATTTGTGAAAGGACTCTGATGCACGGTTGGACGGTAGTACAAGACCCTGAAAGACGAATGGGACCGTACGCTTACAAGAGCGATCAATGGGTCAGTTTCGACGACGCTGAACAAGTGAAACTCAAAGCTGAATTCATTAAAAAAATGGGTTTGGGCGGTGGAATGGTTTGGGCATTGGATCTCGATGATTTCAAAAATCATTGCGGATGCGAACCGCATCCTCTTCTCAGAACGATAAACAGAGTGTTAAGAAATTATCCGGAAGGTCCCACCTGTCGTGTTACTGGTAAGTTAGAAATTAATTAAAAATTTACCCATTTCTATTTTTCCCAAAATAGAAAAAATCTTCAATATTTTTATAACTGAGCTTTAAATAATGATGAATAATTAGACGTTAACAACGCTCGTGTTACGCACATAACATTTAAAATCCAGATGGTTTTTCAAACAGCTCTGAGAACAAAACTACTGAAGTTAGGAAAATACTGTCAGAAACTTTTTTGCACGAAATTTTATACTCTAAACAATTGGTCCTATGCATTTTTGCTCTATCGCCAACCGTTTCGATAATTTTTCCGGTAAAAAAGCGCGGTGTATTCATCAAATTTGATCAAATTAATAACGCATCAAGGATAGACGGCATCGAACTGGTTTTCGTCTCGAAATTGAGTTGACAACTTGAATTAACGTTATTGACTATTGAACCTGGAATACTCTGTACAAAAACGATCCTTTTCCGGAAAAAATTGACGCATAATAACGACGCATAAAAATACAAGGAAAATTTATGATTTTTCGGTTATTCCAGACAAGATATCGGGACCAAATTCGCCTGAAACAACGACGCACAATCCATGGTATGAAACTACAGAAGGAGTGGATAAAATCACGACTTCCGGAGCAACGTACTTGCCCCCCATAACGACAACGCAAATAATCGATTCGATCGACACGATCGAAGTGGAAGCTGGTTCTACTCCACCAGCGAAACCCCCCAGCGGTGAATGCGACGGAAGAATGTTTAGGCCTCACGAATACGATTGCTCGAAATATACAATTTGTAATTTCGGCGAATTGCTTGTGCAAACCTGTCCAAATGGGCTCCACTGGAACGAGGATAGATGCGATTGGCCGGAAAATACAAAGTGCAAAAGTGCACCGAATCAAAGTGGGGAGGTAAACGCCGGCAAAAAAAAACACATTTCTTTTTAATACTTGGCGTCAAGATTCTAAATCCCTAAATTCTTTTTAATTATCTTAAATAATTGGCAACTAATTTCGAATCCTTAGCAACGGTACGAACTCAATACCTCTTTTTCCAGAACAATTCTATACCTCAAGAAACAGAAAGACCGGAAAAACCAGTTCAAACAGAATTTCCAATTGTCGAAGAAACGACATCCGGTCACATTGATCACGTTAGTCTGATCGATTCATCGAGCAAACCTGAAAGCACGAAGATTGTTTGTTACTTCACGAATTGGGCATTTTATCGGCCTGAAAACGGAAAATATACGCCGGAAAACATCGACCCAAATCTGTGTACGCACATCGTTTACGGTTTTACTGTCCTCGATGGCGATGATTTGGTGATCAAGCTGCATGACTCTTGGGCCGATATCGATAACGATTTTTACGGAAAAGTCACTGCGTACAGAGCTAAAGGAATCAAAGTTCTCATAGCGATCGGTGGATGGAACGATTCAGCAGGAGACAAGTATAGTCGTTTGGTTAATAATCAAAATGCCAGAAAAAAATTCATTAAAGACGCTCTTGTCTTCATTAAAAAATACGGCTTCGACGGACTCGATCTTGATTGGGAATATCCCGTCTGCTGGCAGGTAATTTTACCAACGAAAAAAAACCTACATTATCATTATTGTTATTTTTTGAAATACCTTAACCGTGGATATTTACACTTTTATTTGTTTTACCCTAGACGACATTTTTTAGTTAAAAATTTTTTTTGCATTTTTTCGAAACTTTTTTCTTTTTATAGAGTTTTTATCATTGAATATTCACCAAATGCGACTTTATCATACACCGTTCTCTTTGTTATCAAAAAACAAAGAGAATGGTGTATAATTAAACCTTATTATCGCATACGAGGAACATTTTATGTTAAAGAGAAGATTGGAGTCGTTTTCGACCCCGTTGTAGGGTTTTCATCTTTTTGACGTTCTGCTATTTTTTTTTTTTCAACGTCTATTCCAGGTTGAATGTGAGCGAGGTCCATCTTCGGACAAACAAGCTTTCGCGGCGTTCGTCCGGGAATTGAGTCACGAATTCAAGCCAAGAAACTTATTACTTTCGGCTGCTGTGTCGCCAAGCAAACGCGTTATCGATCACGGCTACGATGTGCCTACCCTCGGCAAATATCTTGACTGGATCGCCGTAATGACCTACGATTTTCACGGAAATTGGGAGAGAAAGACTGGCCACGTAGCACCGTTGTATTATTATCCAGGCGACGAGTACGATTATTTCAATGCTAATTTCTCGATGAGATATTGGATAAAAAAGGGAGCACCAGCTTCGAGGCTCGTTATGGGAGTTCCATTTTATGGACAAAGCTTCACACTCTCCAATACTTGGAACACGGGTCTTCAATCGCCAACTTCCGGCCCAGGCGAGGCGGGAAAATTCACCAGATCCGGTGGTTTTCTCGCATTTTACGAAGTAGGTTTCAACTTTATAACGTTCAAAACTTTTTATCAAATTCTACGTTTATTTTTTTCAATGAAATTAAATCGTTGGAATGAGAAAACCATTTTTTAAAACAATTATATTTCTATGTAGGAACTGAGCAAATTTGATTCGATGCCAACCCGTATGGAAAAACTATATATATATATATATATATATATATATATATATGGGACATTCCATGCCAAACCGACCAATCCGTGACCCCGACCATTTTTTATTTTGTTGCAATTTTTTTATTCTCAAGCAGCTACTGAAAGGAGCTTTTGGGAATTTTTTTAGATTTTTATCTCAACCCGTTTAAAAATAATGATTTTTTCAAAATTTCGCACGAAATTTTTTTAAATGCTCATAGCTTTTTCAACAACAGAGATATTAAAATAAAATTGTAGGTTGTTTTTCTCGTCTTGAATTGCAATTTCATAAAAAAATACAAAAAAATTATCAAAACTCAATTTTATGTTTTTTTTTAGTTTTAATCCAAAAAATTTTTTTTTTTCAAAACTTGGACAATTTCGATTTTTTTGAAAAAATTCACCATTTTTCTAGACATATTTCTACATGTCTCAAAAAATTCACATCTTGTGATATCCATACCTTCTAGTTTTTGCTTATTTTTCACCGCGTGTAAACCGATCATTATTAGTTGTCGATTCTGAATTATATTTTTTTATTATTTTTTTCCCACTCATAATTTCATTCCTTAAGAAATTATGAATAGAAAAAAAATACAAAAATATTGGAACTGATTCCCACGTTTTTTTCAGTTTTCAACCAAACATTTTTTTTTTAACAACTTTGATTTTTACAACCATTTTGATTTTTCTGAAAAAATTTACCGTCTTTCACGATACATTTTTACACCTCCCAAAAAATCCGCAGCTTGTGATATCCATAAATTGTATGTTTTTTTTAAATTCTCTGCCACATGTAAACCAATGATTATCAATTATTAATCCTTATTCATGAATATCAAAAGCTGCGGATTTTCAGGGACGTGTAAAAATGTGTCGTGAAAGATGGTGATTTTTTTCAAAAGAATCAAAATGGCCCAAGTTGTAAAAAAAAAATTTTTGGTTGAAAACTGAAAAAAAATAGAAATCAGTTCCAATATTTTTTATTTTTTTTTTCTATTCATAATTTCTCAAGATATGGAATTATGAGTGGAAAAAAATAATAAAAAAATATAATTCAGGACTGACAACTAATAATTATGGGTTTACACGTGGTTAAAAATAAGAAAAAAAATAGAAGGTATGGATATCACAGGCTGTGAATTTTTTGAGATATGTAAAAATATGTCTGGAAAAATGTTGAATTTTTTTAAAAAAATCAAAACGGTTCAAGTTTTGAAAAAAAAATATTTTTGGGCTAAAACTGAAAAAAATATATGAAATTGACTTCTGATAGTTTTTTCGTATTTTTTTTATGAAACTACAATTCGAAGCGAAAAAATGACCTACTATTTTCTTTTGATATCTTTGTTGTTGAAAAAGCTATGAGCATTTAAAAAAATTTCGTCGAAATTTTGAATAATTCGTTATTTTTATGGGTTGAGATAAAAATCTAAAAAAAATCCTAAAAACTCCTTTCAGTAGTGACTTGAAAATAAAAAAATTTCGACAAAATCAAAAATGTTCAGGGTCACGGACTGGTCGGTTTCGCATGGCTCCCCATATAGAGGAATATAAGAAATATTATGAGAAATTTTACATACGTACGAATATATTTTTTAGATATAAGAAAAATGTATATTATGATAATATATATAATTTTAGACTGAATCATATAAGTATTTTTATATTTTACCGTATAAGAAAAGAAACTATGAAACTGTTAAGGACGTGTAATTGTTAAGTGTGTATGAGATATGGAACTGTTATATAAATTTCATATTTTTTGCACATTTTTTAATATATTGAAAAATTTATAATTTAAAATATATCGTAAGGCACATATTGTTTTGTACAGTAAAATATAAAAATACTTATAAGAGATTTCATCTAAAATTTCATATATTATCACCATATAAATTTTTATTATATCTCAAAAATATACTCGTTCGTATATAAAATTTCGCTGCTATATTATAATCTCACATTTTTCTTATATATTTCAATATAATTTTTCATTATATCGTTTTTTCATACGGAAAAGTACGATGTTGAAGTTTGCATCATTGGAATGCAAAGAAATTCCTTTTTTCTTCTTTAGCAGGGCACAAAATTTAATTACAGTGTTTGGGATCGATAATTGGACAAGCTTTTTCAGGACCTAAAACCGAATCCGCGCAAAAAATAGGACGATTACAAAAAATTTTTAAATAATGAATAAAAACGATATTTTTCGTTGCTGTTCAAATAGAAAAAACGAACTCTTGACGGCAAATAATTCACCCACTAATTTTACTTCTCTCAGAATTCAATACGACTCACGAGATGATCACAATTGTTTTTTAAATCTGGTATAAGCACATTGACACTTTTCAATTAATAGAAAATTTTAGGAGAAAAAATGTTGACACTAAATCCCGGAAAACGCATAAATTGCTAATTCGTATTTCATGAAAATAAATTACAAATCAAGATAAATTTTGTTACAGATATGTGACAAAGTCAAAAGTGGCGGATTTACGGTAACGAAGGACCCGCAACGTCGCATCGGGCCTTATGCAACTCGTGGTAATCAATGGGTTAGTTATGACGATGTTTCAAACGTGTTCAAAAAGGTAAAATTCTTCATATGATTTATTGCTTAGTTTAATTTTAAAAAATAACAACTTAATTAAGTAACTCACGACTACGTTCGTTGTTCGATTACTTTTCAGGGCGAATTCATCCACGAACTTGGCCTGGCAGGCGGAATGGTTTGGGCGTTGGATTTAGACGATTTCAATAATAGTTGTGGATGTGGAAAGTATCCTCTTTTAACAGCACTGAACCACGGGATTCGGGGAAAGAAAATTTTCTCAAAAGATTGTACATAGTCTACAGGATTATCAAATGTTTCCCGCGCATCAAACTTCCTATCAATTTGCCACATATGTTTTTCGTCAAGTAATTGACAAATTGTCGTTCGTACGAGGCAACAGTACATCCTACTTATTAGTTTAAAATAAACGTAAGATTTAACGATAATTATATAATTTTATGATAATTACGATAATCTATAAGAAAAAAAATGGCAAATGGCCTTGTAATATCGGAAAATGAAACTCTTCCGGATGACGTGACTGTGAAATATATCAAATCGCGACATATTATTATATTTTTCATACATGAAATATCGCTGTATTAAACGCTTGCGAAAAAGCAGGCACTTTCGATCATTGCAAAAAGAAATCGTTTACATTTTTCAAAATTCTGAACTTTATTTCGTAAACAACTATTTTCGTTTTAGAAAATACCTTTCGTTACATTTTTATGACATATTTTATATTTTCTAAAATGCTCATCGAAGACGTACGATATTTTTTTGTTTAATGAGACAAAAATAATCCACGAACTGCATGTTGAAAATGATATTTAGAAAAATATTGAATTTTGAAAAGACGTAACTATCGAAAATCGTTTTCGTGTGAATCAATACCGAATTATTGTTTAGTAATCAATGTTGATTATTTTTATATAATTATTTGTATTCATACAGAATAATATTCCATGGTTTTTCACTCTATTAACGTCGCGTCATCTGCGAAGACTCGATTAACGATATAATTTCGTATCAGTGTTGAAATAATACTCATTTCTGTATTTGATAGATTTAATTGAAATAAAATTGATGAACAAAAAAGTAAACAGAGCACTTGCTTCAAATTCGTATAAGGAATTACTAATTTTATATGTGATTATGCAACCGTCACTATTCACAGAATTTTCGTTGAGTAAAAGCTGAAAGTGAAAATAAAAAGTCAAGTTAGAGGGGACTAAAAACTTCGAAATGAATTTGAGATGACGTGAGAATTCGATGAAGAAATTTACATAATCGTATACGTGACAAGTTTCGATTATGCAAATTAAAGAAGACTCTGTTCCAACGTTGAACAATAGACAGTCTGTTTGATATAAAATACCAATTTATCATGAGTTATAGGAACGATAATGTACAGTATAAATTTATTATACAATCCGCGCTTGGAATCTCAACTCTTCCTCGTTAGTGAAATTTAATCAAAATACCTCAAAATCTACTACACAGTCTTTATTTCAAACTCCAATATTTGAACAATAAAATGAATAATTATGGAAATTACCTATTGAACATTGTATCATTCTTTTATTTCCCAAATGATAATTTACTTCAAGCAATGGTTTTTTTTTTAACTTTTTGAACAATCATAAATTGCAGACTAAACACGAATTATGGTTTTTACGAAATAATACAAAACATAAAAGCTTGACAGTTTCGACGAGCCTCCTCCCGATTAGTTAAATGGGCTTAAACTTTGTTTACATAAACCTTGTTCTCGTCGGTATAAAAACTTCCTTTCGAAGAAATTTTGTGGTTTCGCAATAATTTGGAAAATATTGAATTTTAGAAAGTTTATATTTATATCTCTATATATGGAGCATTCCACGCCAAATCGGCCACTTTTGAAATTCACATTTTTTATTGTTTCGATTTTTTTCTCTAATAGAGCTCATTGAAAGGAACTCGTCTGATTTTTTTCAAATTTTTATCTCAACGCATTCATCGGAAACGAATTTTTGAAAAATTTTCCGATTTTTTTTCAAACATCAATAGCTCTCTCAAAAATGCAGTAAACCGAATGGATGAGAGGTCAAAATTTTAGTTTTAAAACATACATTCGTTTAAATATGCAGAAAATTAGCAAAACATTACACGAATTAATTTTTTCAATTCTAAGCATGAAATGTTTTTTCCCACACCGTTAGCCCCCTTCGATTTTGCTGTTAATTTTTTATAAAAAACTATTCTTTTTTTGAAGAATTTTAAGCCTAGTGTGATCGTGGGGAAATCGTCCGTTGTATATTTTTACAATTTAAATATAAATTTTTTTTACAATCAATTATATAACTCCTTGAAAAATCGAACAAAGCGAATCGTCTAGGGGGTTAAAATTTTTGTTCTGAAATGTACTTTTGTTTAAACATATGTGAAAAATTATTCGAAGTTTACATCACCTAGTTTTTTCGATTCTAAGATAAAATAACTTTTGTTCATTGCGCTTGTACTAATTAATTTGTTTCTTTAATGTTTGTATGGAAGCATGATTCATTTAATGAATTTATTAGCTAACAAGTACGAATGTGAGAAAATAGGTAGTTCTATTTTTCAAATTGTTAATTTTATTAAAGATTTTTGTTGTTGATTAGACTAATATTTTCCCACGATAGTACTAGTCTTGAAATGCATTGAATGAATAATAGTTTTCGATAAAAATATAAAAGCAAAATCAAAAGGGACTAACACTGTGGGAAAAAAACATTTCTTACTTATAATTAAAAAATTGATTTATGTATTTTTTAAATAATTGTTGGCATATTTTTAAACGAAAGCACCTGTCAAAACGAAAAATTTGACCCCTTTATCCATTCTGTTTGTATGATTTTTCAGGGATTTGTGCATGATTAATAATAATTAAAAAATCACAATTTAATTATAAAAAATACAACGAACGATTTCTCCAACATCAAATTAGGCTTCACAGTCATTAAAAAAATGATAGTTTTTGATAAAAATTCAAGAGCAAAATCGAAGGGGGCTGACACTGTGGAAAATAACATTTCTCGCTTAGAATTTGAAAAATTGTTGTATGTAATATTTTGATGAATACCTATATATTCTCGTACGAAAATACGTTTTAATGGACAACACCACTGTGACCCCCTATTTTTTTCACATTTTTCAAGAATTTTTTTTTGTGGGAAAAAAAGAGATATTCGAAATTTTTTTTTTGGGTTTTGTTCCTTGTTTATTAATGTATCAAAAAACATTTTTTTCACATTTTTCACACCGCATGGTGGCGCTGGGGAAGCTCTCGCGTCATCTCCGCAGTGGTTCGCGGCACGCAGCAGAACTCTCTTCAACGTCGATCTGAAAAAAAATACCGAGTGTTTTCGTTAATAATATGATATTTTGAAGAGAAGTACATAGGGATTTGGAAAAATATTGATTTTTAAAAAATAGGCACGCCTTTGAAATTAAAGAATGATTTTTGAGCAAAATTTCTCGTCGAAAATAGGCTATAACTTTTATAATTATTGAGATATCGAAAAAATCTTATGTACTTCTCTAGATAATCTACTTTTATTGATACAGTAAAAATTTGAAGTCGATCGGATAAAAATTGCTCGAGTTCTGCTGCGTGCCGCACTCAAAAAAGTGGTTTTGAGAAAAACGCGTTCAAAGTTGGGACCCCGAGCGTCACGGACCGCTACACCGCTCCACAAAATATTCAATATCTACGAAAATAATTATTTTTTCGACCTGGGTCCAACGGCATTTCAATCTTAAAAGTATTTTAGATTTTTTAAAATGGTTTTCAAAAAATCGATTTTTTGAAGCCGTCACAGTGGTGTTGTCCGTTAAAACTAAAATTTTGACCGCTCATCCATTCGGTTTGCTGCATTTTTGATAGAGTTATTGATATTTGAAGAAAGAAATCAGAAAATTTTTCGAAAAATTCGTTTTCGATGAACGTGTTAAGATAAAAAATTGAAAAAAATTAGACGAGTTCCTTTCAATGAGCTCTATTAGAAAAAAAAAATCAATGCAATAAAAAATACGAATTTCAAAAGTGGCCGATTTAGCGTGGAATGCCCCATATATAAATCTGTTGGCGAAAAAATGTTTGGCCGCTTTTCAATCGAGAATCATTGAACCAATTTCGATGAATCTTACACAGGAAGAAAGCTCATGATTCACACTAGGTTGTATGCAGTATAGAATTCCGATATATTGTTTTTTAAGGAAATGTGAAAAAAAGTTGAAATTTTTTATTCAATGTTCAACTTCAAAAACTCATTAGTAATTAAAAAATATAGATAAACGAAAAAAATGAATTACCAATTTAAATACAATTCAAAAACGAAGAGAATGAGTGGGTGGCTGAGGTTCCAATTTTGGACAGAAAAAAGTTACAGCTAGTTTAGTGAAGTGATGAAAAATTTGAAAATTGAGCATCTTTATTTTGAAGTATTTTATTTGAATAAAAAAAACCAAAAAATTATGTTTTAAATGGAAAAAGAATGGCAAGGAGATGGGCCGTGTAACATTTCAATACATTGTTTAATACGGAATGGAATTTTTTTTTCTCATATAATATAAAACTGATGAAAATATAAACAGCCACAATAGATATGGACGGACGTTAGCGAAGCCGAGGGTACAGCTATGTGATTGATTTAAATTATTTGTATGAATATGAATTTTTTTTCAAATTTATCTTTTCTATACATTCATCTTTTTTATGTAAATTTTTTTAATATAAAATTTCAAGGGATTTATTTTTTTCAAGTGGTACAGGGTGTGTGGTTTTTAGTGGGTAAGAATCCAACACACTGGACTAGTGCGGATCCTACTCTGTGTCTCATATAAGATTTTTCACAATCCCTTAGAAGAAAAAAAAATTTCATTTTCGTAAATGCACAGCTAGTATTATATAAATATAAATATACATAAAATCTAAAAGTATTAGGCACCCTTTAAAAACGTAGTATTTTTATTTTTTTTAAGACAAGATCCTAACCAATATTTAAAGTCGAATCGTCAAAAGTTTAACGATGAGAATGGATGTATCTTCATCGAACAGAAATTGAGACCTAACAAGGAGATTGAAAAAAATAAATAAATAAAAAAGTTTAAGAAATTGGACTGCCAGAAGTTTCAGGCCTTTCATAGAGTCGAATATTGTCTTAAATCTGCATTAGTGTAATTGAGAAGTTATTGACAAACGATGGGAACGATTTTGAGAATTACATTCGGCGAATCAGCAAGAATAAGTGCCAATTACTTTTGACCAAGGCTCTAAATTTTTATCGTGTCTTTTCGGACATTCGTCCGAAAAAATTTATTCAAAAAAAACAGAAAAAATCATACAAGTGCAAATCGGTCAACGATTTGCGATAATCCATTGGTAAAAAAATGTAATGCCCATCCGTAAAAGGCTCGGTAGTGGGGTCAATATAAATGAAGATCGCGAAGCACTGTGAGCGATAAAAAATAATATAGCATTTAGTGCACATCGGAGCGTTAACGGGGAACTACGTTATTTCTGTGATCCCACGGATCGTTATATCGACCTAGAAGACCCGATCTATGAATTCTCTTTGAATTATCGTTATGGAATTGACAAAAGGTAACTTGACAAATAATTAAACATTAGCTTTCGAGAAGGAATCTATATACTTTCGCAAAAATGATCGAATCCGAATTCCATTTAGATCATAATCAGTCTGTAGTTGAATCAGAAATGAATGTCGAATTTCCTTAATTATTTCTAAAATTGCCAAAAACGCATTTTTCTAAAAAAAAAAAAAATACTTGTTTTTTATTTGAAATTCATTTCGTACTAATTTGATAAAAAAATTTAGTTACAAAAACAATTTTAATATTCTTACATGACTTAATTTTAAGCTAAGAATTTAATTTTGGTGAAATCTATATCTTGTTGAATGGATAATTATTAACGTCAAAAGGTAATCCATGAAATATTCTCATTCTACCATATTTCTGTTGCCATAATTCTGTTCGTAACTCTCACTTTTCAATTACTAAATTTTTAAATCAAATATATATTTTTTTTAAACAATAACGACAAAAGCCGAGAAATCACCTGTTTTTCAATAGAATAGAATGAATTTATTTTCTGTTTGAGCAATAATAAATAAATTGTGTAATGAAAACGAAGGTTTCGTTAATCCTGTTAACACCATTACGATTTCATTATTCGTAAAATTATGTAAATTTTATTACTGTATTAAATTTTGGTTGAAAAGTGAATTAATTCGTAAAAATTAATTAATTAATTAAAAAATTAATTAATGATCGAATCTGATAATTAAACTTAGTTTATTTATTACATACTATAAATAGTAAATGTAGCTCAAGGAGTTTGAGGTTATACATTTAAAAAATATAAACTTTCGAGTAAAAAAAATAAAATTATATTATTTTAATAATTTTGTCACCATCAAAGTTAGTTTTTGAAATTATATACACGCAATGAACGCACACATATAATCTTTCACCGAGAACTGCAATAAAGACGACATCGTCAACATTCCATTTCGAGAACCAGGAAAAAAACATAAAGTGAAAACATGAACTGCGTATAATTGTGGGGATCCGTCGATTGCGGTTGTTCATAAAAATACGATCGTCACACTGATCAGTCAGTTGCTCAATAAATATTTCAAATATACACACACAAATACGTCATTAATGGCATGTTACGTTGGACAATAATATATATAAATTTTATCTGGCGATAACGCCCGTCATCGGAAAAGTTGAGGAGAGGCAAAAGTTGTACGAAATCCCGATAAAAAAAGACCTTTCAATAAAATCCATCTAAAACAATAATTTTCCAAGTTTGACGAAAGTTCGCAAAGAAAGAAATTATTCCTAAGGGTTTTTCTCACGAAACGACTTTCTCGTGACAATCTTCGATGTATTGAAATTATTTGTGAAACAAAAACTCGTCGATAAGCGATCGTGCAAATACTGACACATTTTACTTGGGCGTATCGTCCTCGTTCGTATCTATTTACTAACTCGGACATTAACCTTATCAATAGAATAGAAAACTGCGATCGATGGATACCGCTCTTTCAAAAGCATAGGCGTATCGCGTTGGGATCACTTTTAAACGCGTTTTGTTAAAATTTCAAAGTCTACTGTTGAAATTAATATTCTAATATTGCTTGTTAGGAAAAAAAACAATTTATTTTTACAAGCCCAAAAAATTAGTGGGGGATGCGTTAAAAAAAAATCACGTCGATTTCACCTTGAACGTCCGATGCAGGGCAGAGACCCCTGGCAGCGATGGATACGTATCAAATAATGTAGGATAATTTTTTAATTAATTCTGGCACATGAAGACGATTTAACCCTAGAACCCCACAACGGGGTAATTAGTTATCCCACGAAAATGTCAAATTTCCTTCTCGAACCAATTTTTTTAAACCATTCCTTCTGTTTTATAGAGTTTTCACCATGAAATATTTTACCGAATGCGATTTTATCATGCACCATTCTCTTCATTATCAAAAAAAGCGGACAAATGCGAGTTGAACTCGCATGGAGAGGGGAAATCTCGAGTATCGATACTCGAGATTTTGCATTAACTCACCACGTTATGATTCTATGATCGAGTATCGATACTCGAGATTTTGCATTAACTCACCACGCTATGATTCTATGATTCTATGAACAGGTCGAAATACCGCCGAAACATTGATTCTGTCTCTTCAAATGCAATTGCTATGATCATTAAAATACATAATAATATTCAATTAAATAATTTAAATTTTACAAAAACATGTAATAGTTATGCCAATATCTGAGAGATCAATTTCTTAGTCGATCAGCCTATAAAATTTTATTCGTTCTACTATTTCGACCGCCGATAATTTATCGTAATATGCAGCTTGATTGTCAATTATTTTTATCAAGCATAGAGATGTCTTGGAATGGAGATGAGTTGGAATAGAGATGCCTCAGAATAGAGTTGTCTTTAACCATATTTAAGAATAGAGATGTATAAGAATAGAGATGTCCGAGATAAGAAATATTTACGAATAGAGATATTTAAGCATAGAGATGTCCAGGAATAGAGATAATTAGGCACAGAGATATTTAAGAATATAGTTATTTACGAATACAGTTTAATTAACCACAGAGTTATTCAGATTAGAGATATTTAAGAATAGAGATATCGAGGAATAGAGATTTTCAGCATAGAGTTATTTAAGAATAGAGATATAAAGAATAGAGTTGTATCCCTGCCGTCACACGGTACAGTTTGCAAAACTTTTCTTTTTATTTTCTAATTTGCCCCCCAAAAGTGACCTCCATATTCAAAATTCATTTATTTACGTTACACGTCCGTGTTTGAGTCACAGAAATTCATATGTGTACCAAATTTCAACTTAATTGGTCCAGTAGATTCGGAGCAAATTGGCTGTGACAGACGGATAGCCAGACAGACACACGAGTAATCGTATAAGGGTTCCGTTCATTTGGACGTACGAAACTCTAATAATGAAGAGAATGGTATATAATTAAACCTTATTATCGCAAACGAGGAACATTTTGTACTGAAGAGAAGATTGGGGTAATTATTTACTCCAGTGGGGGGTTTACGTTGGAACAAAGTGTGGGGTTCTAGGGTTAATATATGATGACTTTGCAAAACATTAACCCATGGTTTTGGCTTAAGACTTGGTGGTTTCATTTAATTTTTTGTTAATTTATGTATTTTTTTTGAGATTTATTTTTTTTGAGATTTTGAGATTTATCGGAAATCATCACGAGTTGGTGAACTTATCTATAGTATATTTTATGAAATTAAAAAAAAGCAGTAGATTTTTCAATTACGAGTAAAAAGAAATAGACCAAGTTTATCAAAAGTATTTCTATATGAAAGTTTATTACAAAGAGTCAATTCCCGAGTATATAGATATATATACGCGGCGTGTTTTGCCTTTAACTTCTAAACGTTTTTCTTTTCAATACTTGGGGTCAACACGCTGCCGCGTCTCTAGCTCGTTGCGGAGACACCGAGTAAAAATTACGGATTTCATTGCAACCAGCTGACCGATACAATTTATGTAATTTAAATTTATCAGAACGGAGGACTGATAACCGATAGAATGTACTGAATGACCTCCCCACTTTCAACCATTTTTCAATTTTCTATCCGATTACACGATTGCGCATTTGATAGCCTAAATAACATCGTCACGTCGTTACTGCAATAGGTCGTATACAGGGTGTCACAAAAGTAACGAGATGGCTGAATATTTCCGCAGGTAAGACAATTTCCCAAAATGTTAAGGTCGTTCTTGAAGTAACTTTTCCTAAGGAATTCAATGGTAACCTTCATTTTGATGTTGGCGATGTCCTTCAAGGTTATTTCAAGGTCAACTTGTTTTTCAAATGGGAACCCCCTTTTTTGACATCGGCAATCGATAGAGCGAGAAATTTTACGTACAGATATGTACTTAAGTCACCGGTCCCCTTTGACCTTGAAAGTCACTGCAGGGTTAATTAAACTTAAACACAGTATGGATACCTCGGACAAGAATAGAAGCTTCTTGAATTCTATCGTTAAGACCAAAGTTATCAATTTTAACAAGGCGCATCTAGTGGTGACCTCGATCATGACCTTGACCATGACCTTCAAGGTGATTTCAAGGTCAACTTTATTTTGTAATAAAAAACTCCCTTTATGACATCCGCAATCGATAGAACGAGAAATTCGACGCACAGATATGTACTCAAGTCATCGGTCGAATTTGACATTGAAGGTCACTGTAGGGTTAATTCAACTTAAACACAGTATAAACACAACGTGAAAGGCACGGGGACTCACGCAAATCAAGCACCCCAAAACGTGAGAGGCACGGGGACTCACGCAAATCAAGCACCCCAAAACGTGAGAGGCACGGGGACTCACGCTAATCAAGCACCCCAAAACGTGAGAGGCACGGGGACTCACGCTAATCAAGCACCCCAAAACGTGAGAGGCACGGGGACTCACGCTAATCAAGCACCCCAAAACGTAAGAGGCACAGGGTCTCACACTAATCAAGCACCCCAAAGGGAACAGAATTTGCTACGTCCACGTCGTTGTTCCTGGGTCATGCTAAAAGTAAATCAAATTTTGACCTTCAATGTCAAATTCGACCGATGACTTGAGTACATATCTGTACGTCGAATTTCTCGTTCTATCGATTGCGGATGTCAAAAAGGGAGTTTTTATTCATGGTCAAGGTCATGATCGAGGTCACCACTAGATGCGCCTTGTTAAAATTGATATCTTTGGTCTTAACGATAGAATTTAAGAAGCTTCTATTCTTGTCCGAGGTATCCATACTGTGTTTAAGTTTAATTAACCCTGCAGTGACCTTCAAGGTCAAAGGGGACCGATGACTTAAGTACATATCTGTACGTAAAATTTCTCGCTCTATCGATTGCCGATGTCAAAAAAGGGGGTTCCCATTTGAAAAACAAAAGTTGACCTTGAAATAACCTTGAAGGACATCGCCAAGGTCAGAATGAAGGTCACCATTGGATTCCTTGGGAAAAGTTACTTCAAGAACGACCTTAACATTTTGGGAAATTGTCTTACCTGCGGAAATATTCAGCCGTCTCGTTACTTTTGTGACACTCTGTATATCAAAATATAGCCAGCCTCCAGGAACTTATGGAAGAACCCATTAGATCTTTAGGAATACATTATTGACGTATAGAAAAACACTTTGAAATGCATTCATCTCCCTTTTTCACCATTTCGGTTTGTTTGACCCAAAAAAATAAAAAAATGCATTTTTTGACGTGCGATCTACATTTGAAAAAAATAAAAACATGCATTTTCCAGAAAGCTTCCCTTGACCCGCCACGTCGTATTTTCTTTTTCCCCTCGACTTTTCGCCAACAGTTTATTTCTGTTCGCAATTTACAATTTAAATTTTACACCGATGAAACTATCGCTACACGTCGATTAACGAGATCCAACACTCGATTTCCATTTAACCCTGCGCGGATCATGAATCATTTTCAACCCGTAAATTCAGCAAAAATAAAGTCAGCAAAAATCATGTGATCCGCGCAGGATGAAGTTAAGAAGCTAATAATATCATCATTTCTTTCATTATTTTATTAGTCTAGAAATTTTCCAAAATTTTAACGAGTTTAAAAAGTTCTATTCTATCAGGTCCTATCCGCTGGTATAGCTCTATCTCGTTGACTCAAATCATGAGAACCAAATGACTCCTAGGCTCTACAATTAGCGAAACGTCATAAAATGTTTACCCCTACCATCACACGAATCGCTTTGTTTCGAGCGCTCGGGAGAGCAGACGACAGAGCTGCAAATGTACTTGTCCCAAGACTACCGAGTCTCTTGAACTCTTGATTTTGCATCGGTCAGATCAACACGTTTCACACCAAAATTTTCTATTCATTACTATACCTATATTTCTTTTTCCTTTTCATCTTTTGAATAAAAGTGTTGATTAAAAGTTTCAGGTACTTATACGTGATATATGTACAAATATATCCATATCATAAACATAGTTTCGTCACTTCCGAAACATAAATAACGCTTTCCCCATTTTTCATTTAGGGCCGGTTGTTCCACCTCCAGGTAAATTTTATCTGATAGTTAAAGGTCTGCTACTCAATGCTACAACCGTCAGGTAAAATTTACCAGAAGGTGGAACAACCGGCCCTTAGGGCTGGTTGTTCCATCTCCAGGTAAATTTTATCTGATAGTTAAAGGTCTGCTACTCAATGCTACAACCGTCAGGTAAAATTTACCAGAAGGTGGAACAACCGGCCCTTAATGGGCTATCGAAAAATGTATGATAAAAAACGCATGAAATTTTAATTCGTCTAGTGCGCTTTTTGCGGCAAATCATACTTACAGAAAAACAGCGTGTTGCTCAACAATGCATCGGTATAATAATATATCCTTCATGTCAGACATTATTTTTCTTGCGTACGAGTAAACACAAATAAAACGAGAAAAAAGAACCGCTACAACAAAGGACGGAAATGTCATTTGTGACGATTGAAATGTATATGTGAAAACACGAGGGTTTGTTTATCCTCCTCCCTCCCCCCGCCCCTCATTTTTTACATTTCTTGTTTTCCCTCCCTCTCGTCGTCTGGTATGCACATGAAATTGCACGCACTTTGACCAACCTTATTGGCTGGGTGCACGTACATATACTACTTTAAAAATAAGTGTGTATTGCGTATACGTTAAGCCTGAAAAAATGCGGAGCATGATTTTAGGTGGCGCTGACAGTATGCATGAATATGTAACACACTGATAATTGAATAGTATTAGTATTTTCGTGCACCCTGCCAATACATTAGTTGAGCTGTTGGGCATGCGCCTCGAAAAAAGAAACCGACACGAAATGGAACGGACCACAGCAGAGTATTTGTATGTTGTATACGTGACGAATTTGTCACTTGTTAATGCGCTTTTGTGATAGTTAGATTAAGCTAATAAAACGAAATGATTTCAGGTACATTTTGTAACAGTTTTTGAGCATAATTTTATTTCTTTTGAATTTCGAAACTTGTGCCCTTTTGGGATTAAACAGATGGTTTTTTTTTACACAGTGTATTTTACGTCCTTACAGACTCGGAGGCCGCCTCTCTATGCCTTCGAAATTCTAAGATTGAACCAGTCGCGACCGAAACAAAAAAACATGTGAGTATATTTTCATTCGGTTATTTATTTCTTTTAGCAAAACAAATATAACTAATTGCACGGGTATCAAGAAAGATTTCTCGTCATTATTGACATTTTGCTTCAAATCGTACTGCTTTATTTCCGAGTGAACATCGACTTCCCATTTCCGTTGCAAAAGAAACAAAACAACAAGCGAGACTTCGAAACTCGTCAATATTTCATGTTATTTGTTGATACAAATTACTTTTGCTTTCGTATCGTCCGTACTCGTTGTTTCAAATGCTCGTACAACTTATTGTCCTTGCTACTAAGGATCAAATAAGCTATAAGCGATTAATAAAACACTGATTCCACGTTTAAGGTTTCATTTATTTGAATGTTTTTTCATTTTCCATCATCCATACCTCTGATATAGATGCTGTAAATTTCAGTATTGATAGATTAGTCTCGAAATTCATCGAAATTAAAAGGAATTTACTGAATTATAGAAAAGTGAGGTTATGTCGTAAAAACTTTCGGCTTTCAAATAATTATATTTTGATACGAAAATGTACGTTTAAAAAAATGCAAATTAAGACTTAATTTGATGGGTGATTGACTATTTTCAATAAATGCCTAATTATTTTTCGTCTATATTTGATAAATATGCGAATCTCAAAAGAATTTATATAAAGCACTTCTCGATAGACCTTTGTCCTGAAATTGGCTATTTTCCAAAATATTCACAAAATTGTACAACTATTTCCTAATAATCATATGCAAACTTGTTTTCCTAATCATTGCGCTTGTGTAAACTCTAATTCTATCTTGCCTACACTGGAAGATTAAAAACCCTGCTGGTGTTGATATGAATCAACTACTAATACTACCTCAAAGTTCATGCACAAAGAGGTTTTCATAAGTAACTTGAGATTGTGTCATATATGAGTATCTGTTTAACTAACAGCTTTATTCGTTGTCTAACAGTCAGCCAAGAAGTTTGATTTCAGAGTTTACGATCTTATCTCCACTAATTCAATTTTCTTCAACGAGTTCAATTGGTTAGTAAGACATTGCTGGGCCTAGAAATCACAATACATATCAGAGAATCAATGAAATCTGCGCCAAGTTGTATAGAATGTTTATACAGCTGTGGATTTTTTAATTAAACTTTTTTCCTGCTCAAAAAATCATTATTCAATTTTATTATATATTTTTTTTTTCTTTCATTTAATTATTTTCATAGGTTTGAAGAATTAATTTATTAACTCTATATTTGGTATAGAAGGGCATTTTGTTTCAAGCTACTCTCTTCTCTATTTTTATTTATACCGATCGAAGTTTGTAATAAATTTTATTGTATAATAATTACACAAACAATGATGGAAATAATATTGATGAAAAATTCAAAAAACCTATTTTATTTGTTTGATTTGAAAATAGGAATTCCCTGATGACAGTGGATCAGGGGCATGTCATTTCAAACCACTCTTTATTCTATTTTCATTTATACCAATTGAAGTTTGTAATAAATTTTCACAAAACCTGTTTTTTGTTTGATTTGAAAATAGGAATTCCCTGATGAAACTGTGGATCCAGGAGGATGGACTCTGTTGCTTATACTTTGTGGAGCAACAGGATGCCTTGGTTCTGCATTGCCTGCAGGATTTAACATAGGTGTCATCAATAACCCGGCCAGTGTTTGTATTTTTTCAGTCATTTGATAAATTGTGCCTCGTTCTCCGATTTAATTGTTTCTTTGAATTGCAGATTATAAAAGCATTTTGTAACGACAGTATAAAAGAACGTTACGACGCAAACGTGACGACAAATCAAATGGAAATGATATGGTCAGCAGTTGTATCTATTTTTCTGATTGGCGGTGTTTCTGGGTCCCTCATGGCAGGCTTTCTCGCTGATAAATTTGGCAGACGAGGAGCTCTCGCAGTTGGACATATATGCGGGATTATTGGAGCCGTCATGTTTTTCATTGTGCCAGCTTTGAACTCGATCGAACTACTCATGTTTGGACGTCTCATGGTCGGTGAGTCCGAAGAATTCACTGTCTAACATGATAAAAATAACGAAAAAGCGTGATATTGAAGTTTGCGTCGTTGGAATCCAATGGAAACTATTTTTTTTATTCATTATTTTTACAATTTTTGAAATCGTCTCATTTTTTCTGCAGATTTAGTTTCTAGGTCTCAAAAAAGCTTATCTAATTATCATAGTTAAACAATGCAAATAAATTTTGTGCTCTGCTAAAGAAAAAAAAGGAATTTCATTGTATTCCAACAATGTAAAATTCAACGTCGTAAAAACCTTTTAATTTTTTCATTCTTTTATTCTTGCAGTCAAGGCTCTTCCTAAATTTTGCTAGTAAAAAAATACGAATAGGAAATAATTACAAAAGCTTGATAATTTTATTTGTATGCCTTTTGAATTGAAGGAAATCGTTAATTAATTTGTGGAAACGAACTTGATCGTCCACGTAATTTGCAAACTCGAATTCATTTTTCTAATACATTGAACTTTCTTATCCAGGTCTTTCCGGTGGCCTTGCGACGAGTTTACTGCCAATGTACATGACCGAGATAGCGCCATTGCAGCAGCGAGGTGCAGTCGGTGTTCTCTGTCAACTTGGAATAACTTGTGGAGTATTTTTCGGCCAAGTAGCAGGTCTCGATACCGTATTGGGAAAACCCGATACTTGGCACATTATGTTGGCATCGTTTGCTCCTCTGTGCGCCATCGCTCTCGTCCTTTTACTGTTTTTACCCGAAAGTCCAAAGTACCTTTACATCATAAGAGGACAGGAGGCGAGAGCTCTCGAAGGTTCGTCAATTTTTCACTGCCTCAATTCTAATCAGCACATTGGTTAAATTTTGATTATTCATTGAAATTGTCCTCTATTCGTCATCGATTGGTACGCATAACATTTCGTTCAAGATCTATATTTAAAAAAAATTGGTATTCCGGATGATTCGTGAGAAAACTGAGTTTAGTCACAATTTGCTTCATTCAAATAGCAACTATAAATCTGTCCAAAATATTCGCTTGCAGCACACGAATACCGAATAATTTTTCTAGCATTACAGAGCTCACTCGTTTACGGAATCAGGACATATCAGTACTTGAGAAAGAAGTACGTTCGCTCCAAGAAGAATCAGCGATGCGTTCGACAATGGAAAATTGGACAATTTGTCGTCTTCTCAAAGATCCAACTCTGAGATTATCGGTGTTGCTCATCTGTTGTTTACAATTTGGCCAACAGCTTAGCGGCATAAATGCCGTATTTTATTACTCGAACGACATATTCCTGAGAGCTGGCTTGGGCACAGTCGGCGCGCAATATGCGACGCTCGGAACCGGCCTCATTAATATCGGGATGGCCGTTATTTCCGTTAGAATCATGTCGCTTTTCGGTCGAAGAACGCTCTTTCTTACCAGTTGTTACACGAGCATGGGATGCCTCATTTTTCTCACAATCACCATCAATCTCATTGTAAGTATTTTCTCGTACTTTACAACGAATTCTTTAAATCGACGTTCTAATTCTCATTTCGATGAAATAATCGATTTCCTAAGCTTTTCATTGTCTAATTTTATTCAATCTTTCTGAACGTTTTCGTTCTTCTCTTTAAAAAATGATAATGATTATTTAAAAATTGCGATGAAAAAATGACGCCCGTAGCTCATCGGAGCGTGATACCGTGTGAAACCTCTCAGTCACTGGTGGTTATTTTTTCACTTATTTAACATTGAAGTACTAACAAAATGTCTTTACTTTTTATATAGGACGTTTAATAAAGATTGCGTTGAATAAAAACGTTTTCACAACAATGACAAATGGTAAATTACAATACTCAAGTTTACTCTTACATTCGCTGTTTTTTTTTTTTTTTTTTTTTTTTTTTAAGTTTTAGTTTAATAAAGAAAAGTTGACGACCTAAAATGTATTATTTGTGGCAAACGATTCACATTTTTTAAACATAAAGTCCATATGTTAAATTTCCTAGATGAATAATTATTTGGAATATCCGTTAACTAGTCTGAAAAAGGAGATTATGATTTAAAACTGGGGCGATTTTACAAATTTGATTCGAAAATTTAACGAAATCGGTTTCCAAAGCTTGAACGTTAAAATCTCGTCAGAAAGCGATAAAATAATGAGTTTGATGGTTTTTTTTTTGTTAAAGCACACGGCCTCTTTCATGCCTTGGTTGTGCGTGATTGCCGTACTGGCTTATGTGATGTTTTATGGAATCGGACTTGGTCCAATACCGTATTTCATTGGATCGGAGTTGTGCGACGTTGGTCCGCGACCAGCTGCCATGGCACTCGGCAGCGTTTTTAATTGGGGTGGAAATTTCATCGTCGGTATGATGTTCTCGTCCGTTCAAGGTCTTCTCGGTGCCTACACTTTTCTCATATTCGTAACGTGTATATTACTCATGATAATTTTCGTAAGGTAAGTCCATTTATTTCAATTTATTCGTGCTAGCATTCTCGATATATTCTAAAATGTCAAAGCAAAAAAAAAATAATTTTCAAAGTAATCTCTTTCGAGAAACTAAAATAATAAAAGACCATTCACGTCTTCCAATTGAATAAATGAAATAAAAATAATTGAAAAAATTAAATAAAAATAAGTGAAGAAATTAATTAAATATAATTGAAATTAAAAATCTTGATTTTTAGAACATACTTGCCGGAAACGCGCGGAAGAACAACTCTGGAAGTTGTATCAACAATGACACAAGGATTTAAGTCTCGGCCAAACAATATGTTCAACGCTTGAACTTGCAAGGAAAACGGGTAAACGTAATTGCGGAATAAAGAGAAAAAGAACAACTGCATCCAACAATATTTATGATAAACTTTGAGAAAAAAAATGTGATACAGAGTTTCTATAAAATTTTCATTTTCGTAAAATCTGGCGCACGAATTCCAAGTGCCTTTTAACAATAGGTGAATCAATAATAATGAGAAATAAATATATTTGCAATGATTTTCCGGATGCTATCGAAGGAAAATCGTAGCTAGCTTTCCCTGACGAGTACAATATTAAAGCTGAAGGTGTTTTTCGTACTTACAAATCACACATAATACAGGTGCTATGGCAGAGAGGGAAAAATAATAAATGAATGTACAAAGAGAAATCATAATAAGTAGAAAAAAAAATACATCGAAATAGAGTAAATTTAACTAAACTAATATACAAATAGTATTTGAGTTCAACGAGTGTCGCGAGATAATGTTTTTTTTTTTTGCATAACAGTAGAACAATTTGTATTGATGTTCTTATCAACATTTTCAACGTAATTAAGCTTGTATATTACCGAATGATGTCGTTAAAACAATATCATCCGCGTGTGCGATTGAATTATTGTCTAAAAATTATTCTTCGACTCACCTCCATAGTCTCATAGTTAATTGATTGATTTTTTCGTAAAAAACTAAGCATAATACGGTGTGCGGCGCTATCCTTATCCACGTCGGGAATACTCCTTTGTAAAGACCCATTACACCTTCCGTTCTCGCGATTTTTATCAAAGCGTCAATAACACCGCGATACAGAAGTCCTCGTCCGTTCGCGTCCGTACCTGCATGTGTTTTTAAATCAACGAACATTTTATTTCAATCTTTGGTAATTATTCAGAATCGCGGCTCACCCTTGAATCCAGCTGAAATTTTTTTCACAATATACATGTTTGTTGGCATATGTTTACATTTGTATGAGATTGTTGAATTTTTTCATTTTTGAATCAAAAAATGGATTGAAAAAAATTAAATTTTTTTGAATCATTTTTTTACCTTCAACATTGTTTTTTTTCTATTTTTCAATTATATATATATATATATATATATATATATATATATATATATATATATAAGGTAAAATAGCTGATGCGTTGAAATCATAACAAATCTTTAAAAACATTTGCGGGCCGATTATAGGGTGAGCCACGATTCTGAATAAGTACCCAATCTTTTGTAACACGAATTGTTATTTGTGGAATGAAATATTTATCGATGCGTTATCGAGAAGAAGTAAAGTTGATCAAAAAGTTACCTTGATTGTACAATCTCGTTGCGACAACGTCGAACGGCTGCATCACAACAGCGACGCAGTTTCCGGCTATTAAAGCCGCCGTGAATGTTTGTGTGATCGGTTGATCTGGAAACGCCTGTAAGGATACGTTAAAAGTTCGATTTTATTGTATTTTACCATGTTCTCATAATGGTATGTGAGCAAAAGATAAAAATTCATTTACCCGCTCCTTCGAAGAACTTTTACAATATTCAAATTTTATGCATTTCATTTCATTTCGTCGTAACGATTCAAATTTTTTTTAGAATATTAATTCCAACGAAACTGTTTGAAGACCTATGAAAATGTGAGGGTTTCAGCCTCGTAAAATTGAAAATGCCGAACCACGAATAAAGCTTCGAGCATAGGTATTCAAACATTTAGACAATACTAATTTTTAAATCGAAATAATAGGAAAATTATCAATTTAAGAGGATTTTTATTTTTCAAAACATTTTGCAACGGCTAGACCCTTCGGCATATTATTAAATATTAAGTTACATCTTTGTAAACAAGTGAATTATAATAAAATGTTCATTGCAATCGAATGCAATGAAGACTCAAGCGAGCTTCGACCTTTGGCGATAAACTTTTTTTATATCAATTGTAACAAATTTGCAAAATGTTCGATTATTTAAAAAAATGATTGAAGTCTTGAGCGTAAAATTGATTTTCGACACATGATTTTCTAGTCAATCAAATTTGTGAAATTGAATAAGTTATGAATCGAAATTACTTTCCACCACGATTTCTGCACGCGCACAAATTAGCGAAATTTGTGGAAAAAAAAACAACGTAAAACTGCAACAAGTTGTGGATTGCGACATCCGCAACTTTTGTCAAATTTTTTCATTGAATGAACCAACTCACATCGACAGATTTCAGCCAATCGGATGCCAACGAGAAAGTGGTTAACTGGGTAGAACCACCAACGAATAAACGTGGCACGGCGGCTTGCCAGCCTCGAAATAACGCTACGATACCGCCCTCTTTCCATAATCCGCGAAACGCCGAAATTGTTCCTGCGTGCTTGTGTTGAAAACCAACAGAAATAGCTTCGGCTGATTGAGCTTGCAGTTGCGTTTTTACCTAAAATTCACACGCCGAATTTAGTTGAAACAAATAATATTCCATCCACGATGATAATTGTAAAAAAAATCTCATAAATAATCTAAAAGTTCCAATTTTTAATACAAACAAATTGATATTTTATATTTACGGATAATAGTCGATGAACTCATCTAATGCTCCAATTTCCATAATTTAACGTTACACAGAAAAAATTACAAAAAAAAACGTAACAAATGAATTTTATTATTGCTATAATTAATAATGGAGATGAAATTTTTTTTTGGCAGGAATTTTTGCCCAGAAAATATAGTACAGAAAGGGTCGAAAATAATTTTTTGTTTTTTTTTTTTATCATAAATAAACAGGGCCTAAATAATTAGATGTTTTTCATTATGCGAAAAAAAAATAATTTCTAAGATAAATCACCTTACGAAAGTGTTGATTCAATGATCAATTGCTACGCTGTTCATTTGTATAAAAAATATAAATTTTTTTTTTTTTTTCAACGAATAAATTGCATTGAATTGCAGATAAAAATATGTGCATGATTTTTATTTTTACCATGTAAAGTGGACTTCCCAAAACAGCCCCAACACTTCCGGCTGTTCCGCTGACCAGAGCGGTTTTTAATATGTCAGTTTCCCCCTTGGAATTGAGGGTCAACTGGTAGTTTCTTGCCATATGAAAACCACCGAGACGAATGCCATTGAGCACAACTTGAAAAGCAAGTGCTGGTACGAGACCTGCCTGAAGTGCTAAAATTCCCTCGTGCTTCGCTATCATGTACGCCGCGTGCAACGTATTCTTATACATTTTCTGATAAGTACCACGAGCCGCCAGTTCACCCTGCAGTTGCAATCTTATCTTCACGACATCGGAAGGATTCGTAAAAAATCCAGCTCCCATTGCAGCCAGACCGCCTATTACGAACTCTGAACCGGGCCTGCGTAATATAGACACATATCCAATGATTATTTTAATTATACGGGATGTCCCGCGGAATGTTCATGACGTAAACTTGAAATCAGGGCCGAATTCAAAGTCGAAAACGTCTGGTAATGTTTTTTCGATCAGATTATTTTTTTCCGATGTTATTTACGTAAAATACCGCCGAAACGGTCGGAAATAGAGCGGGGAACCATAGGACCAATTTTGTAGAGCATAAAAATCCCGACGAAGAATTGTAAATGGCAATTTTATAATTTCAGTAGTTTAGTCCTCAAAATGAATCGAAAAACCCTTGAAAAAATGATCGTCCTATGTATTTTTTCGACCAGCTTTCAGGACTAAACTGATGAAGATAGAAAAATGCTGTCAGGAACATTTTTGTGGATAATTGTGTGCGCTGCAAAATTAGTCCTATGGACTTTTGCTCTATCTCCAATCGTTTTAGTAGCATGCTCAATAAAAGAACGCGTATGCTCCAAATGTAATAATTAATAACTCTATAGGAAGTAGCCCCTTGGATATATATCTATATTTTTCAAAATGCAGTCCACGTTACGCGAACGCACATTAAAAATAAAAAGTGATTCGTCATATGCCATATCACGGTATATTATTGACACAAAAAGTGCCGTCATTCGTTCTAAGTACAGAAATCGATATATACAAAGTTAGTCGTGCAAGCAAACGCGCCCTCGAACCCGGAAATGTACTTGGCAATTATCTCCGATTTAATAGATACAATAACAATACAATAACAATCCCCGAAGGAAACTTTTGTTGAAATAAAAAACGATGACATACGATAACGAAAATGTATACTATATGCGAATCTACATTAAAAAATCTTTCGGTTTTATCGATCGAAAAAATGTTCGAGAAAACGAAGAAAAAATATTGCGTCAGTTCACAAATTATTACATTATATATCAAAATATATACCAAAAAAATAGCCTCCGGTATATGATTGACCGTCGTTTTGGGTCGTCTGCTTTTATGCCGTTGCGTAATCGAGCGTTGAAATGGAAATGTACATGATGCATATATACATGGGTAAACACGAAGGAAACAGACAGATTAATTGTTATAATTCAGCATGAATGAAAAAATAATGCTTGGTGATGAGATATTAATGTCACGTACATATAAATACGAGTGAATTGAATAATTTTTATTCTCACAGTGTTTTCCCGCTGCTCTCAGTCCTCGCTGGGCTGCTCATTCTTCCCGTATGTAACGTTACACACGTGCTCCGTCGAAACAGCCGCCGTATGTGATCAAAGAATATATATATGCTGTTCTCTAGCGCACAGCTGATGCAGCAGAAGAATATATGTAAGAACGAACGCTGTGATCGATATCTCTTTTATTATGAATGGTGGGAGTAGTCGCGATCACTGTACAGCGAGATAATAATGCACTTAT
This sequence comes from Rhimphoctona megacephalus, assembly GCA_963989365.1. Classification (NCBI taxonomy): domain Eukaryota; kingdom Metazoa; phylum Arthropoda; class Insecta; order Hymenoptera; family Ichneumonidae; genus Rhimphoctona; species Rhimphoctona megacephalus. The sequence continues at coordinate 33,379,691 of OZ022415.1, read as the reverse complement.
GTACGTATCGCTGAATGACACCTTGTTTTTTCTCCACCATCCGTGATTTGTTATTTAAACCCTGGAATTTTGAACGTCGTTCGATATGTAGCGCGTTGCGAAGAACCGTCCGTGGAATAAACTCGTTTTACCATGCAATCGTTGAAACGCCTGACGAAATCTCTATTTACTGTGCATTTAAATAACCAACTTTCGTGGTGCGATGAGAGGAGTGCGCGAAGTTATATACATTCAAAAGATATGAATCAAATCCTAAAATTGCGTCAGCTTTATTGCTTCATTGAATAGCAGATCCCTCTCATTATAACGTGCATAATGCTGTATATTAACCCTCAACCCGTGAACAGGGGTCATTTTCGTCCGGCCCAAATAAAAAAAAAATGTTTTCTTCGCACATTGCTTGATATTTGATGAAAAAAAATTATTAAAAATAAGAAAAAAAAAATTCTATCCTCGCTTCAAAAGTACAGTCTGAAGATTGACCATGAATTTTTTCACATTTTTTCATTTATAATTGCGGGTGTGATAGCGCGAAGACGAAAACGACCCCGATTCACGGAATTAGGGCGCCTAAAAAACGTTCATGGATTGAGGGTTAACTAGACACCAATATATCGTCCTGAAGCAAATTTTATTTCCGTCAATCCCCATCATTACTATCGTGTCTCCGAACAAATATGAAAATAGTGCTAAACAAGTATTTTTATCACATGCACTTTGTGTTTTGTTTTTTATGTTCGTAATTGCATTGTTATGAATTGTTATTCACTAATTCTCACTCCCGACATATCAAGAGACTCGGTTTATTCATTATTGTACTCTTTTTCGTCTCTGCTCCTACGTTTATTGTTTTTTTCCTTTTACCTTTCATAAGCAACGTGATAAACAAAAACTTCTACATTTTTCAATTATTGCCATTATTGACACTGCAAAACCTTCATTCATACATATTACGGAGAAAATGGTTTAAAAGTCGCGGCCAAATGCGACTCGGGAGAGCTGTATTTGTTCTGTTGGAAAATATTATAGTCGGGGAACAGACAAGTGTGGTTGAAAAGTGTTTAAATCGTTTTTGAATTAGAGATTAAGATAGAGAAAAGTAAGAAGAGTGGGTATAAGAGGGAATTTGTGAAACGAGGGATGAAAATGACAACTACCTAAGCAACAATCGACAAAACTTTAAACTTCGACAATGTTTTAGAGATGGAGCAAATTTTAAATCAACAGTTGAAGCGACAAATCGAGATTATCAAAAATAAGTAGTTAACCCTAGAACCCCACAACGGGGTAATTAGTTACCCCACAAAAATGTCAAATTTCCTTCCCGAATCAATTTTTTTAAACGATTCCTTCCGTTTTATAAAGTTTTTAACATTAAATATTTACAAAATGTGACTTCATCAAACACCATTCTCTTCGTTATCAAAAAACGAAGAGAATGGTATATAATTAAACCCTATTATCGCATACAAGGAACATTTGATGCTAAAGAGAAGATTAGGGTAATTATTTACCCCAGTGTGGGGTTTACGTTGGAAAAAATAGATTGTAAGGTACTAGGGTTAATGTACATTATATTGTAAAATCTAAAAAGCAAGAATGGCTAATACATACCGCTACCACTACAGTCTCAAAAATACACTACAATTAACCAATCTGAGTACTGAAAATAGTTCCTTATAACTAAATGACAAGAAATTTGTATAAAAATCAGATACCAACTTAGAGAAATAATGAACAAGAAAAATTTATCAATATCATCAATTTTCTACCCACTATCACTGAGAATCAAAAGAATTTTGTATAAAAATCAAATAACTGAGAGAAATAACGAGCAAAAAAAATTGATCAGTATCATCAATTTTCTACCTACTATCATTGATAATGAAAAGAATTTCGTATAAAAATTAAATAACAATTTAGAGAGATGACAAGCAAAAAAGATTGTTCGCTATCATCAATTTTATGAATTTTTCTTAAAGCGCCGATCAATTATGTTCATTTTTCATCATTATTTTTATTGTCAAACTTATTTATATCAAAAAAAAAAAATAGTATTCTTATTTTTAAAATTATAATTAATCATTGTTTAGCAGTAAAACGTATAGGCTCAGTGATTGGAATCATTGTATAACAGGAAGTCCGCCGCTGGCTTTGGAAATTTTGGCTATTTCATTTTTGAACTTTGCAATAGTTTCCTTAGCTAAGGTCAATTTTTCTTTGAGATCAGCAACTTCGGTTCTTATTTTTTTTCTAGCATCGGTAATAGCTTTGAGAGTCAATTCCTTCTTTGCTTCAACTAAAAGATGAAAAACGTTGCTGTTGATTATCAAATGCATTATCCTGACTGGTTTAGTTTAAAGAATGTACGTACAATCTGTGTCATGCCTCCAAACTCCAAGGGTGATGGGTTTGCTTGAACTCAACAAATGCTGCATCAGTGCGGTAGGATCTTGAAAAACTATTTCTTCATAAAATTCTGAAACCAGACTTTTTCTGCCCATTTGAATCTCCGGTGTAGATTGAAACAATTTGAGAATGTGATAAATTGTAACCTGTAATGATGAAAAATTAAAAGAAGTTTTTATAAACATGAGAATAAAGTTTGACAGTTCCAAGCAGATTCATGAACTCACAGGCCGCTCATTCGGATCGTGAAAATATATTTTAATGACAATCTCAAATTCTCCCCAGCCTGTTTCCGTCAATTCGTAGGGCGGCTTTGTTACTACTCTGTTTGGATTATTGTAACTCTCGTGCAACTTGAAGTGAACTTTTTTAACATAAGTCGACATGTCTTCATTGAGATAAGGCTTAACGTAAACTGTCCACTGATGAGTATGCCCATCTTCTTCTCTCTTTTTGCCAAAATAGCGTGCCATGTTACCATAAACTAATGGTTTTACTATTGTGAGACCCTGAAAAGAAATTTTTCTGTTTTCACATTTTTTTGAAAACCCTTTTCATTATCAATTTTAAATACTTCTTGAAACTATCGTTCAACATTTAATGCAGGTATTTACAAATATTTTTGGTCATAATGATAATTTGTATGGCATTAAAGTTCCCACAAGACAATGAAAAATATAAAAAAATTTTATTTGTTTAAAAATTTTTTAAAATTGACAATTCTTTTCACTAATTTAGTATTTGCTTTTAAATAAAGATTGTCCAGTTACCAGGGCCAAACACTGCATATAAAATGTGTGCTCTATTAAAGAAAAAAAAGGATTTTATTGCGTTTCAAACATGTAAACTTCAATATCAGTATCTTGTTTCGTTTTCATTTACCAGTCTTGTTTTTGTTTCTCAGATTATTATTTAAAGTCAAGATAATTGATAGCACTTTTACATAAGTTCAACGATAGGCAAATTGTTCGTTTTGAATTTCTAAACATGTAAATATGCGTGTATATATTATTAATGCTAAAATAATACCTTTACTCTGCCGCCCGAATCCGGTCCAAATTCATTGGTCGATGCCATTTTCGATTCCCTTCAACGTTTTAAACATCCAAATACTTAAAAAACCGCAGAGAAATGGTCATTTCTCCACGCTTAAATGTTTATTTATCGCGTGCGAGACATACTTGATTATTCAGCTTTTTTCGATTTTTAGGTTATGTTTCAAAATTACAAGACAACGAAAATAAAGTGTATACCAGGGAGACTAGAGTAAAGGAGTGGACACACAGCGTGCTTTAGAAATGTACACGAAATCCCGGCCTGAAGCGGCGGCGCTGTATCGGTAACAAATCCTATTAGATCAGACATACTGTTACTACTTATTTCCTAACCTCGATTTTTCAACATACGTGCAGTGTCTATGTTTATGTCAGGGAGTTTACGTGTACAAAATTTTTTTTTTTATTAATGTACTGAGCTTCGATCTTGGAAGGAAATGAAATGTGAACATTTGATATTGTTTTATTCTACCAGACCCATCAGTACAATTTTTTTTTTTATCATTCATTTTGTAAATACTGGAAATAAAGTTATGTTTATCTGGCTCAATGGCCATTTTTATGTCATAAATACTGATGGCATTAAAATTTTTTTATTCAGCATGAAAACGACGCGGGTAACACAGAAAAAACCACACGAAAAAATCTGCCAACCTTGAAAAGTGGTCGGAATTTCAGATCAATGCATGCAACAATCTCAGATTGTCGACACAAAATGTTATTTGCAAAATTTAACCGTTCCGCACATGAGACGAAACCACGCACTGAAGACAATAAATCGTCTTTTTAACCTCCAATATCCTGTTCAATATACTGGGATTTGGGTTAGAGGCTTTTTTTTTCTATTGCGCAAGCGCGAAACGGTCACTTTCACCGTGTGAACTAATTTTATTACTATACGTGTAGGATCTGTACACCTGGTGGCACAGCTAAGAACTAATTCAAGACCGGATTTTGAGGATGCCGTTACTACTTATTTTCCTATGCTGTGCCCACTCCTTCTCTCTAGTCTCCCTGGTGTATACAAATGCGAATGGCGCCAAGGCGCTGCGTTCACATAACAAATTGCGCACGAATTGGCGCGTTATTCAAACTTACGTAACAAAATTATTGACAATTATCCTTTTTTTTTAATCTTTATTTTGCAAGTTTTCAGTAAAACTAAAAAAATAAAAACGACACATTTATAAAATATGATGCAATATAGTACGTTCAATTCTTTATTTGACTTCCACATCAAAGCTCTTTATTCCATTTGTTCTAAAGCAGCGAACATAAAAATAAAAAGAATGTAAAATTTACAAAATGTTTGTTTATAATTATGTTTATCACCTAATAGAGTATCGATTTATTCTCGTGTTTAAACTTATTCAATTACATCTTATGGTAAATATTTTGAAAAGCCATCCGTAATAATAATAAAGACGGTACAAAATTTCATTGAGTGGGTGTTACATATTTTAATATACTCCAATCACATTTTTAAAGGGGATCAAAAGAAATATATCATTTTTCCATTGAATATGCGTTGAGAAATTGAAGTTTTTGACCACGAATTTACTTATCCATGCATCGTGAAAGAAAATGATATAATTATATCGCAGACGAAGATAAGGAAAGAACAAAAAAACGTCGCGACTCTACGATAAAGTTGTTTATTTGTCTTCCCGACCCGGTGAATGGCAAAAGCATTCGCATGACAGAAGCATTCAGGTTTTTCATTACACGGCTATTTTTTTGAATTTACGATTAAAGGTTGTAGTAAGTGGATTTTTCAACTTTGGGAATGGCTTATTGTTTGTAACGACGTTCGGATCTCTATTTTCACGATTATCAGCAATCGCATCCTGACTCAAACCCCGTTGTCTCGTCTCTTTCGACAACTTTGTTTGTTTGTCAATGGCATTGATTGTTCGAAGATTTTCCGAAGAGGCGCCGCGTACAAATACCGGTTTGAATTTCGGTGCTGGCCTCGCGTGAAAAACGCGATTTTGTTTCTCGCGTTCGACCATTTGGTCGAACATTTCTTTCTTCTTTTTCAATAAATTCTCGTCTCTTTCTTGAAAACTGAAAGGTGCGTCAGCCGTCACAAGGGGCTTACTCGGATGCTTGGCGAGGTTCAGCGACGGTTTGATTACGTACGACGGAACTGGCCTTGCGTGGAATGTTTTCGTTTTTTCCCCTTCCCCCTTTTGCCGATTTTTCAATGTATCTTTTTTGTTCTGGGATTGCTGCTTCTTATGCGATTCGAAGCTGAAGGGAATTGCTTCGGTGATTTTCTTATAAGCGTTGCCAACGGGAATGCCGTAGTGTGAAATTTCCTCATCTTTTATCGAGGCACCGTCGTCGGTCGACACAATAGTTTGAACGGTTTTCTTGCATGGTGTGTTTTTTCGCACTGATTCTGACAATATCGTGGTTGAAAGAATATTCCCGGTACTCGTTTTGTCCAACAATGAAGTCGACCCGGCTGCGTGTGGTTTTAGCTGAGTGTCGAACTTTTTAACCACTTCCGGTGGATTCATCGATGCTTTTGATGTGAAAGGATCGGGCATCGTTGTTGATTTACTGCCAATTTTGAGCAATGGTTTCGGAGGATTCATCATTGTCTTTCGATCCGACGGTAACACGCTCGAATTCTTCGTTGGTTCCTTTGTTTTTACCGATGCTGCTTTTGGAGGATTCATCATCGTTCTACGCGACGACAGGGGATTCGCGATAGACGATTTCTTCACTGTTTCCCCAGCTTTTGGAGGATTCATCATCGTTCTGCGCGACGATGACAGAGGATCAGCGATGGACGAAGATTTCTTTATTTTTTCCCCAACTTTTGGAGGATTCATGGTGATTTTGGGTCTCGAGGATAAATCGCTGTCTTTCTTTGTGGGCTCGTCCATTTTTTTCAAAAGTCCTGGTCGATTATTCTTAGTCTGGGTCGATGGCAAAGCTTCGGTATCTGTAGTTAGCTTTTTGTCGACTTTTTTCATTGAATCGTTAACTGTGGTCTTTTTAAATTTCGATATCGAATCTGATACGGTCGAAGTTGTTTTCAAAGTTTTCTGAGAATTTATGATCGACTGCTTGATCGGATTGGGCGTTATTCGATTTTTACGAATTTCCTCAACTTTTAATGTCTCACGTTCACCTTCATTCGGTACGGATACACCTCTAGACCGAAATTTGCACCGCAACAAAGGCGATGTCGCGCATGTAAGTTTTACCGCAGTTTGCTTAACTTTTTGCAATGGTCTTGGCGCGTTTGAACCTTTACCTTTACCGTCTTTTTTGTTCAAAGAACGAAAACGCTCGGGTGTACCATTTTGAAATTTGGATAAAGCCTCCGCAAGACTGACGTACTTGTTCGAGACACGTCTGTATTTCGACGTACTTTGGCGTCGGGCGTGAGACGTAAGAACAGTTGGTTTGCCTTGAGGATTTTTTCGATTATTCAAAATTACGTGTTTTAATGGATCCACGCGACTTTGTAGCTTAACTGATTTTATCTTTTTATCTGATTTAGATTCTTCTGCTTTCCGTACTTTCTCAGCTTTTTGTGGTTCCATCCGAGGCAGAGTAACCCCTTTGGAGATTTGTGTGGTTGAAAAATCAGCAAGGACCACCGTGTCTTTGGGCTCTTCAAGTTTCGGCTCTGCTTCGTTATTTTCTGTCTTTGCAGCATAATCTTCAGCTTTTCCAACTGTTTTGTTCAAAGGCTGGGCACAGATTTGGCCGTGATCATTAGGAACAGATTCACTGGATGCATTTTTATTGCTGTCCTCTGTCGGTACGAGGGTGCAATTTTGTTCAGCATTTTCCTCCTCACCGTTATCCATAGTTTCCAAATCCTCAGAACTTTCTGTGCTTTTCATTGCATTTTGGTGATCTTCTGAGATTTTTTCAATGCTGTTGGTCAATTTTTGTTCCGATGTTTGGACACTGACGCTCGTCGCAGGCTCATCCATGACGATTTGCAGAGTCGACGATCTTGTCAACCTCGAACAAGATTTCTTGAGTATGCAAGTTCTCGGTGTGATTGACATTTTAGCTTCGAGCAAACTCTTCTCCTTTATCTGTAGAATTTTCATGTAGCTCGATAATTCTTGACTCGATCTTGAAGAATCAGATTTTGGTGTTTTGTAGGGAGATTCGGAGATTAGCTTCTTAGAATTTGGAGTACTAGGACAACTGTGATATTGCAAATCGCCCAATTGTTCAGGTTCCAAATCCTCGTGCTCAATATTAAAATATTCATCGATGTCCGATCTGACGCTAGCATCAAAATCTGCCCACTGTGGAGCGTTCAGTGCATCCATTTTGTCTATTGATTCCGGTTAATTTGTTGTCGCAGGAAAATTAAGTATAATTTTGTCAAGTTATTTATCGACGACACGAAAGTTCCAATCGTTGGACGAGACTTCTTTTCAAAGACGATTAAATCTTGTAATCTGCAAAATTATTTTTTTCATCAAGTCGTTGTTCTTTTGCATGTATAGACAGAAAAAAAAGGGTCAGGAATCTATTGATAATTTTTGATATGGTATACGGATTTGTCTGATTGAAAGTTTGTTTTGTTTCTTTTTCACAATTTAACGGTAATGGTGTTTTCACTTACCTCCATAATTTTATGCACTGTCGATCAGCATTGAAACCTCAAATTCCCGAATTTGTTTGATGAGATGTTTGTATACGCTTGTTTTTTTTTTTTTTTAAACAACTTTTCTTTCCAAACTCGTGTATGTTCAACTCGAATGTCGAAATGTCGTAACGGCTCGGATTCCTCGACGATGACACACTTCTAAACCAAAAAGATCCGGCTTTCTGAATTAATTCTCCATCAACTGCGAATTGTCGCTTCTTGTTCTCCGCGTTGCGGTGTCAACCGTCAACGGACAGAGCGGCTTTGGAATTCAAACGTTTGAGAAAACGCACGAGATTGGCCGAAAACATTTTCGGGTGGGATCGGGACCGGCCAGTGGCGACAACTAGCGGCTCAGTAGTAAAACGTGCGCGGAGGGGTGAAAACGCGTCGAATTGCCAGTTGTTTGAATGGGTCCCTTGCCAAGACGAAATAAACAACTCACAGTCGGTAAAAATAAACGTTTCCAAATGATTACTTTTTCCAATCAAATAAAAATACAATTTTTTTTTTAATATTAGATTTCGATAAATTGTTCAAACAAACATAACTACTTCTGGTGATAGCAAAAGATCAGTTATTCAACAAAAAATGTACACTGTTTTTTTACATGAAAAATCGGTAATGTCGCGCTCTTTTTTATTATAAATCGAGGCTGTCAATTATTTGATTGTCGACGGAGTCGGTACGACATAACCTAAAAAGAACCGAATCACTGATGCGGATAAACTTTATTGGCTGGGTGCACGTACATATACTACTTTAAAAATAAGTGTGTATTGCGTATACGTTAAGCCTGAAAAAATGCGGAGCATGATTTTAGGTGGCGCTGACAGTATGCATGAATATGTAACACACTGATAATTGAATAGTATTAGTATTTTCGTGCACCCTGCCAATATGTAATCAAGGAAATCGTCTGCAGCATGTGTCTCCGTCTTTAGGCAGAGAATTTCTTCTCCGCTGGTTGATTATCGAAATAAATTACTTGAAACTTCAGTTTTTTCGGGTAAAAGAACTAAAAAACTGAAGAAATGTCAACGAGATGGTGAGTTTACGAACTAGTTTGTATTCCAGTACATACACGATAAGAAAACCTTATTTTTAGTTTTCAATACAACAGCGAATGTCTAATAATCGGGTACAAAAATTGTGACGCACAAAAATACAATCAATTTCCAATTTTATTTTCAATCTTTCGTAGGTATCCTTTGTATCAACGAGGAAATCCTCAATTAAGGATTTTCCTTCCCAATTTTTGGCTCAAACTCGTGAAACCTGCATGGAACCAACCTCCCAATGTTGTTGTCTTCCACTGTTCCATGGAAATGACTAAAACAGACGTGAAGAATTATCTGGAGAAAATATACGACGTGAAGACGGTGGATGTGAGAACGAGAATAGCACTGGGAAAAACGAGAGTGCATGATTATATGAAATGTGTCATTAAAGATGACGATGTAAAGGTCGCCTATGCCATTCTCGTAAGTTTACAAAAAATTCTCACTCAGCTGAGCAAAATTTGTATAAAAAACAAAGATCTTTTTGATTTCCAAACAGAATTTTAAGCCAGGATGAATTTTTTGACCAGTGCAACCAAAGTACCAAAAAAGTTGTATAAAATTGAAGAAATTTTCAAAATACTCCATCGATCGAGATTAATCATTTTCCATTAAATAAGTAAATAATTGAATTAAATTAAATGTTGCAAACTTTTTTTCCAATTAACCATGAAACAATTTAATTAGTTGGAATATTCACTTTTTTCACAGCGTCAAAGGAGAAATGTGGCGACACTTTTCCAACTGTGATACTGAATGTTTTTATTGTTTGAAAAATGAGAAATGATGGCAATTGCCATATTGCTGTACTGTATTCTTGATTCAGGTCAAAAACACCCAAAAAATATAAAGACTTAACTGCCTAAGTTTTTGTCGTTTTTGATAGATTATTTCACACATTTCTTTATTATTAACAAATATTAGCATCAGTTTCATTATCCATTTATTTTTCGCAGGAATACAATTTTTTTCGTCGATCTATCAATTGAATTTATTTTTTAATCTGATGTTCTATAGAAAATTGATTGCTTTAGTCTAATTCTTAAAATTGTTTTTAAATATTTAGTTCGAAGTTCAAAACACTGCAAAACTATTATTTTTGAGAGAAACGAAAAAAACTATTTCTGCAAAAATTTATTGGATGATCAAACCGTTGCTCATTTTTGATGACATTTATGGAGATGAGTAAAAAAATTTGTGATTGGCCACAATAAAAACTTAATCAGTCGAATCATTTTTTCAAGTCGCATGATCTGGATAAGAAATAGTTTGGTAGTGCGATTTTATGGTATTGAAGTTTGCATCGTTGGAATCCAACGAAAATCTTAAATGCAAAAATTCTTGTTAATCCACAGCCTAAGGATCAAGTGTTTGAGTTCCCAAAATTACACGATACGGAAAAGCAGAAAAAGGAGGAGACCGATGATCAAGATTCCTTCAATGAGATAAAAACTAGTTTCAAGAAATTCCTCAAAGCGAACAACAAACCTGGTGTTCCAGGTTGGTTCAGCATTTAGAAAATGGGACCTTTTTTCTGTGTTTGAAACTATAATTTGTAGATAAACTGTTCATTTTCATTTACCTGTACAAAACCGAAATTTATATAACATCGGATGTAAGAATTAAAAACAATGAAATCAAGATGAATCCAAGTTTATTTTTATTCATGAAAATTATGTAAGTCGTGTGGGAAACTTAAGGCTACAATATTTTTTTCGATACCGCAATAATCGAACTTGTACTTTCATTTTTTCTTATGATTACGTCATCTTTTACAATCTATAGTAAAAAAATCTTTTTTGATAAGAAATATTCGAGACGGGGAATATGTTTTTCGAGTCCTTGTAACTGAAAAGACTTTTCGCTTGTCAAACTGCAAATCCATTTGTCAACAGTGTCTTAAGTATTTTTTTAGAAAACAAAAATCGGTCAGTGATCAACAAAACGGTTTGAACCAAAAGCGTGAAAAAATACAGTTGTAATTGATTCCTCTAATACTTTCGTACATGGTAATCGAAAAGAATTGTGCACGTTTAATGCCATGTTGATATAAGTATCCAAAATTGGTCCATTTTAAAGTTCCCTTCAGTCCGAGTGTAGAAACATCAATATATATTTTTAACTTATGTTTACTCAACATTTTACACGTAACTTTTTTTAATAGGCTTACAGTATTGTTAAACCTTAAATTATTTTTAATAAATACTTTTTTTATACCAACGAAAATGCCAAACTAATCAACTTTCTTTCAATTAGCCATAAAGAGAATTTTTACTGTCAGTTACAATTACAAATGGTTTTCCAAAGACGGAACTTTGAAAAGTTCACAATAACTGTTTTTATCTCGTTTTTTTTGTTTGGGACCGAGTCGACGTTTTTAAATATCTAATTAAACTTTCGAACGACAATCAAAGTTTTCAATCCCTGGCCACGATTATAAAACTCTTAATAAGTTGTATTGAACTCACAACGAGTTACTTCAAACTCTTAAGAGTCTTTTCGGTGTCTTGACTGGGATTTTTTTTTTTTTTTTTTTTTAATAACACTGAAGTTCAATAACATTGATTCCACCTTATTGGAATACAATCCTTTTTTTCGCACATTTTGTACTTGTGCGTTCCTTTTCTTTGGTTTTGTTGTAATATTTATGATTGAATTAAATGAGATACTGAAAGATAATGAGTTTTAACTGTATCCCAAATATATCAACTTCAAACATCACATTTGAAGTCTTTCAGGTGTATAAAGATGAAGCCGAGTTTTAGATTATTAATATTCGCTGAGACAATAGCCTCTGCAATGTGGACATTGCGGCCAATCGAGCAAAAAACTCGTCTGTGGAAAAAACAAAATAAACGCATGAGTTTTTGTTTTATTTGATAGTAAATATTTCAAAAATTATAGAAATAAAGTAATAAATAGAATAAATAACTTTTTTTTTAATCATGATAGACAAGAGTAAATACATTGCGTACAAGAGTAAGAAAAATAAAATAGCATAAATTATGAAATTGAATGAAAGAAATATGGTAAATAATTCAGACAACGAACCTCTGGATGCTTGGCACATATATAATGAATACGTCCGAACGCCTTGAAGCCACAATTACTACAAACAACTGTACGACGAGGTCTGTTACACAAACATTTTTTTGGATCGGGTATGGAATCAACATTGATCGCCGCTCTGCCCATACTCATTACTGGAGAACTCGGAATTTGTTTCTCTTCCGGAACTGAAAATTTGTTTTTTGAAGGAAACAATATTTGAAGAATTAAAAGATGTATAAAGAATGTACGAAAATTTGAGCTTTCAGGATAGTTATACGATTGCTAAATGTGCATAATAATTATTTGTTAAGTTTCCAAGAATAATAAGGAAAGGATATTTGAAAGAAATATTTTTTTGCTCATGAAATTACCGGATATTTTCGAGTTATAAGAAAATTATTGAGAAAGTAGGAAGAAATATAGAAAAAATTGATGTGTCGAAATATTTTTGGGTTTTTTAAATTTTACTCGTGAAAAATATTTCTTACCATTTTGTCCCACACTTTTCGACTTCGAGTCTCGATTGAATTCAAAATTTTGAGGAATAAACCACACGACATGTGACATTGCGTCTTTCTGCATTTTTTTCGTGTCCTGTTTTTAAGAACTAAGTTTGACGCGTCTGAAAAAATTTTCTCACAAAGACGCGTGTCGTTCTTCGTACGTTGAGTTTCCGGACTCCGAGATTTTGTTTTCCAGCGAATTTGAACGGCTGAGAATTTTTTTTGTTGCAATTAATATTGTGACAGCTGCCCAAACGCTGCAGAGAAAATTTTTGGGGCGTGTTAGTGCGAAGAATAATTTGAAGAAAAAAAGGGGGACAACGCACCGATTAAAATTCGTGACGCGAACTCACTTGTGCCTCGCGGACTTATTAATGCGATCTTATTCTTTTTAATCAATTTATCAGTCGTATTATTTAATATTAGTGGCAACGAAAAATGCTACGGTTTTCGATCAACTGATTGGAAATAATTCGATTGAAACGACGATTACTACTGCTGCTTTGTTTCTTTCTTTGTCCACAAAACGACCTTGCCGCCTTGCCCGGCAAAAGGATACTTGAGAAATATAAACAAACCAGCAACGCTAGCGCCCACATTCGGCCCTTCTTACCCTGTCTGGACTTTTTCTTTCTGTACTGATTTACCAACGTTTCAATGGTTTCCACATATATTCAATCAAAATAAATCGAAAAATTTAAACGTCTTTTTAATCAATTAATTTATCCACAATTTTTTCAAATTCAGTATTTCGTTATTTTTGCGGACGCGTACGTACCTTATCAGAAATTTAGGCGAATTCGCATGATTATAAGTATATAATACACCACCATTTTCCGCACTAAACGATTATTATTATTGTTTTGTTTTCAATCAACCCCGTTTTAGAAATCTAACCGCAACGAATTTCAAATTTTTCATAATAATACAAGTATGATTGCACTACATGTAGTTGTTTCAAAGAAATTATATTGTATTTTCCTTCCCGAAAGTCTCCCTTCCGACGGTTTCCATAGAACATGTAAATATATCGATCAAACATTGAACTTAAATCATTTGTAAATAATGGCGAGTGCTGTGGGTCCCGATGTTAAACGAACCGGAAACGCCAATTTGGCAACTATTTACGGAAGGTAAGAACCAGAACTAATTACGTTTTAATATCCTTTGTCTCGAATATCTAAAATCTTTTTTATCACAATTTATAAATATAAAACCCTGAAAGAAATTTTTTGTAAAAATATCCTTAGGTTGTTGAACAAAGTTCTCGTGCTTATCGTAACTTTGTTAAATACGAAATAGAATTAGAAAAAAATTCTTTAAATTACTAAATACACGTCAAAATTGTAATTATAAATCATGCATATTTTTATAAAAGAAATAAGATCGTTATTTATTTTACCTTCAAGGGTCCCAACGATCGGAACAGACAAAATGAAAGTGACGTTCTGTACTGACATGGAGAAATCCGTAATAGTGTATAATTTTGAAAAGAGGGGATGGAGCCAAGTTGGTCCAGAGGATGATTGGAATTTTTACTGGTACTTTTGTAATAATTATTTATTATAAATGACAAAATATAAATAAGTAAAATTAATATATCAAATATAAATATAATATTTAAACGAATTATAAATATTTAATTAACAATTTTTTATGTATTGTATTATTGTATTATTGTATAATTTCATTAAAATTGCTATATATATTCAAAATATTATGATATTAATGCAAAAATCTGTTTCATAAAAACTGTAAACATTTAAAAACTAGTTTTTTTTACAAAAAAAATATTTTTTCGTTTTGCTTCAAGCACATTTATAAATTGAAAAAAAACGAAAGTTATATAATTAACCGGAATATAAAATGTTTACGTTTTATCATTCGATGAATCGTGATATGGAAAAAATACAATTAAATGGATTATCAACATCGTGTTTAATTAATGAATATTTGTGCATATTCGACAATAATTAATCGTCAATTAATTTGGCAGGGCGGTTACACAATCCTGCAGAAATATATTTAGCGTTGAGACTGGTTACAGAATGGGCGATAATCAGTGAGTTTTTTAAAATAATTATTAGAGTAACATATCGAAAAAAAAGAAATAAGAGGGTTAAAAAAATCTAAATTAATATTTAGGACAATAAATCATTTTCCAAATCATTACGAGCTGACGAGGAAAGATTTATTAGTGAAGAATATAAAGAGATATCGAAAGGATCTCGAGCGTGAGGGAAGCCCTCTTGCGGAGAGAGGTGAAGGCCCCGGAAAATATCTTCACCTTGATTTTATTCCTGTTACTTTCGTCTTACCTGCAGGTTCGCAAAACTCTTGTGTTATTGAAGTTTGCATTGTTGGAATCCAAGTTATTTTTTTATGTTGCATTTAAAGTATAAAAAATTGCCTTTATTCCAGTTGGATTTAGTCCCAATGTTTTTAAGTTTAAAAATTAAAGATTATAAAATTAATTGTACAATATTGAAAGCACAGATTACAATATGTTTGTCGAGGAATATCGAAAATCTCCACAGAGCACCTGGATCATGAAACCTTGTGGTAAATCTCAGGGGGCTGGAATATTTTTGATAAATAAGCTCAGCAAACTGAAAAAATGGTCGAGGGAAGCAAAAAATCCTTTCAATCCTAATCTTTCGAAGGAATCGTATGTAATATCGAGGTGATATTTCAATATTACTTTTTTTTATTTTTATTTATTACTAAAAAGTAATTAATTTTCAATAATTAACGAAAATTTCTACAACAATGAACATTGCCGAAAAATAAGTTTCTTGTTTTTGTAATTAAACAAAATTTCGTTCAGGTACATCGACAATCCTCTGTTGATCGGAGGCAAAAAATTTGATCTTCGTCTCTACGTCCTCATAACGTCCTTTCGACCTCTTAAAGCATATCTCTTCAAATTAGGTTTCTGTCGCTTTTGTACAGTCAAATATGATACAAGTATTCAAGAACTTGACAACATGTATATCCACCTGACTAACGTTTCTGTACAAAAACATGGCGTAAGTTATTTGAAAAAAAATAAAAACCAAAAAATAAAGAAAAAAATGGGTAAAATTCAACCATGAAACTTTTAAAATGAAAAAATTATGAATCGTCTCACTTTTTTTATACATTATAAAAATATGAATTGCAAAAAAAATAGTGTTCCTTTGATAATAAACTATAAAACATAATTGATAACAATTAATTAATGTAGAAAAGAAACTGCGTGACAAAGTTCATTTATCAATTTTTTCAATTTTCATATTTTTCTCTAATGTGATGAAATTTTGTACACATCTGTGATTTTATTTATGCAGGAAGAATACAACAGTCTTCACGGTGGAAAATTGAGTGTTCAAAATTTGCGTCTCTATTTGGAAAGCACACGTGGCAAAGCTGTTACAGAAAAATTGTTCGCCAATATATCCTGGTGCATTGTTCACTCGTTGAAAGCTGTTGCACCGGTAATGGCAAATGATCGACATTGTTTCGAGTGTTATGGTTACGATATTATCATCGACAACAAGCTCAAGCCTTGGTTGATCGAGGTCAGAAACGACGAAAAATTGTTTTTTTTTTTTCGTTTTCTATTTTTTTAAACTGCCATATGATCGAATTTGACAACTTCAAATTTGCTAATTTCAATCTCAATATCACAGGTCAACGCTTCACCATCTTTGACCTCAACGACGGTCAATGACAGAATTTTGAAATACAAATTAATCGACAATATAGTGTCCGTGGTCGTGCCGCCCGACGGAGTTCCCGAGTAATTAATGCAAAATTTCTTTTCAATCATTTTTTTTTTCACGTTGCAGATAATCCATGGAATTTAAGCTTGTACACTGAGAAAAAAAAATTGTTCATGGAACTAAATCCGATTTTGTTGGACGAAAATGATGGATCCAACCATTTTTTTTGTTGAATGGCAAATTATTTAATTTATTCAACTAAATCATGAAAATTTCTTTTAGATGAATCAACTAAATCACCGGAGCCAAATGATTTTGTTCGAACAACTGGTACTATTAATATTTACTCACATATACTTTTTAGTTGCCTTAATGAAATATTTGTTTGAATCTCAATTATCAAATTGACTAAATGGTAATCGTTAGTCGAAGTTTTGTTGGTTCGGCCCATAACTTGTTTCAGCATTCACAAATTATTTCGACTTATCTCAAAAATATTTTGTTGCTCCTATTGAACTAAATATTTTGGTTGAAAGAAATGAAATTTGTTTCGATCAACAACATTTTTTTCTCAGTATATCTTTAGAATGCAACAGAACATTTTTTTACTCGTCCAGAAAGTTTATTTGCAGTTTTTGGCTTGAAAAATTGGTCAGACAGTATTTTCGAATCTTCTTTCAAAAACTAAAACTACTAATAAAATCTGTAAGAAATGAAAAATTAGTTTAAAAAATAATTATCAATTGAATGATTAAATTATTATTACCAATTTAACAATAAGATTATTGATCGTTAATTTAGTAACAACAAAATGTTCGTTGCGCATTCCAAAGATCCAAATTTCGAAATCGAAATGATTCAGTTAAATTAGTAACTGATGATTGAATTTTTCCGTATTAAAGCGTACGATGGAACAAATGTCCGAGTCCGGAGGCGATGGGAAATTTCGAGTTATTGTTGGACGAAGAATTGTCGGCTCAAGAAGAGCGAGACAATCCATCAGGAAAGTCACGTTCTTCGAACAAATGGAAATGACATTTAAAAAGTCAGGAGTAATAATGAAATGTCGAAAAAAGGGATAAAAGCCCAAAATACATCAACAAAAAGATTTATGTATTATTTTTGTTTCGTTTTGTACAAATATTATACATTATTACGTAATATTTACGACGATACAACAGTGCGCGAGTAAAAAAAACGTGAAATATTAATTTTGTATTTATGTTTTTCAGTCTTCGATGCAAAACGAGGCGAATTAATTCAACGACGATATTTCAATTTGTTTTTATTTCAATAATTCAAACTTATAAGTATACTCCAAGGCGACTTCCAACAAAGTGGCAGTGCGAGGATAAGGTCGCTGTTTTATTTCACGCTCTTTGCTCTTCTTTTCCTTCCTTTTGTTTTTCAATAAGTTATATTTGTACGAAAATCGTTAATCTATCTGGATATCGTTGAATGCTGTATATTTATGTTATACATTTAAATACTATTTATCATATTCTTGAAGATTATGGCACGGTTTCGTGATTATTCTAATTGAAACAAAACAAAAAGTGGAACAGGAACGGTCATTTAACAGGCTGATGATAAAAAAAACGGAATTTTTTGAATGTACAAATCGACGACAAATCTCGTCTTTCCAATTGGAATGATGTTTGAAAAACAAAAAAATAATAAACCTCGAGTATAAATTCGTTACAAAATTTCGCTATCTAAATTCTATTCTAAACATTATATTCATTAATATTTGCAAAATTATTCGAACAATTTACGAAGTTTGCATCGTCGAAATGCAAAGGAATCTTTTTTTTTTAGTTGTCCGACTTTTGGATTCCAAAAACTAATCAGAATTTTATATTAATTTGGAAAATTCAAGTGATAAAAACTTGCGTTTCAACTATGCAAACTTCAACATCATCGGAAAATTGCGTACACACTGGTACAAAAATAATAAAAATAAAACGCAACTTTTTTTCTTTCATTTAAACTTCCCAATTCAAATCTCAATCATTTTCATATTCGCGAACCCGTTTTTTTATGATATTATTATTTATAAATGCATTGGCACAGTTTTTTCGGCTCCTTCGTCGTAATTCGTGATATTGAAGTTTGCATCGTTGGAACTTAATGAAAAATATCCGTTCCATTCATGATTTTGGAAGTTTGATTTTTCTTTTTGCAGATTGAGTTTTTTGTTCCACATATTTCCAAAGATGCGAACTTCGATAACCATTCATAATGCTCAATTTCAATTTCGAAAATTTCATGACGTAAAAATAACCCGTGATGCGTCATGTATCTTCGGGATAGTACGTTTCGTATAAATAAATCATTAAATTTATTATACCGAGTCGTTGTGTGTGATAATTAAAATAATCGAAGCAGCCTTTGGTTAAACGCTACGTCAAAGGTGGGAATCTGAATTTACTGTACACGAACTTTAATTTCCTGTAATATATGGCACAGGAATTAAATTCAAAGAGAGAGTAAATTTGTTTGTAATTATTATCATAAAAAAAAATTAATAATAAAATGAGAACATTGATTTTTCAACATATTTTTATGCATTCGATAAAAAAAAAACAAAGTAAAAAAGAGTAGAACAAAAAGATGAAAAAATTTCTTTTAACTTCTTAAAAAACGGAAAAATTTGTCGTTCAAACTTTTCGGATTCCCAACCCAGGTGAGGAACAAAATCTAAATATTTTCAATCGCCATAATAACTAACTATATGTACATACGATATTATGATATATTTTATATCACATATTAACAGTGTGATCGGTAAAATGACGAATGTTGAACTGAGATAGAAAACCCACTGACGTCTAAATCGATGGTAGCGAAAATTGCGTCGTTAGAACGTAAAAAAATCTTTTTTTTCAGTAGTCCAAAATTAATGTTTAGTTTTGGGTAACGAAAAATCGTTAGAATTTTTTTCGGGACCGGAAAATAGAAGTATCCGCAAACGTAAAAGATCTTTTTACGAATAAAGACATTTGGATAATTAGTAAACGATTTTTTTTGGCTTTCTAAAGACGCAAAATTCATAGCATCAAAGTTCGCAGCATGTTCGTACGCTCGCTTTTTTCTTTAGGTTCTAAGATTAAAAATGTCATGTACAGTTTTTACACGCTTAATGCCTTTGTTCGTATTTATTTATCTGTCCTAAGTTTCTTTATGTTTTTGTGTTTTTATACATTCTTATAATATTTACAAGGTAAGAGCTAAGATCCTCGTTGACTAATTAGTACACGTTAAAACAAGAATTGCAATTAGCTCAGGCACGACCGGTATTTATCTCATAAAATTTGTACACGAAGAAATAATTATCTATAAAAACGAATATTTGCACTTTCAGTGAACCCGAAAACATCACCGCCCCAGCGGCACTTATGCACGTAACATTATAATTGATCATATCTAATATATATATATATATATATATATATATATATATATATATATATATATATATATATATATTGTTTTTTCGCTCGCAACGCGAAATCTTCTCAATTTTCATTTCCTTCGTTTGTTTCTTTTTTTTTTGATATGCATGAGATATAACGATGTACCTATCGGATGATATGTTGAAAAAAGTCTTTCGAACGGAACGAGCGATTAATTCCAATTGTCAAAATTCGCTACTGATGCCCGTTTATTTTTGCGGTAGTCGTATCAAGCGCAGCAGAAACAAAAAAATTGTTCTATCGAATTTTCCGAATCAGTGGAAATTTATAATTGTGCCAACAAAAATGTGAATTCTTTTTTTTTCATGCGATAAATCAATAAATATTGAAGTTGATCAAAAAAAGTAATTTTATATTTTTCCTAGCTAATTTACAGTGTCGTTACTTGAACCAAAACAATCAAAAGGTCAAATTTTAATGAAATATTAAACGTCAAGGGATTTGATTCGACAATAAGGAAAAAATGTCCTCAAATTCCAAGGTTTTCTTGAATATTCGAATAAAACTCGACGATTTTTTTGGTTTTAAGGAACCAATCGATGTCATTTTTTTCTCAGTGCGCGCACGATCGACTAACTCGACAAATATTTACGGTACGGGTGAGGGCGGGGGTGGCAAAGGACTGAAATAAGTGGACGATCGCGAACTCGGTGAAGGTGGGCAACTGAGTGCCGCGTCACTGTGATAAACGGAACGTGGCGTTGGCGGAGGTGGAAATGGCTCGATCTCGTAACGATAACGAGCTGGATAAGTACTGTCCGACTCGTCGCATACGTCAGTGCTGCAAGGCGTTGGCGGCGGAGGTTGATTTATACTCCTGTAGTGTCTGTAAGGACGATAACGAGAGGCGTTGCTGCTTGAACATCTCGTGGAATTTGCTGTCGTCGCTGGACTCGGTGGTGGATTTAAAGTCTCTTGAGGATATCCACAAGCGGAACTTCCTCTCGTCGAACTCGATGCACCTGTTAATTAATTCGAATTGTGATTAAAAATAATTGGCAGAATTTCGTCTCGTATTTTGTGATTATTTTTCGTCAAGTATCCACTACTTCAGGAATTAAATAATTATTGTGCATGAAATCGAATGTAAAGCAATGACAACATTTCTAAACAACTCAATTTTTTTTTCTAAACTCATACAGTTTTCAATGTTATTGAGTAATTTACCAAATACTCGTGAAAAAATGAAAAATAAATGAAAATATTTAGTCTCGTTTGTACTATATGTACTCGTTCACCATTTTTGGGATTGAATAATTGTTGACTTTGTATAGAAATCAATGTAAAGCAATAACAAAATCTATTTATAACTTTGTTTTCCCTAAACGGACAATTTTTCATTCTATCGGCCACTTGCCAAATCGAGTTACCAAAAAACTTATGGAAAAGGCTATTTTCAGTTAAATTACAAATAAATAGGAACATTTTTATTCAGTTTCGTATGTAATTTCTACAGTCATTAATTCACGACCTTAGGAATGAAATATTTGTGATTTTCATATAAAATTAATGAGAAACAATTTAAAAATTTGTAATCAACGTAGATTTTTCTGAACGTACAACAATTTAAAAATGTGTCGACTTGTTACGGGAACAAGAACCAAAAAACTCATGACAAAATTTTTTTTTAATATTACCTGTGATATGACTGCGATCGTAGCTCGAGCCGATGCTGCTTCCGGTCAAAGTGGACATTCTCACAGTTTTGAGACCAGATTTGAGATCTTTGGCGCCATTTTTTTGGGACAACATTGGCTTTCCGGATCTGGTGGGTTTCGGTGAGAGCGGATCACCGGCTGAGTCGTGTAGTATATCCGGCAATTCCTCGTTAGCGACGAGTCTTCTACGGCAATAGAAGAAACCGAGTATCGCGACTCCGGTAACACCGAGAACTACGAGAATCGCTATGACGTAAGTACTCTTTCCGGCGTCTGTCGCAGGACTTACGTCCTGACGACGGTTATTCGCGGCCGCGCATACTGGAGCTTTTTCGTCGCTGCCGTCCGCACAATGTTCCCAACCGTCGCACAAAGCCGTGCCCGAAATACACACGCGAGTACCCGTGCATCGAAACTGTCCAGGTTCGCAACAATGAGCTTCGTCTAAGCCGTCTTGACATTGAGCTGTTCCATCGCATACCCAAGCCATGTCTGCAAAAAACCCCATTTTTTTGTTAGTCAAGAATTTCTGTATCTCTCAAATTGGCCAAAATTGCATGCAGTTCATTTATGACCGAATCAATCCAGTCAGGAAAATCTAAAAACCGTTTTTTTTGATTATTCAGACTTTCAAGAAAGGACTAAAAGAAAATTGGATGATAAGCTACAAAGTTTTGAAGACCAGTGACCTTTTTTCGGAATTTAGTCTCGTATAGGAAGTTTGTTTTTGAAATTTCAAACATTTATCAATTTTCAAAGACTTAGAACAGAATTCAAGGGAAGAAAATTCTTGAAAATTTCACGCGTATTCAAAAATATTAATAAATTTATTTCACATGACAAAAAAAAGGATTAGTTGAAGAATTATTTTAAAAAGCAGCAGTTTAGCAATATTATTGTTTGAAATCAACGCTGACAATATCCCGAACATGGTAGAATTTTTCCAAATTATTGTCGAGCCGCTGAATACCAAAAAATAGTGATAAAATAAAATATTTGGGGAAAGTCTGTGTGAAAAATGATTCGTTCAGTCGACTAACCGATGCAGTGACCGCTTTGACATTTGAATTGATCTTCCCCGCAGGATGGACATCCAAGTTCATCACTGCCGTCGGTGCAATCAGTACGACGATCGCATTTCCATTCGGCAGGGATGCATTCTTTGGTGACGGCGGAGCTGGAATGAGCGCAGGTGAAAGCATCAGGACCGCAAGCGGGTGCAGCGCGACAGGTTCTTTCATCGTCGGACAAGACGAGATATTGCGGGCACGAGCATCTGGACGTGGAAGTGCCGATGCAAAAATGGGAGCAGCCGCCATAATCGTGAAAAGGGCTACATATATGAGATTCCATGAGATGATCATCGGGAGTTCGTACAGTTACGAGATCGGTGAGAAGGCGATTCATCATTGTTTTCCTCGAGGTGCCGTTTATTTTATTGACACGTGAGACAACTTGAGTGTCGCGATCGTACCAGTAAACAAAATCATTGAGCACGGATAAATAAGCAACGGAGCTTTGTTCGACGTTGACGAGAACGCGTCGATTGGTGCCGCTCAAATCGGAAACTTCGATTTGACGTCCGTGGGACCAGAAAATCATATTACCGATGGTATCTACGGCCAAACCGGTAGGTTGATCGAGATCGCTCGCTATAACGACTCTTTCTTTGCCGTCCATAGTACTCTGCATTATTTTCATTTTGCCACCGATATCGCACCAAAATAACAATCTTTTTTCCGGATGCACAGCCAGATTACGGGGTTTTTCACCGTCCCCCTTAACTACAACACCCAGCGACGAACCGTTGTCCAATCTCGTTACGTTTATCGCATCGTTCTCCGCGCACGACCAAAACAACAATCGACCCAACGGATCCAGAGCTAAATCGAACGGATGTCCCGAACCACCGGAAACCACCACCGACGCGTGCGTACGATTTTCCATCGCTTTACGTATCGACATCGTTCGACCGTCTATCCAATATATATGCTGCGTTATTGGATCGAATTCTATCGATCTTACGTTCTTCAAACCTTGAACACGCAGTACTATGTCCGGACAGTCATTCACATCCGGTAAAAAACGACCCATCACGTTTCGCAGGCTGTAGACCATAAAATTCTTCGGAGCTGTCGAAAAACAAATATAAAAAATGGAGATTCAGTTTTATGAGCACTTTTTCTTGGGAAATACACGTCGTCGTAGTTTTACATTAAACGAAATGAGTTTGATGTTTCGCTAGACTACCCAATTAAAATTTTACGACTTATGGGCTTTGTAAACTTTTTCAATCTTTTAACTCTATCGAATCATCTACGTTTGTTACAATTTCGTTACGTTTTTAATTATATTCTATGATTTTTGTTGGTATCTTCGAAATATATTTATAAATAGAGTGGGAATTTTTATTTTTTTTTATATGCAAAAAAGTACAGACCTCTAGATTGTTGAAATGCAACAAAAATCTAGTGTCTCGAAAATTTCACAAATTTCCATATCAATGATATTTCTTATGCAAGTTTTATACTTATAAATATATGGGGGGATTTTGGGAAAGGGGTGGGAAGATAAAAAGAGAAGGATCTGAGCATGGAAGGAGCAATATAATTGCTACCAAACCCAAAAAAACAAAAAATACTTATAAATGTAAATATAAAACAAAGTTTACTTGGGATCTAGAACACATGAAACAAAGTTTGAGCCGAAATTTGAACATTTGGACTTTTGCAAACTTATAATTTTTCCTAATATGTCGATATATATTTTTTCGATCAACAAACTGTTCTCTTTTAGTAAAGAATACTTGAAAATGATACGGAATACGGAAATTCTTCATTTAAAAAAAATCATGAACTCATTTTTCGGAACACTAAAAAAGTTTTTGATTATTTCGCATTGAAAAGTAAGCAAAAATTTTGACAAAATTTTTAAAACAGAAATGCCTCAAGGCAGGTCAAATACTGTTAATCGGATATAAAAAAAATGAATTTTATTGTGTTGTAACGGTACAAACTTAAATAACGATGTCGAAGTTTGCATCGTTGGAATGCAACGAAGTTCCTTTTTTCTTCTTTAGCAGAGTACAAAATTTATTTGCGGTGTTTGGCTACGATAATTGGACAAACTTTTTCGACACCTAAAAACTAAATCTACGGGAAAAATAGGACGATTTAAAAAATTAAAAAATAATCAATAAAAAAAATGTTTTTTGTTGGATTCGAACGATGCAAATTTCATTAACATCTTAAATGTCACAAGAAAAGTTGATTTTTCTTACCAATGCAAGTTTTGTTGTCCGGCGCGAGATTGTAGTGAGTCGGACAAGCACATTTGTGATTAACAGAATTTCTGCCACTGGGTTCGGGGAGAGCAATGCACAAATGACTGCAATCGCCGTTTCTAACGGAGCATGGATTACTGCCAGATTGTCGAGAACGATGAAAAACGAGAAGATCGGTAACGGACTCGAGACGATCATGAATTTTCGTTCTGTTCGATCCATTCGTTTTGTAGGCTCTTTCGATGTCGCCAGTATTCCAATCGGTCCAATAAATGTAATCCTGATACTGTGTTATACTGAAGGGATACACGATATCTTGCGTTATTATGGCTTTTCTCTTTCCCGTCTGAAGATCGTAGCTGTCGATCGCTGGTGTAAAAAGATCTGCCCAGTATAAAATTCGAGCTGAGTGATCGATCGTTAATCCATTGGCACGACCAACGTTCGACAGTATTACTTGTCGTCGCGAACCATCCAGACCAGCTCTCTCGATGCTCCCACTTTTTCCCCATTCGCTCCAGTACATATGCCTGCAAAAAAACATTCATCAGTCATCCTTGTCGATTTATGCATTTTTTACGAATAAATGAACTGCTTTTATTATAAATTTCTATTATTGTCATTTACAATTTTTTTTTACGAATAAATTAATTATTTCAGTTATAAATTCCTATCATTGTCCATCTTCACCGGAAATTGTTTCAAAATATTTTTCAGACATTTCGAGAAGAATGAAAATTCACAAATTCATTTAGATCTATTGGCAAGAATTATTTAGTTAATCCAAACATTTGCGACTTAATATTGAAAAATGTTCTATTTATAAATTCTTCGGCTATTATTTTGTTTCGATCCAATTTTCTTGAGAATTAACTTGACTAAAAAAAGAAATGAAAAAAATAAAGAATACAAAGCATGTTAAAAAATTGAATTTGTTTCTTTTTTAAATTTATTACAACGCTGAATGGTAATTTAAAAAAATAAAATAATTTTACCCTCTTTCCGGATCGAGGGCAAGACATCTCGGTTCAACGAGATCTTGCCATATGAGAACTTTACGACTGCAGCCCTCCAATCTCACGACTTCGATTCTACGTGTCCCCGTATCGGTCCAATAAAGATTGTGTGCGATCCAATCAACTGCAAGGCTCTCGGGTGTTTCGAGGCCCAGATCAACGATCCTCTCGACATCGGAACCGTTTCTGAAGGCTCGGGTAACAGCTTTGAGTTTAACATCGGTCCAATAGATGTGATTTTGCATATCAAAATCAAGGGCGCTAAAACATAAATATATATTCATTAAATCGCGACGAATATTACCTGAATCCGTTTGGGAAAAAAGGTTGAAAATTTTTTGTTAAATTTAATCGCTGACGTTAAATTTTTAAAATATTTATAAAAATAATTCGCAATAATAAATGAAAGTGTGCAAAGAAAAATGGTTTCATGAATTTTTCTACGGTTGTAAACCGAATAAATGTTCAAACGGATGTAAAATTCGATATTAAAAATTACCTCGCATCCTTGACGCCGGTGACAGGTATAATATTATCATTATTAGGATTCTCGATGCTGATTCGTCCGATTTTGTCTTTCCTGGAGAACAATAAGAAGGCATCGGGTATGACGCAAGTTTTTTTATCCCTGATAAGTTCGTAATCGATTTGGCAGGCACAAACGTAATTATTTCCAGGTCGATTGAGGCAGAGATGAGTGCAGCCGCCGTTGTTGCGTGCGCAGGGATTGGTGCCGCGTACGCGTCCAAGATGAACGGCTTTGAGTCCCATAACATTGGGCACTTGTTCAACGATGACTTCGCGTTCGCCACCGGTTAATTTGTGAGCTCGATCGATGCTTCGTCGCTGCCAATCGGTCCAATAAAGATAATCACCGAGGAGGCTGAGTCCGAACAAATGGGGAAGATTATCGGTGATAACTTCGCGACGATCGGTACCGTCCATATTGCAAACTTCTATTTTATCCATACTGGCATCGCACCAATAAATCTTTTTGCGATCAAGATCGAGAGCGATGCCATTGGGCCAAACAATGTCTTTAGTGATAAGAAGCGTTCTCTCGCTGCCATCGAGATTGCTACGTTCGATTTTGGGCCTTTTCTCATTCCAATCAGTCCAAAACATCCAGCCAAGTTCAGGCGCGAGTGCGATGGCACGTGGCTCGATGAGATCTTCATTAATAAGTACTTTTCTGCTGGTACCATTTAATCTTGCAACTTCGATGCGATCTGTACCGGTGTCGGACCAATACATGTTCCTGGCGATCCAATCGATCGCGATTCCATCAGGATTCGAGACTTCGGTTGAAACGACATCTTCCTGTCCGCTGCCATCGAGAAACGCTCGTCTAATGGCGCAAACTTTTTCATCGGTCCAATAAAGCATTTCGTCAACCGGATCAAAATCAATCGCAATAGCGTATTTGATGCCCGTCAGTGGCAAAACAAAATTGGTGTAATCCGGTGAATCGAGTGATAGTTTGCAAATAGCATTGCGTTGTACAATCAGTAACAATTCTTGGGGTCCTTTGGCACACGTGTAATTATCCACGAGTTTAACACCGGTTGGACAAGCGCAGCTATAACCAGGCTCTTTGCTGCTGAGCAAACAGAGATGTGAACAATTGCCATTATCATGCATACAAGGATTGTCGGATTGGGGTTGTCTCCGAGGGTCCCAAACTTCTATGTCACCAGGAATGTATTCGCCGTGAAAAAGTTCTCGAGGATGAGTCGATTGGGTGCTCGAACGTACGTCGTGAGAATGAATGCACCAGGTTTTCCAATCGGTCCAATAGAGACGTTGATCGAAGAAAGTTATTGCGAATGGATAATCCAGGCCTTGGCTGACAACTTCTCGTCTGTTTTTACCATTGTAATCCATCACCGCGATAAATCGTAATCTACCATCCGCCCAATAAATCAGCTCATTTTCGTAATCAACCGTAATACCGTTCGGCCAAAAAATGTCATCTGAAACTATGACTTCTCGCGTACTTGGGTCACCGTTCATCGAAGCTTTTTCAATCTTTGGCACGTCCCCCCAATCCGTCCAAAACATAATGCTCCTCATTGGCACCAAAGCAATCGCCCTTGGCTCGTAAATCTCCGTCCAAAATAATACTTTACGGTGTTTACCGTCGATACTCGTTACTTCGATACGATTTTTGTCACCGTCCGTCCAATATAATTTTCCCGTGTACCAATCACACGCCAAACCGTCCGGTGATATCAACGACGAATTCACCACTGTCATACGCTCACCAACGTGCGTACCGTTCGTGTATACACATTGTATCATCTCCAAACCACTATCCGACCAACAAACCAAACGGCGCTCCCAATAAAAATCCAATGCTGCACCCTGCGAAAGATCCTTCACGAGGGTCGCCACCTTGTTGCCCCGTGATACATTCGCCACGCGTATGTCTTTGTGAGTGGCGAACAGCAGTGTCGGTGATCCTGAAGCAAACAATACAATTATTTTGAAGTTTATTTGGGCAAAATTTTTTGTTTCTTTGTTTTTTTTCTTTTTTATTTGAAATACGATCTGTTCGATTTACAATTTTTTTTTGAACACATGAAATTATTAATTAAAATTAAAAATTTACTAATTAATTAGGAAATATGGCTTTGTTATGCTTTTTTTTTGGTTTGAACTCATTAAAATTTGAACTTAATTCAATAATGACGAGAATTTCTTGGCTCTCTGTAATTGGGTCAATTATTTGCCATATTTGACGTCTTTGGAATTGTAATTTGAACTTTTGGGTGTTCCTGTTATTCGCAAGAAAAAACTTGACTGTTCTTTCAACTTTCACTGCCCTTTCTTGGATCGATGCAAATGCCCGTTCGACCGAGAGACTTTGTCGTAATCTCATTTTTTTTTCTCGCCTCCTCTTCACTTTGAACTCGTGAAGAAGAAAAGCCGAAGAGTTTCTTCACCTCATTATGCACGTTAATGCATTATTATTCCCTTTGGGGCTCTCACTCGCCGTCGCGAGAGCCTGACTCAAAGGCGAGTCGTTTTAAAATGGTTTAACGCTCGACAAGGACCACTGACCATTCTTTCTCTCTTCGGTGCCGCGAGTCCGAGAGATTCAAGCGGGAAAGCAAGCAAACAGGAGCAACGTAAAGTGGGGCTCGTTAGCTCGTGAAACTTTGCCAATATGTTCTTACGTTAAAAATCTAGCGGCATCGAAATTTACATCCTTAAAATCCCACCAAAATTCTTTTATCTCATTTTTTTTTTATTTTTCATTTTTCTCTTGGATCGAAACAAAATTGGTTTCGTTTTTCGTGATTTTTAAAATTCATTTTTACAATTTCGGGTTACGATTGTAGTAACTCCAATTGGGATATAAACTTTTTTTGAATCGAAAAAAATTGATAAAGAAAACGAAAATATTTATTATTTTCTTATGCGAATCGAAAGTCTGTTGCTCTTTGGTAAGAGCTTTGGTACTCGCGATAATTGGTTTTAAGCGAGAAAAAAGTGGTTTTTTGTAATTTAAAAAATTCATTTACAATTTCGGATTACGAAAATAGTAACTCCATTTGGGATATAAACATTTTTTTTGTTTTCATTTAAAAAACTGTTAAAGATAATTGATAACGAAAATATTTATTATTTTCTTATTTCAATCGAAAGTCTGCTACTATTTATTAACGGGACAGACCTAGTTAGAATTTTCGAAAAATCGATTTTTTTTTATTTCATTTTCAAAAAGTAGAATCTCTTACGAACATTTTCCGCCCAGGTAAATGTAAATCGGACCATTATTCGCCGAAATACAAGACTTTGTAGCACGTCGTGTCTGAGCCATAGGTAAGCAGGTAGCGGACTTCAAGTGCGTTTTTCTCGAAACCATGTTTTTGAAGTCGGTGATCACTGTAGCTCGAGAACGGCTTTACCGATCGGGTTGAAATTTATATCACTTCTTCTATACATGGTAGTCCTCCATATGAACGAAGGATTTTTTTTTTGGATAATTATTTTTATTTTTAATAGCAAAAAATGGAACTGATATTTTGGTCAAAAAAACACTTTTGACTTTTAACGGCCGCCATTTTGTGAAAAATGGAAATTTTTCAAAACCCTTCGTTCAACCGGAGCATTATATCATTAACTAAAAATCCCCTCCGTTTTTTTTGTTTCAGATGAGCCGTTGCAGCGTGAGCTTGATCACCGCAAACCGTGTTTTTTTTTGCAGCGTCCTCGGCAATTGACGGTCACCAGCTTATTTCGATATGTATTGCGTTGAAAAAATTGCAACATATACATTACATATGTATCTTTTAAACGGAAGAACTTTTGTTGTGAATTATTTTATCGTTTGACCAAAAAAAAATCGGAAAAAAGGCCTTTTTTTTGACGTTCCAACTAGGTCTGTCCCGTTAAGATAATTACTCGCTATAATTGGTTTGAAGGGAGGAAAAAAATTGGTTGTTGCGTTACTTCGACAAGAACGTTGAGACAGACGTAATTATCGGTTTATAGGAGAATATCTGTGAGCTTGAAAAGTTTACAGATAGTACACGTTGTACAGACAGACAGAAGGTAAAGAAAAAAAAGGAGTAGCAAAAGGGGGTTTGGTATACGTGTAATATGACGCGTACGTGTTCTAGGGGGTAGATTCGTGAATCACTCGATGCTAGAAGAGAGAAGTTTGAATAGACGACCTAAATATCTTGCACTCACGATGAGTAAAATCCCGAGAGACAGAGAGAGAGACTTCTAACAGACACACACACTTATAGACGGTGTATTTCGTGGTATATCGATATTTTAATCAGTAAAAATCCATCGTCGAAGAATATGCGAACATTGATATGGGCCATTCCAGGCAAATACGACGTCGACTAAATCTAAATTTCGCAACATTTATACAAAACGAAAAATGTATACTTTTTAATTTATTAAACTGCAATTAAATTTCGAAATTTCTTTTATAAACCCAAATGCAAAATCAGGAAAAAACAATGTCGATAATCTGAAAATTGGGTCATTGAAAAATGACCCAAATCCAAATAAATCATTTTGGTTTTATAGCAAAGATTACAAATTTGTACGATGTTGTTCGCATCGTTGGAATACAACGAAATTACTATTTTATTCTTTAGCAAAGCACGAAATTGATTTTCAGTGTTTGACTACGATAATTGGCCGAGCTTTTTCGGGACCAAAAAACTAAATCTTCCGGAAAAATTGGACTATTTAAAAAATTAAAACAAATAATGCATAAAAAAAATGTTTTTCGTTGGATTTCAACTCTGCAAGCAGTTTCAATGCCATAAATTTATTGCGATTATCAATCTCTAAAGGGTAAATTCTTTGAAATATCGTCAAGTTCGTAAATCCCAAAGGTTTGATCCAGAAATGCCCATAGATATAAATCTGTGTCTCTCTGTACGAAGGTTCCTATAGACAAATATATATCTCTATATAGTCTGTGTATATAAAACTACGAGCTCGTGCTGTGAAGAGTTCTCTTTAATCTCCGAATGGTAGATTAAAGGCGTTCGCACTACATTTCTTGCAATTTCTCGTCTTGAGTACACTTCACTTGATTGTATTGAGAACGACGAGTACTCAAGTTGGTAGTTACGAAAATAAAAACTAAAAAAAAAGAAAAAAAAGAAAAAAAAGAATCCAGTCGAAGAAATTGCTTGCATTTTGATTTCCTTCGTACAAGAGTTCCTTTCCTTACTTTTCCTTTACGTTTTCTTACTTTTTTTTTGACGCAATTACATCGTGAATCTCGGTAAGATTTTCAACGAAAGAATGAAACAATGGGGGAAAATAAGTTGGGTTAAATTACCAACACTTACAACCCACTTTTGTCTTCTTTAATTGGCATTAATAATGGTATTAAGGGGTCAGGGGGAGAAAGTATACTTAACTGTGAACCTGTGGAGAGTTAAGTGTGGATGCATCACTGAGTGCTATCAGCAGCAAAAAGAAGATGAGTACACGTGGGTATACAATTACGGGGCTCGAAAAAAAGAAGTTTGCATGAAGAGTACTTCGTGAAACTTGTGAATAAGAGAGATGAGGTAGAGAAGGAGACAAGAAAGAAAAAAAAAGACAGCAAGAAACAGAGAAAGGACGAAAACAAAGAAAAGGGCAGAAAGAAACAGAAAGGAGAAAGAGAGAGAAAGAATATGGGAAAAATCTGGAAAGTAACGAGAGCAACAAGCTCCGAGAAGAAAAGAAGTGGGTGCTAATATTTGTTCTTCTTGGCGTCGTTACCAGAGAGTAGCCACTCATCCTGCATGTACGAGAAAAGAACGTGAACAAAAGTGCACGTACACACATTTCACTCCGTGAGCTTCCGATAAGAATTATACTCGTGTCTGCGTCTATGTGCGAATCTCGGCGTAAAATCGAGATCTGTGAAATTTCTATTATTATTTTTTTTTCATCTTTTCCCATAAACAAAAGCTTCTCATTTTCACGATGAATAAAAAGCTTGAAATTGAAACGCGAGAATATCAGCCTCTTTTTATTCGTATCTACAATTCACGAGTCTTTTCTCTCTATGGGTTTATCTTCCTCTTTTTTGGATTCCTCATTACAAAAAAGTCGCGTATATATATTTTTATTTATGGAAAAAAAGTCTTCTCGTTAATTTTTTCGCATCTTTTCACGACTTTAAAGCGAAAATAAGATTCTTTCGAAATTGACATTTTTTTTGCATAATTTATTAGACATTTCGAGTTACGATAATGATCAGACTTCCTAGGGACCAGAGACTACATTTTTTGGACCTTTTTCAAAATAAAGGGATGCGAACTACAATACCATAAAATTGTTCCTTCGTGCCCTTTGCGTTTCTCCTTTTTTTCTGCAGTCAAACTTGAGAGATGAGATTTTATTTTCGTTTTTCTTTTTTTTCCTACTCTCATTCTGCGATAATGCCCGTGGCCTCGAAGTTATATTGCTCTCGGGATACTCGTTCCTCGTATATGAGTGTAAAAACATTGTACAGGGAATGTGTATCGATACGAGAGAATATTTGTTACTCAAACGTTGTACAGAGTGTTCCAAAAAGCGTCAAATCATTTTTCCATAACGATGAAAAAAGTGTTCTTTGTTTCCGTGGAAATCCTATAAAAATTTAGCGTAATAAAAAGCAATAAAAAATACATGAGCGCGATTAAGTTTTCGCTGAAACTTCGCAGTATTTCGCATGTCACAGAGTTTCAAATCTGTCACTCCTACTTCATTGTCGGAAGTGTAACAAGAGCGGATTTCACGTGTTAAAGTGACCATGAATTAGTACACTAATTCATCCAGATTACCTAAATCCGGAGGGGTTGAGGGATCAAGAAAAATGTCGGTCAAACAAAATGGCGGAAATATATAAATTCGAGACTCTTAATATTTCTTTTTACGTATATATAAAATATTACATCGAAAAATAGATTGACATGTCGAAACATTGGAGTTTACATTGATAATGTTGATCGTTGAAAGTAACGAAATTCTTATTCGTTTGAATGATTTACATTCATCATTGGGGTCTCGAAGACCCAAAAAACGTTTAGCCAGCTTTCGTTGTCGAAATGTAAAAGAAAAATATTCGAAAAGACATTTCGTTACAATCGAACGATTAATACTCCTTCTTCATGGTGATATTGGCAAATTGATTTTTTCATAAAATTCAGTTAACGGGAGAAACCAGTTTAGGAGGCCGAAATTTTGGTGTTTTTCGTAAATTTTTTTAACAGGGAAGGAATAATCAGAATTTGTTTAAACTTGGAGGATATTTTATTCATGTTTTGAAGTACATTTTGTATTTTTTTCAAGTCATTTCCGCCGGAAATAGTGGAGTTAGAAGCTGCTGTCCATGGACGATCGCCATCCGAGTTTTTTGCTGGTGGGCATTCCTGAAGTCACAATTTTTATCTGTAATCATTACAATTTTCTTTTTTCGTTAACAACATATTTCCTAAGAATATGAATCTAATTGTGATCAAAAAAGTTTAAAATTGCATGTTTTTGAGGTGTTTGAACACAATGTCATGTTTTTATACCATGTTTTTCACCTTTTTTGCATTAAAAAAAATATTTTTAATAATAATATCATCCCAGAGTTAGGTTCATATAGATTATAATTGAATAAAGAATATTCACACAAATTTTCAGACCGAACGGTCAAGAACTTTTTGAGCTAGAATGCCCATCAGTTAAAAAAAGTCGTCCATGGACAGCAGCTTCTAACTCCACTATTTCCGGCGGAAATGACTTGAAAAAATTACAAAGTGTACTTCAAAACATGAATAAAATATCCTCCAAGTTTAAACAAATTCTGATTATTCCTTCCCTGTTCAAAAAAATTCACGAAAAACACCAAAATTTCGGCCTCCTAAACTGGTTTCTCCCGTTAAAGTTTGATTGGATGGAGATTGAACGGGAATTCAAACGATATTAGCGTTTTAGGGAAACTAGCAAAGGGTCTCAAACTCGTGTGTATTCGGCTAGACGGCTTTTCTAGTCAGAGAACGCAATATACAGTAAATATATATGTATATATACACAAGTGAACATAATACGATTCTCTCTGAAAGCTCGTTGGACCGAATGCACGAACAACAGACCGAATGAACGAGACTGGTAAAGGATAGAGCAGGGTTCTCTCCATGCATATGTATGGGTCACGGATGCTATTAAGGGGAGAACTCGAAACGATGCTCGACTTTGAGGTTTCCCGGCTTTGTGGAAGTAACAGCCGATGCGCTCTTCGGCATACATAAAGAAGATCGAATACTGTGCTCTTTCTTCTTATTTCTTTTCTCAATTTATACCGCAGGCAGCTTTGCCAAAAGAATTCAACTATCTTATCGATATTCTCATCGTCGATGTCTCTCTTCTTACGTCCCGATAATCCCAACGAATAGCCTAGACTTTCTATAGAAAATCACATCCTCGAGGTCAAAATATCACCGGTACAGCATAAAAAGAAGGAGAGGCACAAAGTGAGACGAATCGATTGATTAATTCATCCTTTGATCCTACACTTCGACATAACGATAAATAACAATTTTCTATATATATAAAAAGATGGAATATTATGAATTAATTACTTTCTTTTTTCTCTTTTTCCTTCACCCTCCTCCTAATTAATGCCATTTTTTTAACTGTCAATTTTTGTTTTTATTACCGTATTTGTTATTCGACTATTTGTTAAACAATTGTTATATTTTTATTTGCTGGAAATGGATTGTTGGACCGCAACGAAATTCATCATTGACATTTTTATAATGCTCAAAACTTAAACTCTACAATAAAACTTAAACTCTACAATAACCCGAAAATCTTTTTTATTTGGGATCAAAGTAACTAAATCTACGACAAAAATTGAAAAAATAAGGATTGAAAATAATATTTTTCGTTGAGTTTTAATCAATGTCAATCAATGAGTCTTTCATTTTATTTTGATCACTGTTATAATTTCCATTTACGTTTATAGACATTTTTAATCATATTATCACCATTATTATTAACATTTTTAAACTTTATGTTAAAGATTTTATGTTTAATGAAATTCACGTTGAAAGTTATTCACGTGTCGAAGAGCGGTCGATTTAGTGGTTCGAGTAAGTGCAAAATTTGAATCCAGGAATCGTATGGATTTGCCCGGTTAAGCATTTTGTAGAATTCAGTCACGTCGATATTGTGGGGACATTTATATGTTTTCGCCATGTTGTTATACACTGTGAAATACTAAGTTTAGCCGTAACCACTTGTCGATTTAACCAGGTGAAGTTTGTACACAAGTGCACGTTTCACGGGACTTAGTCACGGGAAATTGAACGATGTTGAAGTTTGCATCGTTGAAATGTAGAAAAATTTATTCTTCTTCTTTTTAGATTTTTCAAGCGGTGCTTAAAATTGAGATTTGCATTTTCGGTGTTAAAAAAAATTGTATTTTTCGTGTTGCGTTTCAGCTTCGAAAATATAAATACCATGAAACGGAGGATAAGTAGTCAATTAACATTGAGAGAGTCGTGATAAGTGACGAACTAAACTTTTCTTTACGAGTACAGAATAATCTTGAAATTCATAGGATAACATAAGCTGTTATCTCGTAGACAGGGATACAAGAGTAACAAAACATGAGATTATGAGTGAAACCTTATGGAATTGCTCCATGGAATATGGGCCTGATGCTACGCCAATGTTAAAAAGGCATCGTTGAGGGGGGACGCTCGGGTTCTTCCTTCGAGAGAAAAGCAGCGCATAGTTGTACCCCTCGCAGTCCATGAACTCTTCTGCTTGTAGTCCTTGTTGAATATCCTCAGTATATATGGTGATGGCTGATGGTTGATGGTGTTGGTGCAGTGGTAGCGGCCGCAGTTAGCACGCCGCCCCTCGCGTTTTAGTTTTACTCCGTTCCTCGTGGCCACCCTCTCTCTCTCTCTCTCTCTCTCTCTCTCTCTCTCTTTCTCTCTCATTTTCTCTCTCGAGCTCTCCCTCTTTCGCTCTCGTGAGTAAACTCTCCTTTTTTTGTGTTCTCGTCCTCTGGTTCTCCCTCTCTCGTACACACTCCTGGCGGGCCCTTGTTAGCGGCCGTTAGCTCTCTCGCGGCTCCAGCCGCCACGAGATGAGTACCGTGTGCTCGTATACGCATACAAGGTGTACCGAAATTCACTGCAGTTTCGAAGCTCGCATTATTACTATAGATATTCTCCTTTCAAGCATATTTTACATTTTTTAATTTTTTTTTTTTCATTTTTAGATTCCTCTAAATCCTGGAGTGTTTTTTGCGGACATAAATCGATTTATGTGAATAAGTAAACCATTATATTATCGTTGGATTACGATTATTATTGTTAGTTCTTATTAAATTATTCAGATTATATTAAAGATTTTCTGTAGATTGATCTTACGTCAAACGGCTAAATGTTTCAGTGTATATTTTTAAATCATTTACAATCATGGCAACAAAGAGACCGAAAGAAAAAGCAACTTTTGTTGTATCCTAACGATCTCTAAGATTCACGAGGATCGGAGAGTTCGTGCAATTCTGAGAAAAAAAAAAAAAAGAAAAAAAAAGAACGTTTTTATAAATTTCTGTCTCTGACACATTCTCGAGTCATTATCGATTCATCGTAATAAATTGGATTGCGATCGTTCCATGCTTAGCCACTCCCACTGCTTTTTATCAGCGCTCCCCATTGGCTGTTCGGAGTACGGTCAATAGCATTAGTGGATCCGGGAAAAAAATGACTGTTGTCTCTTAAAAATTTCGTGATCTTACGATCTCGTAAAATAGAAACAAAAACTTTGAGAGACACTGTATATATAGCTACAATGCTGGAAGCCCGGAACTACGGAGAACCTCGTGCCTCCCCAAGCCATCCGAAACTCGTCCAGCACACACCCAACGAGCAATGAAACTGGTATAAATACTGGCTTCGTTGTGATGAAGACTTGAAACGCCTAGGTAGAAATAGACATGTGTGCAATCGTGTCTATGAAAATACACACACCAACAAACACATACATATTTTCTGCATGTATAAAAGTCTACAGATGTACAATTTAAGTAGTATGTTATACTTGTGTGTGTGTGTGTGTGTGTGTGTTTTAGGGGAGAGAAGTTGAAGAAGTAGACGCTCGAAGAATGAAAGCACCTTCGCAACTTTTTTGCTACCGGCACATTCTCGTGTACCTGCTCCTAGTGACAGACACACTTCATACGTTGGTAAAAAAAAAGCCAACTATGCCAGGTCGGAAAATTTTGGACGACCGAATTAAAACCTGTTTACCTCGATGACATTTAAATTAATTGTGTGTGTGTGTGTGTGTGTGTTTTTAGAGTAAGCAAAGTACATATGCAAAATTTGCATACGTTATGAATGATATTCAAAGTTTTCAGTACTTCGTGGACAATAATTTACGAGAGTGGGACGAGGGTTTTCGTTTTCAAAAAACTTGGATTTCTAATGAAAATTATTTTCACTGGAAAAAAATTCCGTGAAAGTTCGAAGACTGTACTGAAACTAGGTCTATAGAAGTTTTATCAATATTTATGTTATTTCTACGTTTGGAAGAGAGCAGCATGAATCATAGCAAACTAGTTTCTCGATTTTAAACCGAGAAAACTGGGATCGTTCTTATGAGACCGAACGATACATGAAAATATGCCTCGTTTTCATAGTATTGAAGTTTCCTTCATTCAAACGCAGCGAACTATTTTTTATTTGTTCATTTTTTTTAATTTCAAACTGTGAACATTTTTTTGCAACTTTCTTTTTTGGATGAAAGGATCTGCCAAAATTCCGCAGCAGCCCAAAATGGCAAACAAATCTTAGAGTGCAAAAAAAAAAATAAATTTGGACAGCGAAAATTTGTGAATTACTTTTTAGGAATCAAAAATTAAATCTACCGAAGAAAATTTGCATAAATAAAGAAAAAAATAACAAAGAAACAGATAAACAAGAAGAAACTATTTTTCATTATATTCTTTCCAATGTAAATCCCAATATCATACAAACTTTAATACGAATATATGCATGCATTAAGGGGCAACGTCACCGTGACGGGTCAAACAATTCTATATGTTGTTTTTTTTTGTTTTCTTGCGGTATACGCGTTCAAAATTATGTAAACAAAATTTTCAAGTCAAAATTAAGTATCAATATTCAAGTTAACACCTTATTGTGTGTCAAGAAAAATGCAACAAAAAATTTAAACGAGTTTTCCTCGAAACAACTGTTTTCGGCCGTGTCCCAGGGAATACTCGAAGACTGATGAGGTGATTATTTTTTTTTTTTTTTTCATAATCTTTGTTATTGCAGTGACTAAGGTTGTCCGTGGCTGTTTTTTGAAATTTCGATAATTACTATTTTTTAAGACCGCTTAAACATAAAAAATCGAGTAAATGGTAAAAAAAAATTTCATACCGTCGCCATTTTGTGAAAAAAATTTCAAAAAATCACCACGTACCATCATAACTACATTCATATAGATATTGATTTTTTTTGTATTTTTGTTCGTCAGGTAACCCGTTACCAAGATTTTCTTGAGACAATGAAAAGGATTTTTTTTTTATCATCACATAGAAGCTAATAAGAGAAATATACCATATTCTGGGGTAGTACACTATTCCGGGAATTTTAGTTCAAAATGTTAAAATCAAAAAGTTTTTCAATATTTTAGGGAATTTCGAAGGAGAACTGGATCTGTGACTCCTACAATGTATAAAATTCAAGCTTAGTTTATATTGTTATTAACACTGTAACTGCAATCTTGAGCCAATCCGTCAGTCGGCAACGCGTCGTCGTACGAGGCACTTTCACTGACGCAAAGTAACAGCGTTTGGTGACAATTTTCGTAAGGCAACAAAACGTAAAATATAATTATTTCTTTTTTAAATAAAATTTCGCTTCCTCGATACCATTATTGTTGCATTTATTAATTCTTCCGGTTTTCGATCCGTTTCGAGGCGTTATTATAGAATAACAATTTATATTTTTTATCTTCAATTTTGAGTAAAAATTCTAATTTTTTTTTTTTAATTTTTAACTTGTTTACACCTGGCACGGAGTTATGTCCGAAATAAGGGTGTCGCCCAGAATAACTTCTGCCAAAATTTCCTTCCAAAAATAATTTAGCTTAAATATCCCAACCAAAAATATCTCCTTGCGACAATATCCCAGTGCAATAATATCCCAATGCCATAATATCCCAGTTAAGGAGGTTGGATCGCGACGATACAATCTTGCCATGCTAAACCGTGTTAAAAACATTAAAAATTTCAAAATGATAAGAATTTAATAAAATTTGGTAAATGTATTCTTTAAAAATATATATGACAATACAATTTTTTTTAGATTTTTCTACCACATAGTTCTCGAGTAATTGAACACTAAACTTCACGTCTATAAGCATAGAGTTTACATATATACAGTTATACACCTCGTGTATAAGAACTTCGATTCAACGCTCAATTATTCGATAACCATGTGGTAAAAAATTTTGAAAAAAATTGTGTTTGTATACTTGGAGCCAAAGAATATTATCACCAAATTTTATCAAATTCTGATTATTTTGATTTCGTGATCCAACCTCCTTAATAATGAATCTAGGAAAATTCGCCCCGGAAAATTCACCCCCCTAAAAAAAAATTCTCCCCCGGAAAATTCGATGTGTGTGTAAAATCGTGGGGTGAGTGCTGAGCACTTCGGTGTTGTGTGTGGAATCGTGAGGTGTGTGAAATCACGATGTGTGTGGAATCGTGGGGTGGATGCTGAGCACTTCGGTAATGTGTGACAACGTGTTATGGTGTGAATATGATGGTGTATGGTGTGATGATGATGCTGTATGGTGTGGGTTGTTGTGCTGTGACGTAATATGGGGATGTACAGTGTGATATGAAAATGTATGTTATCTGATAATGTGTTATGGTGTAATAGGATGATGTATGGTGTGTGATGTGACGCTGTACGATATGAGTTGATGTGTTATGGTGTGATATGATTATGTATGGTGTGACAATGCTGTACGATGTGATGATTATGTGTTAGTGATGGATTTTTCTAGGGATATTTTCCAAATTCATCGGTTATTTTTGTTGAGGATATTAAATTATGGAGATATTTTTAATCAGGGATATTTTTGGCGGGGATATTTTTTGGGTGGGAATAATATTGGTAAGGTTCACTCACTTGACTGGGAAAATTACGTGTGCACTCCCGAAATAATGTGTATTTTCCTTATTCCGTTCTATGGGCCGTAATTAAGGAGGTCGTAGCGAAAGGTCCAGTATCAGACAAGATATCAGATTTGAAACATGTTGTCGATTCAACTCACTATTTTCTTCAGAAAAAAATTGGGAACACTTTACCGATAATTCAAATGAGAAATTAAATTCTAAAATTTGTAACTTTAACCTGGTTATGACGTAACTCTTCGGATTTTATTCCGATCGTATATTACATATATTTAATTATTACATAGCCATAAAGTTTTCATTCTCAGTTATAAATCAATCATCAAAGATTGATATCGTAACATAAAAAAAACGAGTTACCGAATTAATTCTTGCAAAATTTTGAGTTAAAGTTGGAAAAACCTCAATAAACTCGATTAGTCGTTAGATCGGTTCGCGCTGAAAAATTCTTACAGTGAGCTGGCAACGTTACACATTCGTGACAGCGGTAATATAACCTATATTAGGCTACACGGAGAGAATTTTACACGAAAAATTACTATGTTCACATTGCGGCGTGGTACCATGTCGTCGCTTTTGAGCAAAATTTATACTATGTTTTGAAAAGAAAAACACAGTAAATTTCTTCACAATCGTCGACATGGTACCACGTCGCAATGTGAACATAGTAATTTTTCGTATAAAATTCTCTCCGTGTACGCTGAAACAGAAATATTATCAAAGGCACCAAAAATTGTGCGGTCCTGGGCGTGCAAATGAATTTTTTTTACCAAGGTCACAATATTTTATGTTATCTCGAACACAAGCTTATTGATAAACGAGAACTGTTCCGCTATCAAAAGAGGCTAAAAAGGTTTATGTTTACAGTGCGAGTATGCAGCGCTGCCAGACTTCACTTGAAAAATTCATCGACTACTAACAGCTGACGACGAGTAGCTCGATTGAGTGATTAAAAATATGTAATTACTTAAAATATTATCTCGTTGATCAGGATTTCTGTTGTTTTATTACGAATATATATAAAAAATATATATATATATATATATATATATATATATATATATTTTATACACCATAATAGTGTCAATTTGTAGTTTTTCAAAGAAAATTTTTTATATACGGTCAATTGACTACACGGAATCGCTACGATATCCTTAAAGACACTTGGCATGGAATTGAGTACCAGACATTGTACATATCAATTTGTTCAATCAATCAATCAATTTGTAAACACACCAATGTTATCGAATTTTGTAATATTTTATAGCTGGAATACTTATAGAATAGAGTATGCCGGAATAATGGACATAACATCATGGAATTAGTGACAGCGGCATATTTTTATGAGGTAATTACATACATTTATAGGGTTCCCAAATTCGTCAAAAAAACTAATTAAAATGTTACTTAATATGTTTGAAATTTTACAATATTAAAGAAAACTAACGTATTACCGTGATAAAATAATTTTCGTATTATTTTTTTTAATTAAAACAATTACAAATTCATTGCAAAATTGAAGGAGTCTTAAACTCCCGTAATATCGTACATTTACCTTAACGTTGTTAATTTTTAATATTTTTACAATAACAATTGGTACTGATATAGTTGAATATATACTCAATAAAAGTATCCTCTACCTGATCCTTAAATAATTATTAGAACTTGGTTAAAAAAATTCCCAAAAAATTACAATTTTTTGGTCCATCACAGTCCCTTAACGTGCTGACGTCGAATTGCTGTTTTGAATTTCGATTTACATCTCATCGTAACAAACAGTGCTATAAATATAAATCGTGGATGAAATAGCGTGAAAACAGTTTGATAAGTTAACGGGGTCATCCCATGTGACAGCTATTTTTTTCGCTTTTTTTGGGAATTTTTTTTTTTGATGAACCATTAAAACACACTATCTTTGAATTTTTGGCACACATTGATTAACATTTTTACACTCCCTCAGAATTTTATCAAACAAAAATAACGAGCTAAATCAACTTTACACCGTTCGGAAGACACTCATGTGTTGGTTGACGGCTGCCATGAGTCCGGAGGTTTTGCTCATCTAAAATCAAAAAATCAAACGGCATTTTAATTTGTAGATCTGAGGCTATCGCTGGAACTAGAATAAAATAAAAATATCGAAAATTGAATTTTTGGTACGGTTTTAAATGTTAAGTTCCAAGTTTCGTCGTTTTTTTCGACTTTTAAAAGCGTACCAAAAATTCAATTTTCGATATTTTTACTTTACTCTAGTTCCAGCGATAGCCTCAGATCTATAAATTAAAATGCCGTTTGATTTTTTGATTTCAAATGAGCAAAACCTCCGGAATCATGGCAGCCGTCAACCAACACATGAGTATCTTCCAAACGGTGTAAAGTAGATTCAACTCGTTATTTATGTTTGATAAAATTCTGAGGGACTATAAAAATGTTAATAAATGTGTGGTCAAAATTCAAAGATATTGTGTTTTAATTTTCATAAAAAAAAATTCCCAAAAAAGCGAAAAAAAAATAGCTGTCACATGGGATGACCCCGTTAAGGAAGGAGCGGAATATGCTTGATAACTGCTCGGGAATTTAAAGTTGCTTTTTTTGTAATTATAAATATATATATATATATATATATATATATATATATGTGGGGCATTCCACGTCAAATCGCCGGATCATTGGCCGGGCCCCCTCGGATTTTTATGTCGAAGTTATTTTGCG
This sequence comes from Rhimphoctona megacephalus, assembly GCA_963989365.1. Classification (NCBI taxonomy): domain Eukaryota; kingdom Metazoa; phylum Arthropoda; class Insecta; order Hymenoptera; family Ichneumonidae; genus Rhimphoctona; species Rhimphoctona megacephalus. Next base: position 33,336,444 of record OZ022415.1, on the reverse strand, counting down.
TTTTTTTGGGCCCAAAATACGATCTCAAATTTTTTTAAATTTTTATTTCATTTTTTAAGGCTTGCACGAGCTCAAAAATCATAAAATTGTGGAAAAATATGAAGAGCGATCGTTTTTAAATTGATGATTTTTTTTTTACAGAAACTAGGACCCAAAACATAATTTTTCATCCTAGTTTGGAAGTGGGCCGAGAACTAGCATTCTTGATTTAAAAAAAAAAAATTTTTATCGTATGAAAAACAAAAAAAAATTTTTTATCGTATGAAAAACAAAAAAAATTGTTTTTTTATTGCGAAACTTGTTTTTTTTCTTAGTTTAAAAGTTGATAGAAAATAGTAAGCTTAATAAAAAGGAGAGCTTTCTCGAAACTCCCTTTCTCACCTGGTGTCGCCCCTTTCCATCTTCCCTTAATCCTCTCATATCCGCCTTGCCCCTCATACAGGGGGTGATAGACTGATGCTTCCTACCACATATTGCTGTTAGATTTTCAACTGCAGAATTTTATAAAAACGAGACTCCAGCGATTGAAAAATTATTCGAAAATGTTCGTAGAGTCAAAAATTTGCAGCAAGTACACTGCCTTATCCCCCAAGATGGCTTATTAATTGTAAAAGAGTATTCCTCTTCGGCATCAAGTAAAATTTATAAAATCCTCTTGTGAAAAAATAAAAAAAGTGTCGTTCACGTTTTTGTTCAATAAATGTTTAATTGTTGTTTTTGTCGATTCACTCTTAAACTAAGAAAAAAAAACAAGTTTCACAATAAAAAAAACTATTTTTTTTGTTTTTCTTACGATAAAAAAAAATAAAATGAAAAAAAAAAAATTCTGGGAAAAAAAATCAAGAATGATAGTTCTCGGCCCACTTCCAAACTAGGATGAAAAATTATGTTTTGGGTCCTAGTTTCTGTAAAAAAAAAATCATCAATTTAAAAACGATCGCTCTTCATGTTTTTCCACAATTTTATGATTTTTAAGCTCGTGCAAGCCTTGAAAATTGAAATAAAAATTTAAAAAAATTTGAGGTCGTATTTTGGGCCCAAAAAAACGCAAAATAACTTCGCCATAAAAATCCGTGGGGGCCCGGCCAATGATCCGGCGATTTGACGTGGAATGCCCCATATATATATATATACACACACACACACACACTGATCGTCTGGTCTTCTCGTTAAACTTCTTATACATCGTGATTTCTACAATCTTCTCGATACGCTAAACAAGTGTGGCGTACAAAAAAATCGTTATGTTTTTATTTGATTTTTTTAAAGAGTTCGATGCTCGGAGATATTTTAACCTCGAACATGCACGCATATCATACCTATGTATTATTCGTCGTAGTATAAGTTGTAAGTTCGAATCTCGTAGGAGAAACGAACCGCATGAGAGAGCCTGAAGAACTGGTCGGTTCGCCTGTGGCTCCCGAGACACGCTTAAAGTATATATAATTTATCAAACGCCTGTCGCGGCTCGTTAGTTATAACGGGGGTCCGATCACGAACTCTCTCGCTACTCCCTGTATACTCAACCAACGCTCCAAATCCTCGACAACAACTTCGTTAGAACGAACGAATAAAAAAATAAAGTAAATAGTAGATAAGTTTCGAGTAATTAAAATTACAGTTGCCAAAAAAATGCGAAATCAAGAAATTTGAGAATCGAGAAATAGCCCATTCACAAAATTAATTTCACATTTCTATTCGAATGAATTTAATAATTCGCTGATTATTCAATTGTCATGAGAATTAGGAATTTTCAGATTATTTCATATATTCGTGGACAAAAATTTCATTCATTTTTTTCGATTCAATCAATTTTATAATAAGAATTTAAAAATCATTAAATTATTTTATATTTGTTTGCCATTAGGAATGAAGAATTTACAAATTATTTCATATTTATGAAGATGGGAATAAGGAATTATAAATTCATTTCATAACTAATACATCAACTAACTCATAACATTATAAGAATCGCGAATTTGTTAAATTAAATCTCATATTTACGTGTCTAATAAAAATATGCAATCGACAAATTATTCAATATTTGTCTCTAGAGACTCATTTGAAATTGTGCAATACCCAATGGGTTAAAAACATGAAATATAAACAGCAAAAAGAAAAAGTAATGGAAGAGATAGATATATAAACCCAGTAATCCAGCACAGCCTAGAGAAACTGACGTAGTAGTTAATTCTATTCCGAAAAATTTACTCACAACGAACTAGTATTTCTGCGACTCGATATCGAACGGGGACCCCCGTAGCTAAATATAAATCCGTAGATCAAACGCTTTTTCCCCAAACTTTGTATAATAAGATTAACGTGTTTTCTGAGCCTGTTACTGAGAAGGCGAGAGTTTTAAGAATAATATTTAATCTTATCGGTGTTATACAGCGTACAAATAGAGGAGATAATTTATATTCGTTGTGACATTGGACTGTTTCAATGAACGGTGTATCGTACAGTTTCATTCAATATTGTCAGGAGTCTGTAAACGAAACGGTCCATTTTCCTTCTTCAAAGGTAATTTTGTAAAAATCGAAAAGAAGGTTCGTTTGACTTCGGCCTCAATTTTTTATTTATATTCAAATGATTTTACGCAACGCAAAAACTTACTAGTCAAGTGAGACATTTTTTTCTTCTAAATACTGAACGAGAAACTTTACATTATTATCATAAAAATTCTTCAAATTCACTCCCATAATAAATTGAACAATTTCGTATTATTGGACTATGAAAATTGAGAGAGAAAAAACGAATTCAGCAACAGGAACAATTGAAAATTTGCAAAAATAAATAAACTTATAAAAATAAATACCATTTTTTCTTCTATTTCAACGAAGCAAATTTGAATATACATAACCAGAGTTGGATCTATTCGTTCTGAAAAGCTCTGTACGTATATATTCTATACGTTGATTTTTTTCCTGTTTGTTCTTTACAACGGGAGAACCGGATGAGCGAAGGAAGAGAATGAGAAGACGAAAGGAGAGGGAAAATGGCCATTGGACGTGCTATCGCTGAAGAATAGTCTGTTGGAAGCTGTGCTATATACATATATGAATAGGGTCGAAGCTGGCATAGAATTTGGTGTGCCCGTATACATAGTTTGAAATAGAGAAATAAAGGACTCGAATGTTGAAAGTGAGATAATATATATATGTATATAAATGGGTATGTGTTTATCGCACTACTGAATAGGCAAGTGCAGAATGAATCGCGTGAATTCTCGCTTCTCTCAAGATCCACTGTTGATAGAGGAAGAAAAAAGGAGAAAAAATAAATAAAAAATAAAACATTTTTTCAAATCGTAGTTGGAGTGATTATATTTGACGAGACGTTTCGTGTGTATGTGCAATTTTCAGGCTGTATTAGTGCACACATATTGTGTTACTCAAGGATTTATAACGTAATTGAGGGTTTTGATTGAGCAATCGAGTTATGAGTTTCATTGTGCTGTGGGTGTTGAAATGGGGTGAGAAATTGGTGTGTTCGCGAGGTGGTGTAATGCACCAGGGGGCGTTTACGTACGTATACAATACACGTGAATCTCTAGATATATATGCGAGTGTAGGGTATTATAAAGGCTTGTAGACACGTCACTGACCTTATAGCTCATAACGTGCCTCAAGAATTGACCTAAACGGGGTGTGTGCTGCTCCCTTTTGCTCACTACCCTTTTTTACTCACTGGAATCATCGAGGCTCACAGTGTGGAAATTCGCAGGATTTTTATTGCCGAGAACATTTGAGCTGCGTGTGAAAAAAGGTTCGAATACATCGTTCGAGAAGTAAATTAAATATATTGACTATGTAAATATTATAAATTACTTTGAGTCTCGAAAATGAAAGTATTTGATGATATTTTTTTTTAATTCATTAACCTTGAAATTAATGAGTTGAATTTTATTTATTTATTCAGGTTTTATATTAGGAAACTCTGTAATTTATGTAAGTTCATCAATTAGTTTTAACATCGTAACTCCTGAGCGTAAATTTAATAATTGGATTTGCAATAAAAATATTAAGTTAATAATTACGTGCAGATAACAATTACTCGGGATCGTAATTAAAAACGAAAGCATGGTATTCCTCAAACAAATATATAGAACTGTTACATGTCGCTTACAGTATACGACTTTGTTTGTGCACGACATTGTTTCGATAAACGAAGAGATAAGATTACGAAAATTTAGCAGTCTCCAGCTTGGGCTATAACGCATAACTGTTTTGTTTCTCCAATTTCTCCTCTCAAAAAAAATACGTATCAAATATGTATTCAAGGTATGAGATTAATAAATAATTAGAAAACAATTGCGTTTTATTATAACGTATAGAAATAAATAAAAATTCATTGAATAAAATCGTCTAGGAATTAAAAAAAAATTCTCATCCATTTACATGAGTCATTGGCTGCATATAAAAATCAATAAAAAAAATATGTTGCTCATTGACAAATGTTTGCTTAATTTTTAAAAACTCTCGGTGACATTTCGTGATTTTTATTTAAACCATTATTTTTTCTTTTGCAACATGTTTAATGCATATTTACGATTTCGACAAATTTTATAAATACTAAATCCTATAAGAAAAATGTTACCGCCGGATTTGTATTATCGTCTTATAATAAGTAGAATGCCATTGAGATTTATAAATCTTATGCCGCAAAGGAACTTGGGATTTATATCCCGCGACTTTTTTCTCTCGGGCTTAAAAAATGATAGCCGCGGAAAAGCGAATGGTACAATGGAGAGTCGAGACTGGCAGATAAGACGATCAGGGTGAATCATTTTATTCGGTTTGCTTCAGAAGGATAAGCCTCTGGTTTGTCTCGGTCAGAACCGACAACAGCCGCACGCTGCTTCGAAAAATATACACAAGGCTCGGTATTATGCATCCTCCTGGAAATGGTAGAACGATAAGAGACAAAAACGCATGCTGCGCATCTCTTTTCGTTTCTATCTCTATATATAAATTTGAGAGGATAAAAATGTTTTTCTGCTGTGTTTAAATATTTGAGTGCTCGAGTTAAACTCGACAAATTACCGAATGGATGTGAATCAAATTGTCACACGTACAGAAAGCTCCAAAGTAGAACTCATCCCATATTGTATTGCGATTCCAAAACTGTGGTTTATTTTCTCTAAACGATGAGTTATCAAGAAACTCTCCACCGTCAAAAAAAAGCCTTTTTTAGGTACTTTTTCGATATTTCAATAACCGGCTGAAAAATCGAAATTTGATCATAAGTTTTTTGAAAAGTTGATCCAAAATCGAAAAAAAAAAAAACGTTTTTTCCACAGATGTCTTAATTTGGAAGAAAATTGCAGAATTTTCGTAGCTTAGCTAAATAAATTAAAAAATCATTTTCGATCTCCCGAGTTAAGCAGCCTCGCGGGCGAGGCCAATACTCGGTTGGGTGACCGCTTCGCGATACACCGGCTCGTGCATTGATCGCTGAGTAAATATATCGCAATAAAAATATAGCCGCGTGTTTCAGCCGAGTTTTCAAGTTTCCCTTGGCCCTCGTATACAAATGCGATACATTATTGAAAGAATCGAAATTGCATCGTAGGAATGCGACGAAATTTCTTTTTTCTTCATTAGCATAGCAAAATATTTATTTGCAGTGTTTGGCTACGATAATTAGTCAAGCTTTTTGGGTACCTAAAAATTAAATCTGCGGGAAAAATAGAACGATTTCAAAAATTAAACAGATTATGAATAAAAACAATATTTTTGGTTGCACTGAGAGAAAAGTCAATGGTACCTACAACAAACACGTATGATTGGACGTCGAATGGTAAAATTTACTAAAAAAAATTGTCGGGGAAATTATATTATAGTTAACTGAACTATAATTTTAGTGTTTATTCAAACATAAAATCCCAATGATGTTGTGTGTAATCATGTGTTATTTAAAAAGTGCTGTGGGCAATAGTAAAATCCCTAACAATGAGCAAATAATCCAATCAACACTATAAGCAAGTTGCTAATGATATAAAAAATATGATATGATGTAGCATATTTATTGTTGAACCGAACTTTTGTGAATTTAACCATTTTTTCACCATTTAGATGGTGGTTAATAACTTTCAATGGGTAGACCTCATTAGAATATCTCATGGGAGTGACTATTAATATAATGTAACATAAACAAGGTTGGCATGCACGTAAAAAAAAGTTACATCGATGTACACATTGGTATCTTCCACCATGAGCATAATCGAGTGCACTATTTCGATCGTAAAAGGTTCTATACATTTTACTAAAGGTATCACTATCCTCTGGTAACAAATACACAACATATATTTGTGAAGGTCATTGTTGCAGCCAATATATGCACATATCGCAATCGACTAATAAAATATAGTAAATAGAACCACATTTTTTCGAATCATCATTACCATAAAGTATTTCTATCACCCCAGGGAAACATCTAATATGGTTAAAATATGGTCGCCTGCACCATAAATTTCTCTGAGTGTGGATTCCAACGATGCGAACTCAAATACTATGTGGGCAATACTCTTGAAGAGTCTCGCAGGAACACAAAAATAAAAAAACTTTTATATATAGCTGTATTAGTGTTTTGTGATGCAGTAATTAATATCAATAATAAAAGTCAATTTTTTTCGACAAGAATAGCAACAATCTTTTCACAATCCTATACCAGAAATGTTTGAATCAATTTTATCTCTGAATACAAAATTATATATCACGTGTGTAGATTTACACATTGATGTGTAACATGTTTAACATGAATGCGGAAGCGCTTGTATATATGTATAAATGTCATATATTAAATTGAATGGATCAACGCCGAAATGAGCGTTTCGGAAGAGGACGCGTCGTTGACCGGTAATTTTAACGAGACTTGCGTAATTCCAGTGTCGAGCTTAACGAACGCGTGTCTAATGATGCTTTACTCGGCTCAAGTACCCCCCCCCCCCCACCTTATCCAGGATGAGAGTATGAAGAGAGAGAGAGAGAGGGGGGGGGAGGAGAGAGAGGGAGAGAGAGAGAGGGGGCGGGGAGGGGGAGGGAGAGGGAGAAGAAGAGGGAGAGGGAGAGAGAGGGGTGAGAGAGGAGAGAGAGAGAGAGAGAGAGAGAGAGAGAGAGACGACTGGAATTGAATTTTGTTGATTAAATTTTTGAGGCAATTTAAACTGAAAAAAGTATTTGGAGCAATTAAATTTTTATTCGAATTCGTATTCGAATATTGATTTTAAAAAAATCCCCGTTTTTCTTATAGATACACAACAATACAGAATTATATTAACATCATACAAAATTATATTTAAATTTTAAGAGATATTTTAATGTTGATCGAATATAAATATAATTTATTCCACTTTAGAGTTTATTTTAATTATTTCTGCTCGTAATTTGACTTTTAAACGCACAGATTTCTAATACATTGAGATTTCATTGATTCCTCGGCTCTTCCCATTGATATCTTTTCGCAATCATGCACGTGTGAGTGATATTTTATAATGAGGTTGGAATCAATTAAGAACCTGCTCGTAAGCTATGTCGTGCAAAGATACGATAGAACTCGCGAAAATTTTTCATGTTGTTTGCCACCTTTCGGTCACGCGGAGTTTCAAACTTGTGCTTTTATAATAACTCCTCCTCCCTCTCTCCCTCTCTTGTTCGGTCTTTCCCCTATCGAATCGTCGAGGCCTCGTCGGTTCTCGAGCGTGCATGCACCTGGCTATAACATTATTTATATTGTATCTTGTTAGGAGATGGATATATAGGTATATAATATCTCTGGGTTATGTACTGCAACGATGAAGGACGAAGAGTTAGGTATGGGCCGTTCAGACCCAATTTTTTATTTTTTTCGAGGCTTATTTTTTTTTTTATAGTACTGAAGTGTTGGAAACCAACGAAAAACATTTTTTTATTCATTATTTTTATAATTTTTGAAATCGTCCCATTTTTCCCGCGGATTTAGTTTTTAGGGATCCCGAAAAAGCTTGGTCAATTATCGTCGTCGAACACTGCAAATCAATTTCGTGCTCTGGTAAAGAATAAAGTAGGAATTTCGTTGCATATTCCAACGATGGAAACTTCAACATTGTTCTTTTTTTTGTAGGATATTTTTCATTTTCAAAACTTGTTTAACGTTTCACGAATGTATGATTCTTTTTTTCATCATCATTGATTCATTATTTTTTTTTTTTCACAAATTCGATAAAAAATATTATTCCGGCGTTCGACATACGCGTGAATTATGTAATCCATTTTCTTTACTCTCGTGTTTTTGTTCTAAAAACATCGATTGTTTTTGTTAGAACAATCGAAAATAATGTGAAACTAAAATTTAACTGTAGTCCATTTTTTCGCCGTCGTTTTTTTTTATCCCGAAAACATCGATTTTTTATTCGAAAAGTATGAAACAATGTAAAATTAAATTCCACGAAATAAAATTATTGAAACGTTAATTTTTTAATCAGTTCACTCGATTTCATTGAATTTTACGATTTTCGGTATTTTTTTAAAGCACTCTATTTTTTTTCGATCTTCTTTTTTACTTACAATATTTTATTTTTTATAAATACAATTAGAACTAAAGTTGTTGCGATTTTTCGTCGCGTTTTAACGTTGCAAATTTGAATATTGGCCATTTGAGATATTTTTAACAAGTCTTTAAAAAAATTTACGAACAATAAGGATGGTCCAATCGTCATAGAAAATCCCATATATATGCGTGAGAGAGAAAAAGTGGCGAGAGGGTGGTCAGGTATAAGCAGGGAGGATGCTGGAAGGGGAAAGAAGAGGAGAGAAGACGATGAAAGAAAGGAGAGGGCCTACATTCCTGAGGTTTGGTTCGAGTCCGGTCTACACCCCTCTGCCTCGTCTTCTTTTAGATATATTCTTCTCTCTCTCTCGCTCGTTCTTTTCCCCGTTTTCCTCCCGTCATTTTCTCATAAAGATCTTTCAGAATCTACTAGAGAAACATGCATCGAGAGTGGATATTTCTTGTTTATTTTTTTTTTCAATTTTTTAATTAGTTTTTAACATTGACCTTTGGAGCTCATATACACATAAATAAATATATATATGTAAATTTACGAACCTCTTATTCTCTTTGTTTCTTTCGTGCGATGAAATTTCTTTCTTTAAGCCAATATATTAAGAAAAATTTCTTAATCTGGACTACCAAATTTGAATGAACTTCTTTTCAGAGTTTTTCTTAAGAATTTCTCAAAGTAAAAATAAATATTGCATTTTTTTAAATCGAAAAAAAAAACGTTTTCGCTGTATTTCAAAGAAGTCAATATTCAAAAGTTGTAAATAAAAATAATACGTATGTAGGGATCTTGAGTATTTGGTATAATTTAGATTACAAAGGAGCTTAAAAAGACGCGAAATTCAATTTTTCTCCAATCCCACAAAATCCCAATTTAGGTATTTCAGGGTGATATCAAGGTTTCGATTCATACGCATATAAACACTTCGAAAAGCCTCAGCTGTACGAACGTACACAATGGTCTGTGAATAGAATCCGCACGGCCACTTTGTACATAAATAACGCGGGAATTTACGAAAATATCCGTAACTATTGTGACGTTTGTTTGTTTGGACTTTTTTTCACATTTTACAGAAACCGAATTATCTGTTCATTTGTTGAGACAACGTAAACAATGCGCATTGATATATCTAATATTTAATTTCCAATAACTCTAACAAAAAGTTGCAAGTATCACTTCCGGTGCATTATTATTGCAATATATCGAAAATTAAAAGCCAATATTACTGCAAGTTTGTTGACAACGAGACAGAACTTTTTGTTTGTGTTCGTACGAGCAAAAACCACGTGAAATGCAATTTTTCGTCGTAGTTGTTTTTTTTTCACGTGATTCAGAAAATTACAGTACATTTAAGAGCAATCGTGCTACAGTTGTTCGATAATCAGTTTTAAAAAATTGATGCAATATATATGTATGCATATGCACATGAGGGATTTTTGTGAAGAAGAGAAAGGTTAAAAGAAAGAGCACAAAAACTCACCATAGCTGGCTGCGATACTGCACAAGATGCAAGCAGCGAAGAAACTTAGAAATTTCCCAAATGCCATCCTAAGGACTACAAGGGAATTCGTTCGACCCGTACATTTCGTTTCCAAAAGAAAAAAAACACGTTCTCTGTTCTTGTTAGTTCACTGTTCACTCCACGATGTATTATCACAAATCTCGTATTCTTTTTCTGCTCACTATCTTTAAAACACGTCGTAGGGAATATTATTAAAACGCGAAGTTTACCAGGAATTCGAAATCGAACACACACTGTCGAATAAATCAAATGTACATAACAACAACAACAACAACAAAAAACAAGAGAAAACCCACGCGCTGACTCGCTACTCTAATCTAACGCGCCGACTGATCAGGCATCAACACCCCGTGCCATGCTCAAACGTACTAAAGTTGCAGACATGCAGACGCACCGGCAGGAGGGGGAGGGGAGAAACGCAACCGAGTGTGGGCGTAAAGCTTCGCAAATGCTCCGCATAGCGTAGGGAGCGCGCGCGCATGCGCCGAGCCTCAGTCACTCGACGTAAGCGCGCGAAAATTCGAATTTCAAATGTACACGATTGCTCACTGCGGGTGAATTTTTCATTTGAAAAGAGGTAACAAAATACAGCAAGCTTTTCAGTAATTTTATTATTGTAATAATAATTTGAAACGTTTCTGAGAGATACAATTAGGTTTTTTTTTAATTTTGAATATTTCAGCCAAAATCAGGAATAAAAAAAGCCAAAGTTGAGGAGAGGGAATTTTCGAAAAGATCGAACAAATGGTGTAGATAAGTCTTTTATTTTCATGTATAATATAATTGTTTTCAAAACACGTCGAAACATGCGATTTTTTTCTGTTGCTCTTGTCGCACTACACATTTCCATCTTCAATGTTTTTCGCAATAAAAAAATCGTAGTGCAAATACAGACTTGTAATTTCGTTCAATAATGATAAATGTCGTTTCATTCGCTCGACAATATTAATTTATTAAATTTATACGAGGAATGGAATTTTTTGTTCTCGTTTATCGAAATTGTTCCACAATATCGGGAAACTTACCTCATATGGAGGCAAAACATGGATTGAGAATTTTAACGAAAGAATGATCGCGATTTATGGACACAGTCGAATACTGAATTAGGGATAATGGCGCACGTGGACTTTCAATTATATTAATTATCAATATATTAATATTATCAATTATTATTTATATTTTTTAGCTGATTTGAACATCGAACATTCTGACATCACGTTGATTATTAATTTACGTTATAATCTAATTAACAGCCCCTCTACCGCTCAGCTTTTACACTTCGTAGGACATTTTTATATCGAGACTTTTTTGTTGTTTTTTTTTTGTTTATAAATGTCTTTGTAATGTTTTTATAAAAATCACACGATGACACGTTACACCCACGATTTTTACCTCGGTCCAAAATTTATTGTGTCTATATTATCATCACGTATGAATATTTGATGAAAAATGAAGAAAAAAAAATCATCGTACAATCTGGTAATTCTACGCACATTCTTTGAAACTTCGAACCTTTGAATATCGATAAAAATGGATGATTAATGAATTCACAATGATGCAAGTCAAATTGCTACAAATTTACGAATAAACATAAATTTTTTACGTCAATTAACATTTTTTAAATATTATTATTAATACAAACTAGTGAAAACAAAAAAAAACGAATTTAAAAAACAGTGAGATACATCAAGTAATGACACTGCGAAGAATTTGATAAAGAGGTGTTTGGCATCTCGAATTGTGCATTACAAGTATATAAAAATGTTTACAAAAAAAAAAAGAAATCAGGCTTCGATCGAGTGATTAGAAAAATGAGGAAATTCAGATCATTGAATTGACAGATCTATCGAGAATTTCGTGTTTTCTTCCTTTTGAAGAAATTTACTGATACTTTTTTGGTTTTCATTGCCAGTCGTACAATTTATAAATTTACTGCGTTTTATTTGACTAAATTTTTTCGCAAGTATCGTGAGCAATGAACGTACCGTCATTAGCTATTTGTCGTTATCAGGAATTTATATTTATGTTGAATTAAAAAAAAATATAAATTTCGCAAATATAATCGTTCCAAATAATTTGATATATGTTGCAAGGATTATAAGCTTTGTGAATATTCGCACGTGTCAATAATTTGATTGATGGAAAATTTTGGTAAAAGAACGTAATGAAATGACGGGAAATTTAGATATAACATTTTTCTTTTCATATAAATTTAATAAAATGAATTTTTATATGAATATTCAACTGTAATTTTTCTATCAATGGCAAATCTTTAGTATCCATAGCAAATTCTTCCTTTTCCCATTGTTTTGTATATTTCAAACTATTTGGCTCAGACGATAATTCTCAACAAATTCAATCTTAAATTCAAAAGAATGTACAGAAAAATAATATCGCATTTTTATGGACGTGGAGTACGTTGATCACGATTAAATGCATTTCGATTTTAATAACTACGTGTATTACGTACGCGTGTAAATATTAAATGTGTCAATATAATTCATTTAATTATTATTAAATAATATATTAATATAAATATATTTCGATAATTCGATTCGTTCTGGCATATATAGGAGTACCAAATCGACGCACATCCATTCACTGACTGTTCGGAAACTTTGGCGTAAATATAATAACGATTTTGAAATTTGCATCATTGAAAAGCAACGAAATTTCGTTGTTTAAAAATGTTTTTTTTTTTTTTTTTTTTACTGATAAATCTCGAACTTTATTAGGATTTTCAAGATACGAAAGTTGATCAAATTTTTCAGTGTATTTCAAAATTAAATCTGCATTAAAAATTAGCGAATTTGAAATATTAAAGGAATTAATAATGAAGATTTTTCCATTCGTTTCAACTATGCGAATTTCAAAATCATAAATAGTTGTGTATATATTTTTTTTTGGACCACAGGTCGTCTTTATAAGCTCGTATCGTTATCGCGAGATCGAAGCTTTTGCTTTCATTCGCAACGCTTGATTGACCCCTGAAATCCTGTGAATATATATATACATATATATATATATTCTTCTCAAGCGCTTCTTTAAGGCCTTACATACGTCCAGAATTTTCAAAAAATCGATTTTTTTTTTACAGATTATTATTCTCTATAGTTTTAGGCGTATTTCTGTGTAAGTCGATTGTACAAATTCCCCATAGATCGAAAGTTATTATAGAAAACGTGACTGGCCAACGAGAGTCTGATGCGCGCAGGTAGATGTCTCGAGCGAAACGCACTTGAAACTTTAAATGCATTTTTCTCAAAACTACTTTTTCTGGCACGGTCTGCATGATAACTCATACAGTTTTTAATATTTTTTGATGCTTTTTTTTAAATATTCAAAATTGTTTTCTCTATAGTCTGTCGAGTCGGATTTTTGATGTTGTGATTAAAAAATTTTATAAACATAATTAAAGTGTGACATTTATGACACAAAATGCACACTTTTTTTTAAACTGCCGTAAATTGCCAAAATTTTTCGAATTTCAAAAATCCGGCTCGACAGACTATAACTACAACTTTATTTTACAAGAATTTTTTTACGTTTTGCAGATCCATCAGCATTTCAAGAAGAAATGATGCAGACCTTGGAGCAACTTTTTTTCATAGTGCTTCGGGAAACGTGATTTTTTATGTTGTAATTTTTGAAAAAAAAAAATGAATTAAATTTTTTTATAAAGTTTAAATACTAATAAACAATGTGTAAAAATTATTTTTATTAATTTCTATTGCTATCTCTTCTAAAAACAGTTTTTCTTTTAGCGCGTTTTAGGCGCTGCTGGACGTATGTAAGGCGTTAACATTGGTATCTCTTTATTATATTATCACTGATACTGAAAGTGTGTATTCGTGTGAATGCCAGTAATGAATATAAATAATACACCTATTGTAGTTTTGTTTATCTCGCATTTTTTTCCACTCGGAAGATGAAGTATTAGAAGAAGAAAAAAAATATTAAACTATTGTCACACGACGTCAAACGATGTATAATTATTAAAAGGAAGAAAATAAAAAAAAAGCTAAAAGCTTTCGGATTCAATATCGTGCGACAATATTCTGATACAATATTACATCCTTGGCGGGCACACTAGCATTCGGCATATTTATACCATGTATGGTCCTGGCACATTCCTAAAAAAAGGGCCAACTTATCTTACAAAACGTTTTACAATCGATTCGTTCAAAATTTTCGCTAAACTAGTATTTATAGTAAAAACGTAAAACGATTCTACGTGTATGAAGAATAAATTATTAATTAGTTCAATACTCTCGCTTAACCGATATTTGGCATATTTTTATCTCTGTTTTTCTTTTCTTTTTTCGTTTCTCTTTATTCTCCTCATTCGTTTCAATAATTTAAAAACTAGTTAAACTGAAACATTTCGAGAGCTCCCTACAAGAGTAATCTAGCATTTATATACCATCGTGAAAATTCATAGAAACGTTAGAATTTCGTTAGCATCACAGAGTATCGGTGAGAAACAAGTTTGAATTGACAAAATCGAGGATTTCACACTCCCTTCGTGTTACCCGGCAAATTACGAGGGGAAGAACTATACAATTATCGATTAAACAGGACGATGAATGTTTTGTTTTTTTTCCTTTTTTCTACGTTGTTTGTTTTGTTCGTGTATATATACTTAGTCGACGATAATCAAGTCGTAAAATCTAGTGATATGCGAAGCATTCGATACTCCCACAAATTTTACGTACGTATATGTTATATAATTCGCATTTTTCTTTTTGTTCATGCGTTCGCAACGGTAGGACGAGTCTAGAAAATAATGAATAACCGAATATAATTGTTCAACAAATAACTTCACTCGTGAGAAGTGAATTTTCGTTTTTTCGGTGTTCTTCTTATTTTTTTTCTTTTTCACTTTTTTTCTACTTTTTTCGTGCATTTTTTACGATATTATATTTACAATGAATCTTTGGTGCAAGCTAACAAGATCCTTAAAAATAAAACTGTCATTACTGCTACAACACACTTGAGATTCTGGCTTAAAAACGTACTGGCTCAACAGTACGGCAGTTGAAATCATGACTCTTATTCAGATTGTTCATCGAGATACTTTGAAAAAAAAAAAAAAAATGTGCGATAAGAAAAATATTTATCATCGACGCAATGCGATGATGAATATTTTTTACAGCGCCTGCCAAAACAATCCAAATAATAGTCTTTTTTTTATATCATGTCCAAAAAGTAGTAAATGTCAAATAAAAAAGACACTGCGAATGAAAAATAGAAAAAAAATTCTAGAACCTTATTTTCTTCTAATTTTTTCAGATAAAAAACCGTCAAACTACAGTTGTGATTTTAGAAATTTTATTATATTTAACAAAATAAAAACTCATCATATTGTTAAATGAAAATTACATTTAATTATTTGAAAAATTCAAAAAATTACTTCAATTGGTAAGATTGTGAAAAATATTGTGCAATTCGAGCAAATTTCTCTTTCGAATCTTGGTTTTTTGTTTTCTAGTTGAAAAATAAGTTATATGTTTTTGAATTTTAATAGTGAAAAGAGATTTTTTGTCTGGCTTGTTGCGTAGAAAATAAAATTGAATAAAAGATTGGCATGAATTTTCTATTTTTTCGACACGACTGTGCAACCAGCACGTCCTTAATTTATACTAAAATTTTCATTTTCTTTGTTCATATCGAGCTGGGTATGGTTCGGATGGTTCCGTATTGAATTACTGTTATATTTACGTATCGTTGACGAAATTTATCGATACAATGGCTAGTTTATTTTCGTTCGAACGACCAATATTTCGTACGTATACCATTAACGATGATCATTCAATTATTTATGTAACATCGAATTTTTTTGCATGGTTATTCATATTTTCTAGAAATGTAGTATTGTTCTTCGTCAATAATATTAATCACGGATAAGCTAGGGTCAATTTTCAATGAAAAAAAAAAAAAAAATCTCGTTGGTTCAATGCAATAGGAAATAACGAAGACAAGAAAAATGTTACTAATATTTCTAAGATGCAATTATGCGCTGACCAAAATTTTCATCGAAAGAAATGAAATTAGGAATAAAAATAATGGCTTATGAATTTTCTAAAGAAAGACGATGACTATTTCGTCAACAAAAAGTCGTAGGAAATTTTTCTGACGTTCGTTCAATTCATTGCTATTTTTTTTTACCGTTCACACAATTTTTGAGGCCCAAAAACAAAATTTGTCAAAAAATGTTTACTTTTGGAAAATTATTACATTCAATAATAAAGAACAAAAACATTATTTGTTGCGTTCTAATGATGCAAAACTTCGATATCTTTTTTCGCGATGGCCCGAAATCGATAAAACAAATTAAGGATATTGAAGAATTTTTCTTTAGGATAAATGTAACTTAACGATGGAACACAAAACCCACTGGTAAAAAAATGAGGACTTTCCAAATTTTTTTAACGTAGCAGAATTCAAGAGTCTCAAAAGAGATTAAATCCAAATAATCTTCACAATGGCACTTTAACTGTTACGAAAAGGGTGATAAAAAAAATTATGATCTTTTCATCATACTTAACATTATTTTTAGAATTATCTAAACTGTAAATTCATATAGATTTATCATTTATTAGCTATTCCAAATGAATAAAAATAAAAAAATGAAGAATAAAACTACGCCAATTACGATTGTCGTACAGTTCAGGTTCGAAAGCGAAATCGCCATCGTTACTTCGATCGTAAATCACAATTTGTACATTGTGCAAGTAAAAAAAAAAAAAGATAAAATCAACCATGAATTTCATAATAAGTAATATTTACAATTGTCTAAGAAATTCTCGTTACTGCGTAACGATTGAGTCCCAAAGCGGCTCTCCATTTTTTGTCTACTTTTCCATCACCTTTCTAAAATTCTTGTGCATTCGTACAAGATTATTTAATATCTTTAAAATAAAAAAAAATAAAAAATGATGATAAAGATTAAAGAATATTCAACGAAATATAAAAAAAACATGTTGCTTTTGCCTTAAATTTTGGTTTACTTATGTTCTCCTCTTTCTCTCTTTTATAATACCATATGTCTCAATACGGGGCTATAAGCATATGTATCGAATAATCATAGAAAATTTACAAATTCCCAAAATTCGCGGATCTCGTGTTTTTCGAATAATTGGTGCATTATCATTCACATCTAATTACGAATTTTCGATTTTACTTCGATAAAGCAATGTATAACACTCGATTATGACATCTTCACATTTTCAAAGACGCGTAAAAAATATATTTACAATTATATCCCACGAATGTTTCTATGAATTTTATTTATTTTTTTTTAATTTTTTTTTTTTTTTTTATAAGAAACGCAATTGGAATGGTATAACGAATTTTCACCCCTGGGTGAAAAAAACGTATAAAGTCAAAAAAATCCTTAAATTATCAAATTTTCTTTTGTCTGTTATGGAATGAGCTCGATACACGTGGAGAATAAGTTCGTTAAAACTTCCACAAGAATTTGCAACGACTGATACTGCATTTGAGAAAAAATTAACAATTTTTTGTATTTAAAAAAAGGGACTAAAAACTTCATTGTATATTATCGTGTTTGTGGATTTTTGTGAAATTTATGAAAGTCAAAATAGTGCACAATTTCATCGAAATCTCACATTTTCTATTTTATATTTATGGTAGACAAATCGTTCATTTTTCCTTCAGTCCTAATTTGTGTTTTTAAAAATAAGAAAATCTTTGAAAAATCTGATCATAGGAAAGTCGATGGAAAATTTAATCGCGATATTTGGATGGATTTTAAGTCGGAGTGTCTCTTGTGGCTGTTCTCTCACAGTGCGTGACTTTTTTTTCTCACGAGAATTTTCGACGAGAGCTAGGCTCCACTATAAATTCTCGTATTAGTTTATCGTCTATATTTAAATAAATTTGTACGTTCGACTAACGCATGATCACTCGAAAGTGGACCATCGTGCAATCTTTTTCTCTTCGATAAAGGAAGTTTAAAACTTTTATTTCAACCAAAAATTTGATATTGCTGTATTCACCAGTTTAACGAAAATCTCGAAAAAATTCAGCAGTTTTTCAGATATTATAAACTTTGGTTTCCAATAATAATAATGCTGCCAAATCATTAATAAATTATTCAAATAAAAATTTCTTTTAAAAAATAGTATTTTTTCAAAATTTTCTCTCGTTTTTGAATTTTTCTAAAACCGTTATTCATAAAAACGCTCGTTCAATGTCTTAGAAACTTTTTATTACTGTTATATAGTTTCCTGTAAAAAAACATGTCAAAAATTCGTCATTTTCGACGAATTTTTCAAAATTATATAAAAAATAAAAAAAGAGAAAATTGAGAGAAAATTCTGAAAATATTTGTAAATATTCCCGAAAATGATCTGAATACATGCTGAAGAAATAAAAAATAGTCTCAAAAATGACTGAATCTTTTCGAAAATTTCATCGAATCTCAAAGTACGAAAATTTTTGGTTGTTACCTATAAATCATCCTCAAAGCCGTAAAAATTGTTATTAATAAAAAAGAAATTATCCTTCTTTTTTGAATTTATCCGGAGTTTTCGAGTGCGAAAAACTCTAATGGTTACTTCAAATTCTTGGCTTATAGGTAAGTGTTACGTGAATCGTTTGTACGTCCATTTCCGTACAATCTTGTGGTCCTATCGCTACGTCAGTTTGTGTATCAACAATGCAATCTTTGCTGTCCTCTTCGTTGAGAACTTCTTCGCTGTTTTTCAGTATTTTTTCGCTCGGTTGCTCCAGCGAAACTCGTTTTATTTTCACCGTTTCGAGCGATCGAGTTTTGCTGGGATCACTGACACGACATTTCGCACCGTTTTCCTTGTTACGGCGAGATGAACTTCGATGCAGTCGTCCTTTTTCTCTCGATGCTGTGCGACGAAGACTCGGACGTTTTACGGATTCGGCACTCGCGCTCAAACCAGCGGCTATAGAAAATAAATCATGAAAAAAATAAGACGAATTTTTGTCTGTCAAACTTTCCTAAATATTTCAAAATTATTACAATCGTCTAAAATTAAAGTAAAATTAGAAAATAATTAGGAAAATAGAATTAAGAATAATTTGAATAATTTACTTACCAATATTACCGGAGGATGAACGATTGGATCCTCTGAGAATGTGCATAGCAGTTGGATCGCTATCAGTGCCAGCCAACCGGTCACCAACGGGCGTTAAGAACCACTCGGAACGTGTTCGCATTCGTGCGGTTTGTCTTTCGTGAACCTGAGTATGAAAAAATCACGCGAATATTACCCGGAGTTGAATCGATTCGAGAATGAATTTCACGCTTCGTGTTCCTGCGTCGTGGATACTTTTTATCGGATAACCAAAAAAATCAATAAGACCCAAACCCAAGAAAAGAAATGGTATTGAAAAGTTCGCACGGTTGCGAAGCAAAGAAATTGCTCTTTTTTTCTAGTTGTTTTTAAAATATATTTGCAATCCTGCGTGTCAAAAATTGGTCCAATTTTTTAGGGTCCAAAAACCAACTGTACCGAAAAGAAAAATCAGACAATTTAATCATGAAGCAATAAATAGACAAATATTTCGTTGTTTTCCAACGTTGCAAACTTCAGTACCATGAAAATGAAAATAAAAAGCAGATATGTGCACAGAGTGAATTTATTATGTACATTTTGATGATAATAAAAACAAATGTGCGAATCGAAAAACAAAAAACAAGTCTATCGATATCTGTCGTAATAATCGCTACATCAATGTAATTCGGGTACAATGTTTTACAAAAAGAACAAAACAAAGAAAAAACGGGTCTACGAGCTACAATTATAAAAACTAGGTATATGCAATGAAAATTTGTATATTGGATTACGAAATATCATTATTGTCAAATTGAATGATATTCAAGGATGCAGGATTGTTTAATTATTATAATTATTTCATTACTTAAATGCGTAAATAACCAATATATAGTTACTATACAAAATGAACGTAACACTTAAATAAATAATCAGACGTAATTCACATGGCAGCAGTCGTATTTCAGTTATTTCCGAGCGCATTTTTTTCCAGCGTATCATTTTCAAATACAAAATGACGATTTATTGCTCTTTTGTTTTTGGTGCTAGTTATTATCGCAGGATCGCTCAGGACTTGACAGAGGAATGGGAACGAAACGAACAAATTCTTAAACGTAAACGGACCAATGTTAAACGCATTTGCGAAAAAAAAAGAAAAAAACGTACAATACACGAGCGATGATCTGTGCGAATGATAATAATGGCTAAAGCAACACTTTGTTACGTGAATAATGTACAATTCGTGTTTTCTCTTGCGTGGGCGCGGAATATGTATTCAATATTTGAAAATTAATGTCATTAATAAATAAATTAATCATGGTAACACACATTAACTGATGCAATGACGATTATGACGAGCATAATATGATTTCTGCTTTTTTTCTCTCTCTCTCTCTCACTCTTTCTCTCTTTCAAAATCAGATACATTCTCAAACAGTGCAGATCTTTTTCTCTTTCCTGTGGATCATCATTCATTCGTAGCATTGAGCAATGTCAACAAAAAAAAACTTTTAATTGTGGCAACTATTGAAATTTACAGAGTTGTGGAGCAACGATATTTATTTTAGTGCTGTCAAAATTTGCATTTTTAGGCGCCTAACATTGGCTAGGTTTGGAGCCTAAAAACTAAATTGGCAAAAAAGAAAAAATCAATAATTTGAAAAATATTCAAATTTATAGTTTTCTCGTTGCATTTCATCGATGCAAAATTCAATCGCAATTGAGGCAGTTCTAGAGCTTTAATTAACTCTCGGTTTTTAATAACGGTTTGTTCGTTTTTTTTAAATGATGATGGTCAATCAATAATTAATTAATTGGTTTAATTGATGGTTGGTGATTTTTGTCGTTCGTTTGAATTCACGGAATTAAAAAAAAAAATGAATTTGACGATGTAATGTGGGATGCAAAAGAAATAATAATAATTAGAAAGTTGATTTTAGACTAAGTTATCTTCGGTAATTTTACGCGACGCGATGAACAGGGTCGTAGATGTTATATCGTGAAAGCGTTTCATCGTTAAAAAATGCATTTTAAGCCTCTCCCAAGCCTACCTGCGGCAGATAGCTGAGACTTTTGGTGCTTTCGGCGTATCGATTAACCGCTCTTAACTCGTCGAGCGTCATTGCTGCGTGTCGAGAATGATAACTCCCGTTGCTCGATGAACGGCTTGAAGCCTGCACAAAATACTGTATTTTTAAATCAATCGCAATACAACAGGATAAAAAAAAGTAACAAAAACAAAATAAACAGAATAAATTTGAAACATGAAATAAAAAAATAATTTCAAAAATATTAAATCAAATTAAAAATCGCTAATTGTTAAAATGCATTCTTTTTTTTCAAATTTCTCATTCGTAAGCAATTAAATTATAAATTGCTAAATTTTTATTTCTCTGATTATTTATCATTCTCACCTGAAACAATCCGTTTTCTTCGAGGCTAACGGAAAGTCTTGTATAACTTTCTAGTAATGTATTTTCCGGTATCATGCCAAGGGACGAAGTAAGTTCGATGGCTTCGGGAACGTGTATCAACGCTGGTGTCGATTGAGATTCTTCGTGATGAGAAATTGCTGAAACGACAAATCGTAAAAAATGATATTTTTATAAATATAAATATAAATTGTATATTCGAAATTAATGCATTTTTAATTATTTCACCTATGCGATTTTGGATATTATATTTTTTATTTTTATTTTCGACAACTTTTGGGTCGAGCCCTTTGGCCCTGTAATAAGTCAAATGGGAGGTCATCACTCACATTCCAAATTGAATTTGAGGCCCCATCTTTCACACTCGTACTGCAACCAAGTTTTTTCCGCCTCCAATGATAATTGTCCTACAACGATACGTAATTATAATTACGCAGGAACGTGACGTGATGACGCAACAATTTGTAACATTATTAGTTGCGATAGGGTTACGATGTGCTTTTGACTCACTTGATACGAGGGTATCGGGTGGATAACGAAAGCTGAATATCCAATCCTCCTCGACTTTCAATATTCTCCCGGTTATTCTCGCGTAAAATTCATAATTCTCCCGCCCGAATAAATTCGATACACCAAAGTTGTCGATCATGAATTTCATAACTCTCGTTGCCACCTGCGAAGAATGCGATCGATATGTGACAGAGATAAAAACAATAATACGATTGAAACTGGACGATCGAGAGTCTTATGTCGTTAAGATATTCGATCCATTGTACGTATAGAAAATATTTTAGATATAAATATATATCTATATCTGTACTCATGAATAAATTTATTTACATATTCGAGGTATTTAACGTAAAAATTTCATTTCAAAACTTCGACCATATTTGATTGATACAATTTTTTTCGTTATTCTATCAAAAAAATCGAAGATACGTATATTTTTCCATTTTTCGATTGACCATTTTATTTGATTTTGTAATTTTTTCTTCATTTAGACTCAGTTTATGATGATCAAATTAATTGACTAATTTTTTTTAATTCAATGTACGTTAAAAATGAATCAAAAATTTCTCTTAATAGTTCGATTGACCATTTATTCGATTTTTCATTTTTTGTTTTTTAATTCAGTCTCTGTTTATGATGACCGAATTAATTAGTTAATTTTTCTTTTATTCCAAAGTACGTCAAATTGAATAAAAAAATTTCCTTAAAAGTTCGTGTAGAAAAACAATGAAAAATTTTTATCCATCAAAAATGGTCAGGATTTTGAAATGACGTTTTCACATGAGATGCCTCTTTCGTATATGTATATATATATATATATATATATATATATATATATATATATATATATATATGTATGTGCGTGTATGTAGAGGGCTCTCGAAATTCCGTTGTACATGCAACTGATGAGTTAAATGGGTGTTGAGATTACGATTGCGCGTCGTAAGAAACTTTTATTGAGGAGAGATGTCATGCAATTGGAAGACAACGTCTCATTCAGCTAGGAGAAAGGGCGATCGGAGAGACGCAAGAAACTATATTGAATTACACATGCTATAGACATTCCTTCGAGCTGCTGTTCTGAAAAGCATGGCAAATTAGCCTGTATACAGGTTAATTGGTTTTTATTTTTTATTTTTTTTTTATTTTGTTCCAATGATTTTTACCCACAAAGATAATAAATTTTGCAAACGAAAAAAGCAATTTTGTTGAAGTTTCCATCGTTGGAAAGCAATAAAATTTCGTTTTTCTTGTTGGTGTAATGTCAATTTTTTTTAATTTGGATATATAGAATGAGAAAATTGATCGAAGTTTTTTGGGTCGTTGATGAATCTTTTTGTCACGAATTTGTAAAATCAATGTAAGAATTATTCGCTGTATTCCAACGATAGAAATTTCGATAATATGGAAAAAAAGAACATCACAGAATTAACGAAAAACATGTACGTGGAAAATATGTTTTATCGCTTATCTTTACGCATAGATAATTTTAAGTATTCGTGCATGGAACAAAAAATAAGTTAGAGGGCATAAACGCGATGGGTCCAAGATTCCATTCGGTGTTTTCGAAAATTGTAAAAACGGTGATAAAAAGAAGGAATAATGAGCCATTTTTAGGGAAACAAATATAAAAAATAGATCCACCTCACCAAATTTAAAGGTAGCAAAATTTTCGGCATGCCAATCTCTCGAATATGCATGAGAAACACGTAATCAGGCAGATAACGTTAGTAAAATTCCTTAAGTTTCAGCCATCATAACAAATACATCGAACGCAATTTTTTTTGTTAGTATTTAAAACTTACTGAGACCTCCGCCTGACGTTGAAAGTAGCGAAACACAAAGTTCGAGAAAAACGAATGATCATACGAAGTAGCATACCGATTAATAGACCGAAAAAACCAAAACAAACAAAACAAAAGGTTCGTGCAATAAATCACTCTTTGAAACTCGAAATTTTCGTGATTTATTTTTTAATACACAGGCGAATAAAAATTTTTAATATTCAATCTTGGCTAAAATGTGTCTATTGTTTTCCTACTGTGTGAGTGCCGAAATTTTGGCATTTGTTTGTTGTACGTTTCAGAAAGAAAATAAAAAGTATTACGAGTTTAAAAAATCCCCGATCCTCTTAATTCCATCGAAATAATGTCGAAATTTATTTCTTTCAGAGCAAATTCAAGTTGTCAAATGATTTTTTTTGTAAATCCGCCGTCCGAAATAAAATCAAGCAGATAAAGTACGTAAACTACGTTTTTAACTACGTTAAGGTTCAATTAATGAACGATCGTTACCTTGAATCTCAGTACATCTTCCATCTTGGCGGTTTTACCATCGCTAACGCAACTTTGGAAAAATGACGGTGCCACGGACACTCCGAGAGCTTCACTCGACATTCCCGTTCGAGCTTTTTCGCTATTCACAGCTACAACTCTGAACGTTCCGAAAAGCAAAACCAGTAAACGTTGCGTGTAAATTGGTAGAGATGTGATTAAACTGTCAAAAACAATTTCAATGTATTATTAATAATTTTTTAACACAGAACATTTTTTTTTATAAATGTAGGGAATCGGCAATATTTCAAACCAGACTCTTGTCAAAAAAAAAAAAAAAAAAAATACATGTTCGACGGACTTTTTTTACGAGTCCAAAACTAGATTTACAAATTAAGATAATTAAAAACAGTTAACAAATCGATAAATGGAACAATAGAAATTTTGTCCTAGTTTCAACGATTTCAATATCATAAAAACACATCTTAAATGTGGAAGAATTTCTTAATGAGTTTTACGTCTTCTCGCAATGAAACTGGATACCAAATTTGGAGACCAATTAAGGAATCTTAATGACTTTATTGTGACGGTGTTACTCTTATTGGTATTCAAATTTTTCCATAGCTTTCCAGACTGACTAATTGGCCTAGATAATGTCTAGAAAATTTATCAATTGCGGCGATTGAAATTATTTCGTATTACGATTTTGGTCACCACAAAAATGTAATTATTTATTTATTGATATTTATGCAGTGGAAAATTATTGAAATATTATTTTTTCGGATTTGTTAAAATGCGGAATTTTGACTTGAAAAAATTGGCAAGCCTTTATTTTTGGTATTTTTTGTATGATAAATAAATTCGTCAATAGAAAAAACGTACTTATGAATCTGGTCCCTTTGTTGTTCCATGCTATCCAATCTGATGACCGTAAAGAGTTGTTGTTCACCTTCTCTTCCAAAAACTCCACCCGGTATTTTGCGTAGAAACTTTTTAAGCACGCTGGCTATCGTATAGACGCTAAAATTGTCCATATTGACTAAACGTCCGGTCTGAAGAAAGTGAATCAATTTTTTCATGTTTCCCTGATGTCCGGGTGCTCTGAATACGTCCTTCTTCATTGGAGCTTCTTTGTTGAGTTTTAAGATAAGGACCTGCGGAAGTAATTCGTTATTTAATACAGATATATGTTTTGGTTCTCATGAACTTTCGTAAATCCACCAATTCTTCATTTTTATTCTCTAAATTTACAATTCGTTGAAATATTAAGCACCACAGTTAAGGGGTTATGTCTAGTTGTTTGGGTTGAAAAAATGGAAAATTTCTTTTTTTTTGCATTTTCTCAAAGTACATCATCTTAAATTCCCAAAATATTCCCAAAAAAAGGTTTTCCCAAAATATTATAATGATCTGAGCACTAGAACGAATATATTTACGCGCGCTACCTGAGAGTGCGAGTCTCCGAGCGCAGGAATCGACGACTTTAAACGCGATTATCTCGGAATCATGTTTTTTAAAAATTGCTGTTGCGGTGAACACGATTTCTCGAAGCAATTTAACCGATCGATTTGAATCTTCCACGAGCTTATTCCTTATTATAATGGCTTGTTCGTGAACGAAGAAATTTTCATTTGGACCAAAATTTATATTTTTTTGGGTCAAAAACCTCATTTTTGGAATCTCAAAAATCGAACTTTTCGGAAAAATCTACATTTTTTTTTAAATCAAAATTTCGCTAAACCGTTCGTTCACGAAGAGCGTATAGTATTATACTAACGAAATTTTGGTTTTTGTATTTCAAATGGGCAGTTCCAGAGATATGCTCACCGCAAGTGATGTTCAAAAAAAGGCGTTTTACCGATAAGAGCTATATTTCCCCCAGTAGTAAAAATTTTTTCATAAAAAAATTTATATAAGTACTTCAAAATGTGTTAATTAATACTGTATAGTGTATTTTAATAAAATGATGTTAACATGGCTAAAAAAATCATGAAAATCCCTTAATTTTCCAAAGCACAACTAGAAATAACCCGTTAAAGTAGTTCTGTTGCCGAAGCATTTTTCTATAAGTTTTTTTTTTGATTGATAGCATGTACTCAGACAAACATGACTGTTTGCCAAATTTTGAAGGGAGTCATTATTACGACATGAAAGTTTGCATCGTTGGAATGCAATGAAATTCCTTTTTTTCTTCTTTAGCAGAGCACAACAGTTATTTGCTATAATTGGCTATGATAATTAGACAAGCTCTTTCGGGACCTAGAAACTAAATCTGTGGAAAAAATGGGACGATTTCAAGAATTGAAAAAATAATGAATAAAAAAAGATTTGTCGTTGGATTCTAACGATGCAAATTTCAATACCATTCATTATTTCGAATTTAGGATATTTTCTATCAAACGTCCAGTAGTGTTAGACGCGTCTCTTATGGAGAGCAATTGAAAATTTGATATTTTTGGCAATAACTTTGAAACTTTTTAACAGATTTTTTATAGAAAATTCTTAATTACAGAGAAACATATGGGAGAGGTCATTAATTAAAAAAACTAGAATTTTGGACGTTCAGTTTTGGAGATATAGCAATAGAAAGCAAAAGTGAGTAAAACGAGATACGGGAAGGGTATTTTTTCTCAAAGTTGAAATTTCATATTAGACACCTTTTTCATTATTTTATAAGTTAATACATTCCTACAAGATACAGCAATAAACATTGTTTAGATATTCTGCAAGTTATATTCTAGTTTTGATACAGAGACAACAGAGTCAACTTTTTAACAGAACTGTAGCTAAACAACTATCTTAGGGGCTAATGTTAACAAAAATCAACTAAATTCCGCTGAATTCATGATAAATCCATATAAATAACCCTCCGTCGCACACACCAAAAAAACTGTAAATTTTAAAATCAACTTTAGGAGCTTTTATCACACCGTGAGTTAAATCGTTACAAGCGCATACGTTTTGCAAAACACCATAGAAATATTCATGAAAATTCCAGAAATGTATCATTTACCATTTTTTGGCTATTAATTAAAAAAAAGAATAAAAAAAGCAGTGTTTTGTTCATGACGTGTGTAACGGAAGGACAATATCCATAATAAATTCAAAAAAACCATCATTATTGTTATTATTTTAAATATTGAAGTAACAAATCAATAAAAAGATCTTTTACCTCCAAAAATTTCAAATATTCTCTACTTGCTTTGGCTTTGCCAGAATGAAAACATCAGCAACATTTATTCCAAAAACTTATGATATATATAAAATGAAAATTTGGTCATTTTTGCAGATTCATTTTTTCTAGTGTGTAATCTTTTGGAAAATTCAAATCTGTTTTAAAGTTGATTAAAATTAATGTAAAAAAAGTCTTGACTTACCAATAAAGGGCCAGGTATGTCATTTTTGCATACTTCGTCGAGCGGCACCCCAAATTTTACTCTAAAAGTTGAAACGACAGAAAAAATGGTTAAAATATGAATAGATTAAAATTTATATCAAAGAAATGCATTAAAATTTGTTTTTTTTTCAGCATTGTACAAGATTCATGCGCAGTTTCAATTTACAAAAAATAGGGAAACTTTTTATACAAGAAAAAAACTGGAAAATTGAATTTCAAAACTGGGAATAAAAGAAATATTTGAACACATTTCTTAATGCACTTTAACGATGCAAAAACTTGAGGGCAACAAAAAAAATGACTGTTCAGTAAAATCGGGGGGGTTTTTTTTTTAAATCACATTGGAATTTAAAACTAACTTTTCCAAGCGTCTGGGATAGGGTGAAACGGAGGAAGGATGACCACAACTTGTGACAACGTTTCCCAGGGTTGCAGCCCTGCGATGCATTCTCTCCGTCCAGCTGCTCATCATTTCAATATTTCTAAACACGTTCGAACTCGATACGAGTAGTATCCTTCAAAATTTCGATTGTAAGCTCAAGCATTTAGCATTTTCCCGCCGAAAAAGAAAAACCGAAAATTCTGTTTCCGAAAAATTGTTGGACGTGAAAAATTGGGTATACAAAAAAAAACACGTTTTTTTATTACAAAAATGTATAACGCGCATGAATGTATTCGTGACGGAGACGTAATTTTTATTGAAGATTCGTGATGGATTTTAATGGTCACGGTTGACAGAGAGTAACGTAGGTGAGACTTGACAGTTTGTCGCGTCTCGAAGCCTCGACGACACGAGTACGCTTGGCAACGAGAACGAACACTTTAACGCGGTCATAACCTATCGATGGTTAATTACAAGAACAAGAAAAACACACGAACAGGCTTCATGATTAAATGAATAACACTCCGTACTAATCGCTGTTTTTTAGTTTCTCTCTCTCTTTTTTTCTTTTTCCAGCGACCACCATTCGTCGTGGTTCTAAAACGATCTGGTTGGTTCACAAACTACGAATGCCCGCATCTCTCTTCTCTCTCGTCGTCTACGAGGACGCTAAATTGGTTGTACGAAAAATTCGCGGCCGATCTTCCGCCAGTTTACCGCACTAATATCCTACGTGTATGTACACGCGTATATGCACACATGTATATAAATATATAGATATATTATGTACAGGCGTGTACAACACACTATCGGCAGCTCGTGCTACTTCGATCACAAACCACAACCACACCTCCAAAATACTTTAGGTACTTTAGCCATCTCGTAACGCGCACACGTTCACATTTTCAACACAAAAAAAATCAATATGTCCCTTCTTTGAGTTACGAGCGGTGGGTAGTAGGGTGGTGGTTGTGCGATGCACCGCCGCGAATACAGCGCCAAATGCAACGCGGATTTTTGTCGTACTAAAAATTACGTTGGTCGGTAAAAAATGTTGACTCTCGACGTATGATAAAAGATCCATACGTTCGAAGAGCTTACTGAGTTGACCGCTACGAAAAAACGCCACGATACAACTGGCACAAGAAGAAGCATTAGCATCTTCCGGTTTCTAATCGACCCGGAAGCATTCATTCGTGTCGGTGACAAGTGACATTAAACAATTGTATCTGATTGCACAGATATTTAGTCTGGAAAATAGAAGAAATAAAATAAAATGAAACAAAGCTCGACTGATTTGTTTATTTTTGTTTTAATTGAAAATAGAATAGAGATTATTTTTCGTATGAATTTTCTCACGTACGAAATAAAAAAATTACGATGTTAAAAAACTGTAAACACGTTGAGGAAAATGTTAAAATAAAAATTTATGTGAAAAACACGTTTCATAGGATACAAAAAAAACTACCCGAGTCATTTGCATACACAAATTTGTTATGCATGAAACGTAGATCGAATTTAAAAGCTAAAAAGTAAAAAAAAAAATCAAAAATGTCCAAATGAATCTATAAATAATTGATCACTAATATAATATCAAATGTCATGTACTTTTGTCTAAGATTCTACCTCCGATGCATCCTTAATCGACTTACTATCGAATACAAAAAAAAATCACTTGTGCCAAGAACAAGAAAAATAATTGCGTAAATTTTCCATCAGTTGCAAAACTAGTTTTAATTGATGTGATCTTAACAGGTAAATCCGGGTAAATCTCCACAATGCTAGAATTATATTGCTAGCAAGATTATTTTTGCGTTATAGCCTTGCAAACAGTATAAAAACGTTAAAAAAAAAGAAAAAAAGAAAACAATAATTCACTCTTCGCGAATGTGTGTTTGGTACTCATAATTTACAGAGGCCGAGCTCAAGGCCACAAATTCACTCGGATGAGCGTGACCCGTGCAACCGGTTCCATCCGATATATACGAATTATACTAAAATTACCTGATTCCCCATCAGACTATAAATTATTCGGAGATGTTGAAAGAAGTTCCTTAATAAATATACAATAAAAAAAAAAAATCATAAAACTTGAAGATAACTCAAAATATCAATGTAACCAAAATTGCAATAAAACTATTTCTATGAAGAATCTAATTGTTAATTCAATTAATGATTTGTATATTTTTTAGCCCCTTCTTTTTACCAGAACGTTAAAAAAACAACAAGAATAATAATGAATCGATCAAGTATTTCCACTCGATTAATCAATTGAGATGTTTATAAAAATTACCTTTCGTTACCAGGAAATACGATTTTTTGCATAATAGAATTGTTTGGCGATTAATCTTGCAAGAAACTGATAATCGAATATGAGTTATTAAATTAATAATCATAATCAGCTGTTCGTTAATCACAACGCCGGTGTGCGCAGATATAAATAAGTTCTGGATTTACATACATAACGTAAGAGATTTTGTGTACATATATATTTAGATGTACTATTCACGATAAATAGAGAAATGTATATATCGTTTGAATTAACACCTTTCGTGCATATGTTCAACGCTCTCTGACCAAAATTTTCGGTTTCTCCTCCGTCGACTGTCCCTGACCCAAGAATCGAAAGTGTTTTTCTGGTTCTTATAGTTATTGCTGCCGAGGGCGTGAGACGGAACTTCAGAGAGAGAGAGAGAGGGGGGGGAGATAGAGAGAGAGAGAGAGACAGAGAGAGAGAGAGAGAGAGAGAGAGAGAGAGAGAGAGAGAGAGAGAGAGAGAGAGAGAGAGAGAGAGAGATCCTTATACTTGAGAAAATAACAGTCTTCCAGTAGCGCAGGACCAAAACACGAACGTGCATTTTCTAGCACGTCACATTTTGCTTGTTGACCCTGGCATCTGTTAATTGCTTCAACTATTTTTTTCCCCCATTTATCAGTGTATTGCCTCATATGTCTATTTTTACTTAAGGCTATTTCGGATGATTTCTATTTCATTGTTTTCTTTTTTTAATTATAGTTGCTAATTACCTTTTCTCCATCCGATCCAGAAAAACATTTGTGTGGAAAAAACTTTTGAGCTAGAATCGTTTTATACTTCAAAAAAATGATTTACATAGAAATTTTGTAAATAGATTATTTTTTTGTTATGATTTTTATATTATTTTACATTAAAGGGAATTTTTTTTATTGTAGTAAAGGAACATTATTAAAGAGGAAGTTAAAATAAAATTACGATACTGAATAATGGTTCGTTGCTCGACATGTACACTCGTTTTTTTTTACCTTCAACAGGTAAACTTTTCCAAGCAAGTTTTTTACGAAGATATCGCAATTTTACGGCGGAAAAGTGACATTTCACGGATTATGGTCTTTCAATTCGGGTCCGTATACCTCCCAAATTTTTATTATGATTTGTTCCTTCGTAATTTAATAAAAAGAACATTAATTGATTATGAAAGGCATTTTTCTACATCAATGGAATTTAATGTTATTAAATTAATCAATTTTTCGTAATAAACTACAAAATTCTACGGGAATGAATTAATGTTGGAATATATTTATGTAAAAGCTCGTTTCAACATTTTTATATATACTCAATCGATCTAGGAAAAGTCGAAGAAATAAAAGCCAAACGCGTCGTTGTTTTTGAGCAGTTTCAAATCAGCCGCGACGAGGGAGGGATGGTATAAAAAAAAATTAAAAAAAAAGAGGAGTGGTTCGAAGAGTGCATCGAAAATTGAAGATGAAAAAAAAAATGAAACTCCGAGGCAGTCACAAAAAAGGGCAGCGTCTCGAGTGGTAGAAAAAAAACGATGACCACCCGTGTTCTTATTTTTTTTCTCACCACTCGTTTCTCTCAAAGCCAAAACAACTTCGATCATCAGCTAGTAAAAGAATGTGTGAGAAAAATAAATGTGTGAGAAAAATAAATGTTTGAGAAAATATTATATATATATATATATATATATGTAGTCCATTTTTTTACACGATGATAATGACACAGAAAGATTGCGAACGAGTGCGAAATGAAACAAATAAATCAGCAAACGGATGCACCCTATGTGGAGGATGCAAGTGTAGTATCACATGTCCCGTTCCGGAGATACGTCAGAGACTGTAAACCTGATACACGAGCTAGATAACCGAAGAATTCACCAATAAACGTATGTACTGAAAATGAGGAAAAAAAAACATTTTTATTTATAAGTCTATTGGCCAAAATTGATCGATTTTAATTCAATATTTATCGAGAAAAATAAACGTTAAAAGTATTGGAAATGTATCGATAAAGAAATCATTAGTTAAGACGATTTTTAGAGCCCTCAAAATGAACGATCTTTTTCAGTCTCGTTCGAAAAAATGATTCGTACAAACCATTGAAAATGCAATGCACGAAAAATTACAATTGTCTAACTCTTTAAATGAGAACATTTTTTTTTCATTTATGCGAGATATTTTTGTGCCATATATACGAAAAATACGGAAATGCAGCACTAAAAAAAGACAAAAAACAACGAATTCCAACTATTTGTAAAACATTAAAAATCAATAGTTTATCGAAAACTTGTTTCGTGAACAATATTCAGAATATTTTCATATCACAAAATATTATTATATTTAGTTTAAATTTGTTCTGTGCGCGAAAGGAGCTCTTGATTGAAAAAAAGAAATGTCCGCAACTGGCCGCTATGGATTTTTTTACATGAGAACTTTTAACTCTGCAGCTTCTCGATAAAAAAATAATCAGTCATAAATTCCAGAACGAGTGATCAATTTTCGAGGAATTTGAGCATCCTAGTGCAAACATTTTCCTTGTGTACGTAAAAATACGATTCAGTGCAATTAATTAAATTAATAGTCCAGTTAATATTATCGTAAAGATTTTATTAGTGTCGTATACGGAATGAAAATTTTCAATGAGATCATTGTTTGGTTAATCAAACATATTATGACAAAATGTTTGCTTTGATCGATGCAAAGTAATTGATTTCAACTGATGAATTCGAAAGAGATTTTTTGTCAGAAATAGAGCCATGTGATTTTGAATTGTGTATATATTAAGTCACGTATGTTATTCATAATAATTCTCCGATGGCTCGAATATTCGGTTTATTCGTCGGTAGAAATATGTACTTTGTCAATGCATAATATATTGTTACGGAATACAATATAACCAAAAAAGTTTAATTCACAACTTTTGTAAACGTCCTTTCAACAAATTTAGCCAATGAAATCAAATTTCATGTGCACGAAGTAATTTTTTATTAAAACAAGTGTATTTTATTTTAAAATCGAAACACGTGCCTTGGGAATATTTGTTTGAAAACTGAAAATTGTGAAACAAAATTTTTAATTAAAACCCCAAAATTCTGATATTTAATGTGTGAATGAATTTTGCCTAAATTGAATGATTTTTTCGAATCTTTTAAAATTGGTATGATTTCGCTTTTGCAATTTTGACCTAATTTAATTGAATTTTTTTACGAATTAAAATCGCATCGATGCTTAATTGTAAATTCGTGAATATTTGACGAAATAATTTGAACAAATATCCATGATATATGATGTCCATATTTTGTTTTCAAGCCCCTGGTCATATTTAATATTTGGTAAAAGTTTAAATGAAATACGAGGCTAGTTGTACGCATGAAAACTTCCAACATCGATATAATAATATTAACACAGAATTTTTTCGTTACAGTGTTATAGAGAGCACGTTTGAATATATAGAGGTACGTAGCACGGGTAGAATAGAACGTCGAGCGGACTGCAACGAAGAGTAAATGTGATAGCTTGCGTCCAACTAAGCGGACCGTGCCGAGAGCAGCAGCAGGGGTAGCGGGGTTCGTGGCTAACCGAATTGATTTAACCGCAGTCAGCGCCGGTCCGCTCGATAAGCCGCATCGATCCTCGAGCGCTCCCGCGCATTTTTCCATCGATCTTAAGATCCTTTGATCGACTGCGCAACCGTGAAATCCTCGTGATCGGGAACGTACGGGAGATTAAAAAAAATCCTCGCCTTCTCGAACATAAAAAAATATCTTTAACTTGAAAATAAATGTAATTTATAAATGCACATAAAAAAAATAAACGAAAAAATCAATTTCGTTGAAGCCTGAATTGTTGTTATTGTACGAAATCGATATTTGTAGGGCTTTTTACGGAATAAAAACAACCGTAATAAATCGTATGTTTTTATTCGATAAAGTGCATTGTCACAGTGAATCAAAAATGACAAATCACCTTAGCGATGATTTCGAAATTTGGTGATCGAGAAAAACAAGAATAAAAGTTTATTCTAATTCGTGAAGAAGAAGAAAGATTGGAAGCAATAATGGAGACTTCGTAATTTCGAAGTGGAGGTAGGAATAAATTTATACAATGATTTTAGAGTGACTCCATTTATTTTGGAGGGGAAAAATGTTTTCCTTGTAAAAAGAAGAAATTATATGGCAGAATTAATTTGACAAGCAATATTTATGGTGCTATAAATTATGTTGTATATTTGAAAAATTGTCGATGCGCGATTTGTGGGTGCAATTACAAATTTTACACAAATGCCTCGGGGGTAATCAGTCACAAATCGATCGAGTGTAAATTTTGCTGGGCCAGTACAAAATCATGAATAAAACGTGAAAAAGCCTATAGGAGAAACAGAGGGAAGGATAATAATTTTATTGCAATCGTGTTTCACGAGTAGTCCTGGGAGAGCCGCGAGGACGCGGTATAGATAGATATTCCACGGTATTTAGCGCAGGGTGCCGGTTTTTCGTTACGCAACGATTTTGACGACGTTCGCCCACAGTTTGTGTTCACATTGTTTATCGTTGAATTGAGCAAATACACGTATATAGTGTAATCACGACGACATGCCAAAATTGGAAGCTCGGCACGAACTATTCGGATACTTACTTTTCTATACGAATGCGAAAATTTCCTCGTTTCATATTTCACCCCAATATCATATTCGAAGTTCGGTATCTATATAGATATACAATTAGTTATTGGACTCCAAACGTATATGATGATAAAACCAATATTAGATAATTTACAAAGTAATGAAAAGGTAATGAAAAAAAAAAAAAAACCTCGTACTCGAAATCTTAATTTATGTAGAACAGTTGCAATGAAATTAATGCAATTAAGGTACAATGAAACAATTTTAAAAGTAATTGATTTTATTCTTTCTACACGAAGCATGGTATTTTCTGAAAATTAACTTATTTTGTAATTTGATTAGGTGATCAATGAAATTAATTCATTAGATTTATTGAATAAAATTGATTTTCAATAATAATTATAAACAAACTGTTAAGAGTGCGAAATTTTTAAAATTTGACGTTTTTGCCACCAAACCCATTTTTAGAGGGTTAATAAAATCATTAACTTTTATTTGATACTTAAATAAACAAGATTTTGTATACAAACAAGCGAATGGTGTGACTAAAAACGAATTGACGAGAATAATCTTCCATGAATGATCGAGAGAACTTTCATCATAACCGTTTGTACCGAAAATTATTGCCGACACAAATATGATAAATAAATGACCGCTGAGGGCAAAAAGCTTTCGCAATACGTATACACATGCTTCTTGAGCGAGGACGCACTTCCAATCGTCGTTCACAGAGTGAAAGAGCACGTGGAGAGACCACAAAACACGTGCTTCGATATGAGTAATAGGAAGAAGAAATAGTGTAATTTACATAAGTCGTTCTGTGTCAAATCGACCCCCACGTCTCTTCAAATCGTATCTATTTATTTCTGTGTTTTACAAACGTATAAATAATGAAAAGTCATTTGGTCATTTTTAATATTTTTCGTTCAAATATTTTTCAAAATGATCCTTAATCGAGCTAGTACGGCAATTAAATTATCGTAAGTTCTAAAATCGTTTTTCTTGATGGAAAAAAAAATGAGGAGTCAAAATGTTTGAAAATAACTGTAATTTATCGACAACATCTCATTCGAATTATTTTTCCGTTATTATTCTGAACTATTATTACAAAAATTGAATGAAATGTCAATACGTTTTTCACTTTCTCATCAGCCTCCGATAAAAATACGAGGCTCGTTCGTTTTATCATTATCACTATACGTGAGTCCGCAAAAATCGTAAAATACGGACTTTGACAGTCAAATCATGGAGATGAGGCGGATGGAACGGGGTTTTTAAAAAAACTACGTCAGTGAAAAAAAAAAAAAATTTCTGTTTTCGTGCAACGTCAATCAGACTCGTTGCAAAAGTATTGACTCTCCGAGCCCCAGACTGTGAACCGAATAAATTTTAAATACATTTACGAGGTAGTTGGGGCTAAAACGACCC
Organism: Rhimphoctona megacephalus; assembly: GCA_963989365.1. Taxonomy (NCBI): domain Eukaryota; kingdom Metazoa; phylum Arthropoda; class Insecta; order Hymenoptera; family Ichneumonidae; genus Rhimphoctona; species Rhimphoctona megacephalus. Next base: position 33,300,007 of record OZ022415.1, on the reverse strand, counting down.
GGGCCGACCCTCAACTTTTGAGCTTTGACCCCAGATTATTTTGAATGTTGTTGCAATAGGCGTTAATATTTTCTCCTCTCTTCAAAAATTGAACAAAAAAACTTTTGTGACGTTTCAAAGAAGTGAAACTATTTTATCAATCGCTTTTGGCAATAATAACATTTTAATAAAATGGCAAAAATACTGGATCAATGTCCAAACTTTTCTGCTTCAAGTTCCGATGGAAAATGAGTTTTCTGCAGCTTTTTTTTCATTGTTTTAGTCCTATTCGTTGGATCAATAGCACTGCAAAAATTATGTGATTCGATACCACTTAAAAAAAATCTTTTCTATACCTTTTATTGAATAATCAGTGTTGCAAAAAAAGAGGAATTAGCTTGTGGGCTGCATAAATAAAAGTTGTATAGTCGTGCGAGAATTCGTAATAGCAATTTAACACGCTCGTGAATCGTATCTTGAAAATTAGTTCAGAGCAATCAGCAAAGTACAGCAGATGTCAAATAAGGATCGCAGCGACGATAGATAGAAAAATATATAGTGATTGGTGCTAATATTTAAAGAGGGAGACACCAATTTGTCTTGGTTTGATTTTATTTACTTTCTCTGTTAACTCATTCGCTCCTTTCAGGAAGCGATTTTGTCGATGTGGTTATCGTTAACTCAGCATGATCAGTTACAATAGATTGTAATATGAAACGTGAGCGAAATACTTACATCTGTGTATATATGTATGCACATTTATAATACGAATGACTACATGTTTAAAAGCATACAAAGCATTCTACGAAACTGCAGCAAACCGATTTTCGATATCAGCCAAAATTCTATATCAACCACCTTTCGATACTAATTAATTGTCAATATTGTTCGAGTATCGCACTCCACTGTGCTACTGTTTGTCAAAAAGACCAATCTATTTTTCGGGCTTCGAACCAACCTCCGCAACTCCAAATTAGAGCTTTGGTTGAAAAAACTAGCGATATTTTCGAGAGAAATATTTTGGAAATCATTCTGTAAAACACGCAGTTGCGATTCGTTTTTTACTGAAAAAATAATTGAATAGATTCTATATATATGAAGTAAAGAAAAAAAATTGAAAAATAAATTGATCAAAAATTTGATCAATAACGCATGAATCCTTGTTTTTAGCTCGTATGTGCTACTTTTGAATACGTTTTTCGTTCTAACAATATGAAATCAAGATTAAAATTTCGATTAACAAGGTTAATCGAAATTAATTAAATAAATTAAATTAAGGTAAATCGAGATTAATAAGGTTTAAAAGAAAACGGGTTTGAAGAGATTATGTTTGTTCGTAGTTTTTGAATTAAAATACTTGGAATTTTTACTATAATTTATTTGAAATTTCATTAATTACGAAAATTCGAAGACAAAGAATACTGAAAATGGGTACACGCAAAAATTTGGTCTGTTCTTTCGAAATTCCCCATATATCAAATACATAATAGTTATGTTTGCATATACAGATGTACATAATTTGTTCTCAACGACAGACAGTTTACCTGAGTAAAAATCGGCGTGTGCGTGTACAAGAAGTCTCTCTCTCTCTCTCTCTCTCTCTCTCTCTCTCTCTCTCTCTCTTTTTCTCTCTCTCTCTCTCGGTTTCCTTGGGTTCTCTTGAACATTACGGATCGGCGCTTACTCAACGTGTTATTCAACATCTGTATTAAATCTCGCGTAGGCTCAAAACGCCTGAGATTACATTCCGGTTGACGGGAACTACCGCAAATTCGTGTTAGGCGTATCGACCAACTTGATGGACATTTCGCGATCGTAGTAACAATTTTTAATAGACCGTGTATCAACTACGAAAATCGTATATATTTAACGTATAATGGGCATATCGGAAATAATGCTACTGTTTAATGAAGGTTCTTTACTGAGTGACCTATCGCAATACTCCGGTAAATACACGCGAGCATAGGTGTAACAGCTGATATGAACGAGACACTCTAAATGGGATTGAAATTTGCATCCTTGAAAAGCAGCCAGAAATCTTTTTTCTTTTTTCGTAAACGTCTTTTTTGTCCAAATTTTTTTTTTTTTAGTTTTAGTTTTTAACGAAACTGCTGCACATTTTTCATGTGAACCATAAATAAATATTGGAAGATGAATATCATTTTCATTAAAAGGTGAAAAAATCGTTTTTATCGCGTCATTTATAAATTATGGTTACCCAATCTTTTTTTCCAACGAATCCAAATGAAGTGAACGAATTTAATTGCTTGTGAAAAGATTTTTGATTGTAAATAAAAGTTTAGACAATGTGAATGTGGAAAGTTTCGACTATTTATATTTTTACTGTCTCGAAATAGGCATAAGTCTCATTGATTGTCAGACATTTCCGGCTTGTCAACACCTGAACACGTAAATTTATGGTCAGCAATCAAAAACGTACACTTATGGTTTGGAAATTACGTTACAATGGCAACCACAGTTACGACAAAATCTCGAGCAGCTTTAGGGGAATTAATTTATTCTAGCATCTCGATTTCTCATTGTCATCGCATTCCTCGATGGCGCTAAAGTCAGCATTTTATGACAAATGTGTGGGTTTGATTGTCACATTTCTGTGTCGTCACATTTTGCCACGTGCCAAATGCTATGGAATAATGAATGTGAATCATTGTCAGAAATTCAAATGCGTCAGGAGCACGGTAAATTAAAAAATTTCGAATTTATGGTCATTTGAATTGTTGAATTTTTTCATGATAAGAATAATTTTGATTATTTACTGCAGGCCCTTTTTTACAGATAGGATTTTAATCAATTTACATACTCCAACAAAAAAATGTGTTTTGAATATTGTTTTTTGTTTATGTACATGGCGAATTTATATGTTAAAAATATATGAAATTTAGAATATATTTTGTGAACACGTATTGAAATCAACCATATTTTTGGTTGATAATTAATACATATGGGGCATTCCATGCCAAACCGGTCAGTCGGTGACTCCGACCATTTTTGATTGTGTCAAAATTTTTTCATTTTCAAGTAACTATTGAAAGGAGTATTTAGGATTTTTTTTAGATTTATATCTCAACCCGTTTAAAAATAATGAATTTTTCAAAATTTCGCACGAAATTTGTTTAAATGCTCATAACTTTTTCAGCAACAGAGATATCAAAATAAAATAGGAGGTAATTTTTTTCGTCTTGAATTGTAGTTTCGTAAAAAAAATACAAAAAAATTATCAAAAGGCAATTTCATATATTTTTTTTAGTTTTAATCGAAAAATATTTTTTTTTTCAAAACTTGGACCATTTTGATTTTTTTGAAAAAATTCACCTTGTTTGTAGACATATTTTTATATGTCTCAAAAAATTCACAGCTTGTGATATCCATCCCTTCTATTTTGTTGAATGTTTATTTGTTGAAATTTAATTGAATACATTTGAAATTATAAACTTTAAAATACCTTTATGCATTTCTGAATTAAAAAAGAATTTCGATGAAAAAAAATTGTAAAACATTGCTTCACTTCTACTGCCCTGAGATGTATGTAGCGCCTCATGTTGTTTCCCATTATTTTTTTTATTTTCATCAAATTTATTTAGTTCTGGCAATAGAAAATTTGGTTCACGCATCTTTAACGATTAGATTATTCCAACCACTTTATTTGCTCTAGCTATAATGCGTATCCTTATGTTGTATGGACGCTTGAGCTCGGCGCTCTGGCCGCCGCATGGCGCAGAGCGTCGAGACCTTTCTCACATGCGGAACGTCCTCCGGGCGGGAATATATACAAGTCGCTCGCTCGATTCCATAATAAATGAGTATCATTTCAATATGGTACAGATTCAACACCGATAGTGTATGTTAGATTTTATAATTTTATACGGCAACAATTGCTTGGCTTGATTGCAATGACTATCAATCTGTGATCGTAACCATAATTTAATTAATTAAATGACCGCATGATTTTGACTTTTGACTTTGAAAAATCCAACACAAAAGTACATCAATTCAATGACTTTTCCTTAAAATTTCATGACAGGTGTATTAAATTTAATATTCACCCGTATATTAATATTAACAAAGGTTTTCCAAGTACAGGGACCTGAAAATTGTAACAAATTACATCTATTTCGAATACACAAGTATAGATTTTACTACGTTGGAATATTATTCTTAATATGTACAGTATATCATAGGCATAAGTATTGCAAAAATGCCATACAATGCGGTTATTTAGTAATCTTAAATCTGAAAATTATTAGACAAAAATATATAATAACCAATTTTTATATTAAAATCACTACGCAAGTACATAGACTTTGGCCTTACATACGTTCAGCAGCGCCTAAAACGCGCTAAAAGAAATACTGTTTTTAGAAAAGATAGCAATAGAAATTAATAAAAATAATTTTTACACATTGTTTATTAGTATTTAAACTTTATAAAAAAATTTATTTAATTTTTTTTTTCAAAAATTACAACAAAAAATCACGTTTCCCGAAGCACTATGAAAAAAAAGTTGCTCCACGGTCTGCATCATTTCTTCTTGAAATGCTGATGGATCTGCAAAACGTAAAAAAATTCTTGTAAAATAAAGTTGTAATTATAGTCTGTCGAGCCGGATTTTTGAAATTCGAAAAATTTTGGCAATTTACGGCAGTTTAAAAAAAAGTGTGCATTTTGGGTCATAAATGTCACACTTTAATTATGTTTATAAAATTTTTTAATCACAACATTAAAAATTCGACTCGACAGACTATAGAGAAAACAATTTCGAATATTAAAAAAAAAGCATCAAAAAATATTAAAAACTGTATGAGTTATCATGCAGACCGTGCCAGAAAAAGTAGTTTTGAGAAAAATGCATTTAAAGTTTCAAGTGCGTTTCGCTCGAGACATCTACCTGCGCGCATCAGACTCTCGTTGGGTAGTCACGTTTTCTATAATAACTTTCGATCTATGGGGAATTTGTACAATCGACTTACACAGAAATACGCCTAAAACTATAGAGAATAATAATCTGTAAAAAAAAATCGATTTTTTGAAAATTCTGGACGTATGTAAGGCCTTAATATGCACCCAGGTAATAATATTATCAAATGTTTCATGTTTTTAATATGCACTAGGTCAAGATTTCTTTATACGTGTATGATTTTTCAAACACACAAGTATATTAATATAACTGAACAGTACTCGTATCTTTAAAATACCATGTCTCCTGATTTTCTTCAGCATAACTGAAATTTCATATACGGTATCCGCATAAAAACTTCCTATACTTGTGTATTAATTTTAATACCTTGTTCGATATTCGAACAAAATATATATGTGGGTCAGTGGAAAGTAATTTCGCGCTTAGGAACGCGTGCCACGAGCACGGTCAACGCGTATTAAGGTAAACGAGAACGTATATCGTCAACCATCGCAAGAATCCATTTACCGATGAAAGCCAATGTTATATTGTTCATAAAAAATACGAGCGTAATGTACAAAGTTTTTTTTTTTCAAAATGAAAAGTCAACCCACCATAAAATCTGAATTCTATTAACTTTATGTGAGAGGTTTTAAATATTAATTTTCATTCGAAATTATTTGATATCGAGAATCCTTATAAATTTGGCCATGAAACAGGATCTGTGAAACGAAATTTCTTTTCCATGAATGCACGTATTTTTATATTTATTAATTTTTTTTGTTCATTTATTACTTGACACTAAAAACGTTCATCAAATTGACCACGAAATACGGCGACGAAATAACTGAGTTCGGTTTAATAGATGTTGAAAAAAAGTGTCACGCTATTTTTATTTCTGAAGCATTCATAATCATTCACGTATTTATATGTTACGTATTGAAATGTCTTGTAGTAGCTCCCCACACCTGGAATTCACATCTTTATCTCTCATTGTGCGTTAATTACCGGAAACGATTAATTTATGATCGTACAATAGCCGTTTAAATTATATCTGGTGACATTAATCTCGAGCACAATGAATAGTGATTCAACAAGATAAATAAACGTGTCTGAGGTAGCAGACACAGTTGTTGATCATTTTTCAATGAGTGATAGGCTCCTTTACCTTTTGTAGGAAAATATCTGCAGGTGCGCAAGTGTATTTTCGTCATTTATCACTGCATTGTATTGCGTGTTTTAATTGATAAGTCTCAAACACAAAGCAAATATTATTTTTATAACATGCTGAGAAAATGAAGTATAATTGAGCATGGTATTTAACTGGATCGTAAGTAAACCGCTAGACTGATTTTGTTACCTTGATAAATTACCGGTAAATTGAGAGCGAAGAAAAAGACTAGATATCACGGACGTACTTACTCACGTGGCATATAAGACTCACGTGACCTACACAAATCACGTTACGCGGAGTTAGTCAAGTACACGTATGCCTTTATCGCTGATTGTCTTTTTTTCATAATTATTTATAATCCTCTCATAAAAAATCGTAATTAAAAAAATTACTCATATGCTTTCGAGGTCGTGAAGAGCAAATTGCGCCAGGGCAATGTTTATCGTTGCGCAAAATAAAAAAAGATCATTAACGCGCTGTCCTATTTTTGCGATTGCTCATCTTTAGCAATTTGAACACAAAAATCACGAGAGCAACAGCAAACTTTTAGTATGAAATTGTTTTTTTTTTTTTATCGAGCCGATTCCAAATGGCATATTTTCGTATCGAAAATTTCAAACTCAATTTACAATAATTTCTGCATTAGGAACATAAGAAAAATGTTGAGATTTCTGTACGTTTGGACTTTTAGATCTTTTTATACTCTTAAAATTTATTCTCCGTTAAATTTAATACGAAAAAATGCGATAAATTGTTCGGAATTATTCCGGTCGAGAAAATATTTTCATAAAATATTAAATAATTAGCTATTGCATTATTATTAATGATCATTAATATCACAAATGGAGTAACACCATGCACCCATACTTAGAAAGCTTATCCCTCCTTTTTCAGCTACATTGGTTATTACAACAGCGTAGCCGTATGTCAACAAAGACTACGAGGCTGCAGCTGTTGCTGCACTTTCACGCAGTATTATAAATAATATGATGATTATTACACCAACTTATAGAGTATATATGAAAGTGCGGCGAGTCTCTTTAAATATAATTTTTTAATTACTTCGCATCAAGACACTACAGCATCTTATAATAATGACTACAAAAATCTTATATCTTTTTCATGTGTTCGAAGATCGAGAGATTATAAATCATCATATATAGCACGAAAGCTACCTTAGAATTTGACGATCAAAATATGATTCGTCCCCATTTACCATGATTTACGAACTAATAGAACAAAATATAGATCAAATTTCTATAACATAATTTATAACAATTTTTATATCTATAAATGAAATTAGAAACTATTTTCTGTAATTATCCATTTTGAAAAGGTTTGTAAAGTGTTGAAATTCGATTGGTATTTTTTTTTGTAATTAAATGAATCACCTTTTGGTAATCAATGGTATTCAGCCAGAAAAACACACTGTTGAAACATCCACGCAAACATTTGGGTACGTTGCTGGGGTTGGATCGTTGAAACACGTGCAAGAATCACGAATGAGTATTTACAAACCGATGCAACGAGTGGCACGTAAATGTCAGTTGCTCATCGCAATGCAATAGTTTCATGATTTCAAATCTTCTAGTATCATGTTTCACTGATGCGCAGGGCGGATAAAGATGATTTTTATTCTAACGAAAACTAATTTTGAAAAATTCTAATGAAAACTAATTTAAAAAAAATATTTAATTGACATCAGCAATAGTTACGATTACTTTTTAATATAAATGCAAATTTCAAAAAATAGGACGTTACATTGGTTTGTTCACAATAATTCATTCGTGCTATTTTTTGTAATATTTCGTGAGCAAATCTTAAAATATTTAAGGGAGCATATGCACCTGGAAGGGTTAAATATGCGTAACATTTTTCTTTTTTATTATTGGAGCAATTGGACGAAGGTTTTTGGTAATTAAAAACATACACTTCGAAAAACAGTTAAATTTTTCTACATAAAAACGGTGACAAGCTCGCAAAGAGGCGTTTTAAAAAAAACAGTCTTACGTGTAACTTTACCAAAAAATAGCTGAAAACAATGGATTGGGACTCTAAACTAGATATTATCTCTATATATTTTTCGCGTATCGTATCGGATTTCAAAATAATTTATGTTTGACAAAATGGCAAACTTTTAAACACCCAACAATGATTTCTGAGGATTTTTTTGGTTTTCTCTTAAAAAAGCAACAAAACTAAGGGTTATCAAAAAATTTTATTATACACGAAATCATATCTTTTAGAATGGACAAAATAGAAAACATTTCCTGAAATGTAAGTTTTTAGCCATGAAAAATCTTTGTCGAATTGTTCCAATAGTTTCCCGAATTATTATTTTTTTCGGTCACTTTTTTACCTCTTCTAAGTTTAAATATGTCCCGAGGAAAAAATAATTTTGATAATCTTGATTTAAGGGTCGCGACGTTGGGTCACACAGAAACGTGTGAAAATCGTTGTTTCTTGTACAAAAAGCATTTGCATAAAACGGAACAAATGTACGCGGGAAAAAAGATCCTTTGCATACTATGAGTATGACGTAATGAAACAATGAACGCAAAGTGAAATAGAGCACGTGCGAAATATTACCTGAAATTTCGTTGACGTAAAAGGCAAAATGAACTGAAAAGACTTTCGGACTTGGAAACAAAGAGGAACCGCTGGCTTACAAGGACAAAGAAAAAAATTCTTCCATTCAGTATCCGGTCACGGTTTCGCTGTTTTTTCAGGCCATAAAAAAATTCCATGAACTAATAAGATTTAAATAGTTACCCTTATAACGAGAGTGAACATTTTTTTATTTTATTTCTTTACAGTATAGAAAAAAGCAACTTTTATTCTAGCGTTTATGAGCAAGACTAACATATTTTGTCAGTTCGAGAATATTTCGAATTAAAAAATGTTCATTAATAATTAGTGACCTCCTGCAGGTGGTGCACACCCACGTGTGCATATATAATATTATAAATAATGTACTGATTGAACAGGTAGTAGAGTGAAGGGAACAGCCGACTAAACTTTGCGACAGATTTCGAGGCATTTCAATATCATTTTTAATTTTGATTTAATGTCACGATTTCGAATTCCATGACCACGGTTATGAAATAATATGATAGTGTTATCGTGATTTTTGTAGATAAAAAATGTTTAATATTATTGACGAATAAACAAATGAAAAATGAAATGAAAAAATAATTTAAATCAATATTAAATTCTTTATAAATATATTGCATGGAAAAAATGAAAGGACATTTTTGAAGGCATGCAAAAAACTTCAATGCTAAAGCAGTTATTGATGAATATTTGAACAAATATTCAGCCGATTGACGTACAAGTTGATTAATGATTGATTTCGATGAATTTTGGAATGTTAAAAAAATTAGAATTCAAAAAACTAATTAATTTTATCTAGAGTTGCGTGCAAAAAAAAACTGTAGAACTGGATGTCGTGTCAAGAACCCTCTATGAGTGTCGTATGCAATACTAAATCAGTCATTGACCCATAACAATTGCTTCAGTCACGAGAGACAGGAGACAGTGCTGAATTGGTACGAAAGATTATATGTTTTTTACATGTCATCAATCGCAGCGATACGTGTTTACTGAGAGGGGCACAGTCCAACAAACGGAAATGAAATCAAGTTAGATTAAGCCGGTGGGGTGACGAAACTAATGCCTGAGAGTTTCTTAAACTCTTCTCTCGTGCGTTTGTATTTATATCTCGTAGTAAATCGATTGTTGTGAATGGAGAGAAAGTTCATGTTGTGATTTTGGTGTTGAGATACCCAAGATAGGGTATTCTCAATCGAAACAGTCAAAATTAATAAACTTCATCATTCTGAAACAATTTATATGGTGCTTCGGTTCATAATAAAGTATCGCTATGAATTGACAAGTTCTTCAGGCTACGCTCATTCGTAAAGAGCTTACTGCTGATTTACGACAAATATTAAACGCGATTGTATTTTTTTAATACAAAAATATACTCGTAAATTACAATCGAGCTCTCAGATTTTGAAAGGGGCTATAAAAACGAGCGTGTGCTTGTCTACCAGACGAAATGTTCAATTATTATTTCAATGGAGATTTTTATGGACGGAATAAAGGAGCTGGGAACGAGACGAATAAAATCATGTACTGCACATTCAATGGATACGTCGGATTTACGCGTGATTTACACACAATCATTTCAATTCAGCAAAGAAGGTACACTTGTCAATTTCTTTTATTGACTATGAATTTGTTGGAATCTTTGATCACTTCTAACCTGAAAAAAATTGTGACATCATTTGACAGGTTTTTTAACATTTTTTAAAAGACGTTTTTTTGCCCGTGTACAGTAGGAGTCTTTATAATATAATTGAACTGACATTTTTTGACTGGTGGAAAATTTTTGGATATAATCTCCAGTTAAATTTCAAATTGTGCCAATTTATTCAGATTTTTTTTGCATTTTTTTCATCAGAAGAAAAATAATTGGAAGAAGAAATTTTCGAATAATTCAAATAGAAATTTTCTTCACAATGTGAAAATTAGCTTGTTGTATTTAATAAAATATATACAGACAAGGTAAATTAACATTTCTCGACACGTTTCTTTTCGTTTGTCGAAGTGTCGAAAAACGTGTTGCATCAACTTCTTTTGTTCACGGGGACTACTAAATTTTCTTTAAATTGTCAATGCGATGCTTTGCGTTGATAATCGATGAGACTTAATAGAGGCGTTTTCGCAGTTTCGTCATGCTCCAAGAATTTACGTAACGCGGCTGTTGTTAGGGACGATTGCGTTTTTTAAGAGGTAATTTCAGATTCTTGTATTTATTCATGTACGAGAAATTTCGAAACGGCTTTGAGGTATTATTTTTAGGATTTTTATTCAGACTCCTTCAGTACGTAAAAAAAAGGAGCAGAGATAATTCCAATTTTCTAAACTCCATATTTTGTCAATGAAAAACTGAATTTTCTAAAAATACAGTATTTTTTTATATATTAGAAAAAAGGTTAAATATTTAAATTAAAAAATCAACGTTTGAATGGAAAAATATGAAAAAAATTTACTACCATTTTGAATACTTTTTTCCAATGAAGAAAAAATTTTTTTAAATCAAACTAATAAGTAAAATCATATATTTCATATTCTATGGATGGAAAATTGTCTCAAAATGTCAAATCCAACATTAGCTCTTCTAAAAAAATTATAGACGGGCGTAAAAAATTGTGAATGGAAATGAGATTCTGGCCATGAATGTCAAAATTTGAGATTCTTGGCGTTGGTTCAAGTTTCTTAACATAACGACGTTTCGAAGTGAAGAAAGAGAGAGTGCGATTGGATTGACGACAATCGATTACGAATTCGCGGCCGGCGATCGGTTTCGAGAAAAGGAGCACGATTTTCATAGTAATGAACCGCAGCAATAAAAGTAAGACAGTATATGTGTCCGATCGCTCGAACCGTTACATAGTCTGTCGATATTAAATTTATCGTTCGGGACGCCTGCAACTGAGCTCATCTCACAGACTGTATTGATTTCTACCGTCATTAAAGTGCATTAATAATCAAGGCTGACCTCAGTCCAAGACGATGAGGGAATCTCGTGATTCCCTCATTCAATGATTTCCTATCGATGTCAAGGTCACCACAGGGACGCGAACTTCGATACGTAACGTATTTATGTCAGAGTGACAGAAAAAACAACCAATGTCACAAAAAAAACGTGTTTGTTATGGTGACAGTTTTGTTTTTTTAGAAATCAATAGATTTTGAATTGATTTCTCACAAAAACTCAATTTGCCACTACGATAAGTTCGATTTCCCGTAGTAAAATTGAGGTTATCGATAATTAGTGTGAATGAAAACGCGTCGATTTTTGATTACATAGAAATAACACGTAATAAACGAATTATGGCATAACATGCATAACTACAAAAAAACTCTTAATTGTAGAGAATATTTTTTTTAGCAATTTTATTTTTAGGTAACGTGGAAATGAAAAAATATCTTCATGGATGTTAATTTTGTAAAAGTTAAAAAAAAGCATGAGAAAAAAATTGGGCAACTAACTGAGTTGCCTATCGTTTTGTCTCGATTTATTATTTACGAGCAATTACAAATTGTTTATTTCGAATTTCACCACGAAGAAGTCATTAGTAGTTTTCAACTCACGTCATCATTTTTAATTTTCGACTCCACGTGGCCTTTGGAATCCACTCGAACTGGATAATAATCCTCTTCAATTCACTGCGAGAAGTAATTTGTTATAATAACGTAGAGACTTTGAGGGCTTCATAGGGCACACATATTTGTATTGCAAAACTTGGAGAAATCAACTGCAGTTAAAGTTCATTCATTAATATTTCGTAGAACATTTGACTTGAACTCTTTGATCTTCAGAGACGTAAATATGTGATGTAAAGTTTAGAAAAAAAAATCGAAATAGAGCCTCGGGCAATAAAAATGATTCTTTCACGAATGAACAATACAGCATTAAAGTTGTAACTATCCGCTCATTTTTGATAGAAATCCATGCGCATTTTCATTCATATATACATAGATATATAATTATTATACTGATTTTAAAGTATTCTCTCAGCATTAACGAAGTTAAGCACATAAAGAGATTTGAATCTTAGGAGTGCATGCTTCAATCGTTACAATCATCGCAATCTCCAACACTATGTTTTTAGACTCATCTGGACTGTTGCCTTTGCCTTGTATCGATGCCTTATATATAGATATTATCACAGGAATTCATTAAAAGTATTAAGAAGAAGCTTCTCGGTGAAAGGCAACGGAGTACGAATGATTATTCTCATAAAATTCTAATAGACAGTCATTTTGTAAGAACAATATTTTTTTTTACATTAATTGAAGAAGTTCAATTGCTACAGAAAAAACTTCGTTGGCATCATTTCTAAAGTGCACTTCAATGGAAGCATTGATTGAGAGTTAGATTTTCAACTGTTTTTGATATTGAAAATATTTGAAAAATTTTGTTTATAAAAAAGTACAATGGAGTCGAAGCAATGGATCTGCGTTGAATTTTCTTCCATTTTATTCCAACTTCTAGTTTTATTCGTTTCACCAAAAGTGCAGCTGTCATGGTTCAATCGTTTTGGGACCGAAAGTTTTTGATCTTGAGATTTTTCGACAGCTGAATATTTTCTTGAAAGATTTCTCGAAGTATTTTTGTATGCAGCGGCGTGGGAGACGAAATGTTTCGCTGCTAGACGATTGAGTCTAATACTGGAGTCTAACACTGGACCAAATAATGCGGTTAAAATCGTGTGATTAACTGATGGGTGACAAAAATAAATAAAAAATGTAAACTGATTATTCCATTTTTTGTCCTATTCGAAATTTTAAGATTTATTCGAAAATCAAGCAGTTTTGAAAAATTCAAAGCAATTATTTAATATGGCCTCGTAAAAATGTCGTTGTCGAGACCTTCATTGTAATTTGTTAGTTGGTAGGCGGTGGAATTTGAACTTTTCAAAGTTCTCGCCCGAAACGAGAATACATTAGGTCGCACGCGATTGAGAAGTGATCTCGCGGGTGTTTTTCAAGTGAATTTCTAAAGGTCAGTGGAACGTGAGGTGGAAGAGATTCGGAATAGGTTGCGATTGCAGTTCGGGAATAGTTGAATCATTTTCGTTAACTCCTGTGACCAAATTGAGTAAACGGAGTCGTATTTTATTTGCTTTTATAAACTGAACATTAATTTTGTACTGTAGAAAGAAACAAGTTTTCAAGGATAACATTTTTTTGTTAACTTACTTTAAATTCAAACTATAACAGAACTGATCGCTCGAAATTGAAATCGAGATCGGATGATAGATCTAATGTCGGCCATTTGCCCCAGAAAATTGTGCTCCATTGCGATTATCAAAGATTGCGAAAAATGTACATAAAGGACGAATAGTAATACTGAGCCTTTCATCTCCGTGACCGCATTGTCACGACATTTCAGGTTGTCTAATAGACTCTTCGGTAAACCGGCTCTCTAGGCTTTACATATACAGGGTGTTCCAGATTCAAATATCAATAATGTGAAAACCAATAATGTCAGAACCAAATTTTGACACGAGCTGTTTAATATCGTTTTTCACTCAGATCTGATGATTTATCAAAAGGTTTACGTAACCATGTCCATTTAGTGCATACATTGTCAAAACGGTTAGGAATAACGCAAAAATGTATAGAACCAATCTTGTAGAGCATAAAATTTTCTAAGAAAAAGTTCTTGATACCATTTTTCTATCTTTAGTAGTTTAGTCCTGAGAACTGTTCCAAAAACAACCTAGTTTTCGAGGGTTGCGTGTAAAATGAACTTTAATGTATTTTTCTATCTGCTTTCAGGATTAAACTAGTGAAGATAGAAGAGTGCAATGAATGACTTTTTTATACGAAATTTTATGCTCTACAAAATTCATTCCATGTGATTTTGGTCTATCGGTAACCGTTTTGATCGCAGACGCGATAAACGTGCGGAGCTTCATCAACGTGAATAATTATAAATTCATGAGAAGAAAATCTGATCAAACAATAGTATTGAAATCTTCGATTCGAAAATCATTTCTCAACGGCGGTTTACGAGGTATTCAAGTAATAACCTTTCGTAGTAGGACACCCTGTATACATGTAGTACCCAGTAACATCGTCAGTGGTATGTGTGCCTTGGCGCTAATAGCCGAGTACATGACTCGTCCATCGTATACACGAGGTACAGGCCTACTTTGTTCGAGTTTAGTGCACGTACTAATAAGATGTGCACTATGCATTTAAATCAGAATTTGCACCAAACCGATACAGCACTCACGTCGAACGCATATCATTAGGCCAAATGAGAATAAAGTTTGTACACAGTATAGACCGCTGCAAACCCAACCTGTTTTACTGCTCGATAATTTTCAACGTTCATCCATGCCTTTTTACCTTTCCAACAATGGATTTGTAGTTGTTGTAATAGCTGTAGATTTCGAAGTATATTTAATTTTTCTAGATCCGATAGGAAAATAAATTTATAATAACTTCACATTTATCATAAAATACACATCATAATGTTTAATGACATCAAAATTTCCAATTAATCCGACTCTTTTTAAGACCCCAAAACTGTATATTCGCAAAGAAAACTATAAAAAAATTGGAAAATTCATAAAAGATCTATGGTTGCATTTAACGTTGCAAACTTTAACATCACAATAGATATATATTTAGAGACCAATAACAACTTTTTTGCTGTACCAACACGTGCACCTGGATTTACTCCTTCAAGGGAAAAGCGACTCGCGACCTTCCTTTCCGGATTCGTTGCACTCTCTCGATTTATATCTGTGGTTTTACTCTATATATATATATATAGTGTGTGTAAACAGTCGGCTAATAGGAGTGAACACGCTTCATGAGACGGGGTAGCGATATATTTCAAGACTCGCGGAATCAAGCCTTGGAAAAATGAAACAAGTGGGGATGAAGGCCACTCGTTGGCACCTGTGGCTACCAGCCACCTTAGCCAGTACAATGCGGTGCGTGTACCTTCGCGCGCACCGCAAAGATCTCGATTATACAGTTGTGCAGATCCGGTACACGTTTCGCGTACTGTTATCCACGATTTTATGTAATCTACACAAATTCGTATGTTGAGTCCAAGAACCACGTAAAGTCGATGCAATTTTCGATTATTTATTTAGTTTTTTCCTTCAAAGTTCAGAATTTCGAAGTTAATATAATGATCGTGATCATTGCGTCCTGCGAAACGGATCCTCGTGGTCACGCGATGGACAAGCATCCGTCAATTATTCGCTCGAGGTGCCGGAAACTCTACGTGAACGCCAACAATTTCCAAGGATGCTTAAGGATCCTTATTTTTATCGACTGAGACGAGCTCCGGTGAGGATTCGCGACGAGTAAATGGAATTTAGTTCTTATTGTGCGAGTTATGATTAAATGATTATCGAGCATTGTAAAAAATTCGATCCAGTTCTTGTTCTTTTTTCGCAAGAATTAGAGGTTTTTGTGGCAACATTAGATCGGAAAATAGAAGATAATAGGCTTCACTTTCTTTCATTATTCCTTCGCAATCGCCATTTATAATTAAAATGATTCATAAATAAATTAACATGAATAATCAAATGGTATATTAAGGTAACTACTGTACTGCACGCTGGTTAAACGAGTGATAAATTTTCACAATGTTTTCATTCCCAATTTAGTGCAAAGAATTAATCTTATTAACTTTAGTGCAAGTGAATTAATCTTATTAACCTAGAAAAATATTAACAACGATCGATTTGTGAATCCATCAACTGATAAATGCAAATTTTCATGACGACACATTTTCATCAGGATTTTTTAAAGAATAATCCGTATGTTTTAACTGATTTTAACGCAGCACGTCTTATTTTGTTCCTCAAGGGATCTTCTACGAATTCACCACGTAGATTTTTTCTAAGTTCATTTGTTTGTAAATTACAGCAATTTGTTTATGAAAGATTTTTTTCGCTAAATAAACAATTGACTGCAGGAATGAAACGATCAAGCTCAAAAGAAATCTGCGTGGTGAATTCGCGAAGGATCTGTTAACGAACAAAATAAAATGTGGTGCATTACAATCGGTTAATAATTATGGATTATTCTTTGATAAACTCCGGTGAAAATCTGCCATCATGGAAATTCACATTTATCAGTTGATGGTTCCGCAAATCTATCATTATTAATATTTTTCTACGTTAATAAGACATGCTGTGATTCGAATCCACTTACACTACGTTTAATTGGCGCATTGAACTAAAATTTAGCACTCATTTGACTAGCATGCAGTACAGTAGTTACTTTAATGGGAACGCCACTGTGACCGGTCGAACAATTCTATATTGTTTTTTTTTTGCGTTTTCTTGCAGTATACATGCTTAAAATTATGTAAACAAAATTTTTGAGTCAGAAGTAAGTATCAATATTCAAGTTAATACCTTATTTTATATCAAGAAAAAAGCAACGAAAAATTCAAACGAGTTTTCCTCGAAATAACTGTTTTCGACCTTGTCCCAGTAAATGCTCGAAAACTATTAAACCGATTTTGTTTATTTTTAATGTTCATCACTGTGTGACTAAAGTTGTGCGTAGCCGATTTTTGAAATTTCGATAATCACTATTTTTAAGACCGCTTAAATAAAAAAAGGTTGAAAAATCGAAAAAATGATAAAAATAATTTCAAACCGCCGCCATTTTGGGATTTTTTTTTTAACGGCCACGTATAACCATATTTGTGGTGTGAACTGAAATGGTGTGAGTAGTTAAAAAAAACGGTGTTAATTTCTAAAGTAAAAATAACACCGATCGTTTGGTAAAAAACTGACCTGGTATTATTTCCCGATTCAACACCATGTAGTGTCAATATAATGAGATAACGCTTTTTCGGGTAAATTGGTAAAATTTACGGTATAAAATTACATGATACTGCCTTTAGGTGTCATTTTCACATCATCTCGTTGTTGCTTTTTCCAATTTTGGAACCTGAAATGACACCGGAAGGTTGTTACAAACGCTTTTAAAGTGTTAATTTTACACGACTTTATGCCAACTGTTTTATGTTCACCGTTACGTACGATCAAAAAGACACATAATTTATTAATTGACTTTGCAGAACGAATTATTTTATTACAATGTTAAGGAGGTTGTATCGATATTTATATGACATCATACGAAAAATACATTATATTTGATTATGCCAAGTTAATGTATTGAAATTTGGCGTGATTCTTCTTGAACAGCATTTAATTGTGTGTGAAAAATTTGGAGAGGTTTCACCGCCTGGTAATCGAGATATTCATTGTTGAAAATGACAAATTTAACATGGGCTCTTATGGAAGCTTTCAAAAAATTGCGAACTTCAACAATAAATATCTCAATTTTGAGACGATGAATCATCGGCATATTCCGCCAGAAGTTTAATACTGTCTTAAGCTTTCTATTTACAAAATTTTATTGTATAAAGTTGGAAAATAATTTTTACATGAGAAACGATATAACCTCCTTAAGCAATCAAACTTGTGTAAAGATCTTGACAAAAAATAATTTTCAATTTCAATGGAGATATTTGCGGAAGGCCTTTCCGGCATACATGCGATATGTTGCCTTATATCGTGATGAAAAAAAAATGTTTGAACATATACGTAAACATCATCGTCTCAGTTAGAATCTCGAGGTCAACCTATGTTTTCAAAATTCGGAGCGTTTTGTTTTGTACAGTAAGATTAACTGAGATTTTTGAATACTGCGCAATACGCTAGAGATCTAAAATAAAATTAGTCATGTGGAAAATGTCAAAAGATTGATTAAAAACCAATAATATTTTCAAAATGCTATTCATAAATTTTTCGAATACTGAGATGTTTATACATTGTTCAATGTGTCAAAGAATAAATTATGCAAATGAAACGAAACGATTGACCCGAATACACAGTTGATATCTTCAATATTCTGTTGTGTCAAGTCAAATCTGATGATTATTATTCAATTATTTTTTATACGAAACACATAATACTCCTGTTCTCACGAACAGGAGTTCTCATCCATTTTTTTTCGTATTTCCAATTCTGAACGCATTTGAATGTCATATTCATTATATCTATAGATAGTTATATAGCCTACTGGTCGACAACAAAAATTACATGAGTATACTCACGTAATTTTTTTTTTACCACGATATAATGCAATATATCGCACGTGTGCAGGAGAGGCTTTCCGCAATTATCTGCATCGAAACTGAGAATAAATATTTTTTGTCAAGATTTTTACACAAGTTTGATTGCTTAACATTGTAATAAAATAATTCGTCTACGGTTTATGACTTTAAGAGAACCCTGTTCTACAAAATCAATTAATAAATTATGTGTTTTTTTTTATCGTACATAACGGTTATACTGATTGTACATAACATAAAACAGTTGGCATAAAATCGTGTAAAATTAACACCTTAAAACCGTCTGTAACAAACATTCGATGTTATTTCAACTTCCAATATTGGCAAAAGCAACAATGAGACGGTGTAAAAATGACACTTAAAGAACGATAGGCATGTACCATGTAATTTTTTACAGTTCATCATCCACCATTTTGTATTCCGAATTTCCAATTTTGATTTTTGGGATTCTTTTTTCACCCCATTTTTTTATATTATTTGATAAAACATGCATTAGCTACTTATTATATACCGGATTGGTAAAGTATGTATCATTTTTCACCATAATATACTCAAGTAGACAATGGTGTAATAGGTAGCGTCCGTGCGTGTTAGGTAGTAGGTAGGTAGGTATGTCGGATCGAATCCCCCCCGTGTAGGTAAGAAAATTTTTCTTAAGGAGGTCGTAGCGAAAGGTCGAGTATTAGACAAGATATCAGATTTGAAACATGTTGTCGATTGAACTCACTATTTTCTTCAGAAAAAAATTGGGAACACTTTACCGATAATTCAAGTGAGAAATTAAATTCCAAAATTTGTAACTTTAACCCGGCGTCTTATGACGTAACTCTTCGGATTTTATTCCGATCGTATATTACATATATTTAATTATTACATAGCCATAAAGTTTTCATTCTCAGTTATAAATCAATCATGAAAGATTGATATCGTAACATAAAAAAAACGAGTTACCGAATTAGTTCTTGCAAAATTTTGGGTTAAAGTTGGAAAAACCCGAATAAACTTGATTAGTCGTTCGATCGGTTCGCGCTGAAAAATTCTTACAGTGAGCTGACAACGTTACACATTCGTGACAGCGGTAATATAACCTATATTAGGCCACGCTGAAACAGAAATATTATCGAAGGCACCAAATGTGTGGTCCTGGGCGTGCAAATGATTTTTTTTTACCAAGGTCACAATATTTTCAGTTATCTCGAACACAAACTTATTGATAAACGAGAACTGTTCCGCTATATAAAGAGGTTAAGAAGGTTTATGTTTACAGTGCGAGTGTGCAGCGCTGCCAGACTTCGCTTGAAAAATTCATCGACTATTAACAGCTGACGACGAGTAGCTCGATTGAGTGATTAAAAATATGTAATTTCTTAAAATATTATCTTATTGATCAGGATTGCTGTCGTTTTATTACGAATGTATAAAAAAAAATATTTTATACACCATAATAGTATCAATTTGTAGTTTTTTAAGGAAAAATTTTTATATACGGTTAATTGACTACACGGAACCGCTACGATATCCTTAAGAAATCAATGTCGTCAGTGATGCGAACTGTGAAATATGATCAATGATGATGAAAAACTGATTTACAATTACAAGAAAAAAATTTATTTGTTAAAAACAAAAAAAATTTGGGGTGTATTTTTTACACAAATCTGTAACATTTATTTACACTCTAATACCAGTTTCATTATTCATTCAACATCAATTCTATAACACCGTATTGATGATTTTTTCTTCCACTTATACCGAGACAAGGTGTCAATTGAAAAAAGCACTAAAATGTGTTGAGTGATGTGGTGTTAACCAATAACTCCGATTTTACACCAAATAATTGACCCCGCTCATTAACACTGTTCGTTAACTAGAGGGATCTATATGTACCACTTGTGGTGTTGAATTTGTGTTATTTTTGACACCAAATTTTTTATATATACTCAATAAAGTATCCTCTACCCGATCCTTAAATAATTATTTATATGTAGGTAAAAAAATTCCCAAAAAATGACAATTTTTTGGCCCGTCACAATAGGGTTCCCCCTTAAATGATAAAATAATTTATTATTAATAAATGATGAATAATTCATAAACTAGTTCATACACCGTGTTTTTTTGTTGTTTCAGACGCGATTGGAAAGGTGCGGCTGGGAAGATCTGGAATAAATCGCGAGATGTGGAGTCGTGGGCAATGGCTGTTGCTCACTTTAGCGATAATCGTTAATATTGAGAGCGCGTATTCACAAAAACCACGATTGGGTGGTGCAATAAACGTGTTCAGCCGTTACGGATATCTCAGTATAAGTATGAGAGTAGTGCCAAGGAACGACACGGGCACGTGGGTTTTTCGCGAGCCGACGCTCGACGTATTTGAAAATCCGTCGGCATTGCCGCAACGTCCGCAGGGAAAAAGCGCTGCCGTATTCGACGGTGATTTTCATATGGAATTTTGCGACAACGTTCGACAATTGTTGCAAGCTTATTTTCGTGATTTCACATTCGAGAGACTCGATCGACCTTGGCGCGCATTTACCGCCAGTTGGTCAAGAGCCGCTATTGCGAGGCATTTCGGTATAAACGCTTCCTTCATCACGGGCGATCATTGCTACGTTCTCGTGAGGGTTGCAAGATTTCGTGACAATGAAAAGCTGGCTGGCTTACCTGAAAATCTCGTCCTCGATGAAGCCGTCGCCAGAGAAGCTGACAACGTCACGGTCGGCGATACCGTCAGCGTTGTTAGATTCATCAGGAATTTTGGCTCTCATTATATTTCTTCTTTCGTTACCGGAAATTCGCTCTACCAGGTGAGAAAAATCTTGTTGTAATCGGTAAACAAATAAAAATTATGTTATCAACTTATTTCCACGGGTTCCGAGAAAATGGAGTAAATAAACTTTATTTTTATAAGCAACTCACAGGATCTTTTTCGTGTCATTTCCATGATGATAATGATTTAAAAAAAAAAATTTTAAGAGAGGGTCTCGATGAAATTTTCAAGTCGTTGAGGTCTTTTCCAATTGTGCTAAAACTTTAGGTGAATGTTTCTATTATCTTAAAACTAAAAAATAATTGTAAGAACCGCTTCGCCAAACCGTATTTCCGCTCTAGAATAAAAAAACACGAAAAAATGATTCAAGTGCTTAGGTTTGTTTCGTTGACAATTGCAAATTTTTTCACACCTTTCCGTAGGTATTATGAACAACAATAAGTATCTGTTTTATCATCCAACCATTTTACATATAATTACAATCTTTTTCATCGATTTTTTTATTTATTTTGTTTTTAAATCTAATATCGAAAAAAATCATTACCATGTCACGTCCGAAGGCGTGAAGAAGAAGTTAGAATCGTAGCATTGAGCGCTACACTTAATCTAGACTCTCATAGCTAGTGAAGTATATAGGGGATTTTGAAAATATTCATTTTTGTATTATTGGCGAGTGTTTGAATGAAGAGGTTCAATTTTCGACTGAAAAAAGGGGTAATTATTTGTTTATAAAAAATGTTTAAATGAACTTATCGAAAATCCCGTACGTATTTCACTTGGAAATGTTATTTTTAAGATATTGTCAAAAATTCAAATGAAAAGAATGAAAATTGTTGGAGTTATGCTGCGTGCCGTTTTGAAAAATCATGTTTTGAGAAAAACGCGTTTAAAGTTTTGAAATGTGGTACTGAAATGACCGACGCGTTCGGGGAAGAGCCCGAAATTTCAATGAAAAAATTTTTTTTAGGATAAACCTTTTTGCCTCATGTTCAAGACGGTTCAAAGTATATTTTAAGCCAATAAAAAAAATCGATTTTTCGAAAATTCTACAGTGGTTTTACCTGTTAATATAAACAAAATGTTAATTTCGTACAATGTGTAGATGCAAACTTTGATTACAATATAATAATATTTACCTTACCGGAGAGGTGTCGTTTATTTGAATATATCGTTGCAATGGTTGTTACTTCTTGGTTTTTGTAGTCTCGCTCTCTTCTGCTGAAGACTCGGAGTAATACACGAAAATACTCGAATACAATATTTATTAGTTTACTTACTTGGAGTTAATTTTCCAGTTAAAATAAAGGTTTAAAAATATAAGTTTAAAATAAAGACAGCGAACTGCCTCACAAACCGGACTACTGCAAGCAGTACAATCGCGACGCAAAGTGCGAAACGGAGTGCCAATTACTTTAAAATAATATTCAATATTTGATTCAATTGAAATTAGTTTAAAATTCTTTACATTTTGGATTCGACTTACTCTCTTCTACAAAAGACCCGAAGTTCGATCATAGATTCGATATTTTAAAGACCATTCATTGTCTGACGTAACAAAAAAACGTGCGACGGAAAAACTCTGTTACAAACTTGCATGAATTAGGAACGTGCCAGAGGTGACGGCCGCGACTCGGGTCATGGAAGCAGATATTGAATTATATATATTTTCGGGAAATTTAAGTATACTCTAAATACGACCCTGAAAAACGCGCGCCTGGAAAAGATACGCGCAGTCGATTGAATTAGTGTTAGTAGAGCAAATAATTTTCGTTGTTCTTATGCGTAATTAAACATATTATTGAAAAAGAAAATTACATCGGTTGTGACACCAACTTCCGAAAAATCAATTTCTGTATGTGTAAATCGAGAAAAACCAATTGAATATTAACATTACGGGATTGTCACGTGACGAATAATTTGTACGAACGAATTAGCAGTATATAACTATATTAATTAAATATTATTTATGTATATAACTATATTAATTAAATATTATTGATTTTAACGAGATCTGCAGTGTGAGAATAGTAACAAACGTTATTAGTTTTGAAATGGTTCAAATTTGAACATAAATATTTAAAAACAATGATAAATTTAATCAAACTCAAAATCATTCAATTGACTATAAAAGCAGTTCATGAACTGCAGAATAATTAGATTTGAAACAAAAAAATTTTCAAATAAACGAAAAAAAAATTGTAATTCTACGAAAAATGATTGGATTATAAAACGGATATTTATTTTTGTTCATAATACTTACCAAAATGTTTTAAAAAATTTGCGATTGTCAACAACAAAAATCTAGACACTTCAATCATTTTCAGGGTTCCGTACGTCCAAATGAAAAAAAACGGAACCCTTATAGGATCACTCGTGTGTCTGTCTGTCTGTCCGTCTGTCACAGCCAATTTGCTCCGAATCTACTGGACCGATTAAGTTGAAATTTGGTACACATATGAATTTCTGTGACCCGAACACGGACGTGTAACGTAAATAAATGAATTTTGAATATGGGGGTCACTTTTGGGGGGCAAATTAGAAATTAAAAAAAAAAGTTTTGCAAACTGTACCGTGTGACATATCAAATGAAAGGGCTTGTTGTGAGGGTCTCAAATACATTTTTTTTATAATTTAAAATAAATAGTTTTAAAGTTATTTAAGAAAATAGATGAAAATTGACCATTCCCCCCAAAGAGGGGGGGGGGGGGGGGCTCTTATTTCCGAAACTACTGAGCCTAAAATTTTGAAAAAAATACAAAAAAATAGTTTTTTACTTATAGATTACAGAAAAACCTATAAGAAGTTTATGGTCTTAAAATTTTTAGTTATCACAAACGAATTTGGGTCAGATTTAAAAAAACATGGTGGATAACATATTCATCGTACGGAACCCTCTCCACGCGAGTTCAACTCGCACTTGTCCGCTTTTTTCATGTTTTCTCAATCTGGACGGGAAATACAGTTCGGCGAAACGGTTCTTACAGTTATGTCTTAGTCTTTGGATAGTAGAAAGATTCACCCAAAGATTTAGCATAATCGGGAAAGACCTCGACGATTTGGAAATTTCACCGAGTTCCCCCCTTGAAGAATTAGTAAGAGTTACTTTGGCGAATTATTTTTAATTTTCAAACAAAATATTGACGGATATAAAATAGAAGAACGGGACAGTTTTTTTTTCTACGGATCGCATAAACGTCAAAGTGCAACCTTCGCAACCAAAAATTTTTGTAAAAATATCTAAGAGTGAAATTTTTACTGCATTTTTAAACAACGTCATTTCTGAGGGATCGTATAACATTTTTTTTATGCCTCTAAAAAATTGAATGAACAAAAAATGATCACCATAAAGCTGTATTGACCAATAAATTTATTTTTCCAGGTCTTCGTTTACACACCTCAGGTGTACCTCCGAATAAAGGAGCGACTGAAGGCGCGAGGTGTAGCGGAATTGTCGAGTCTCGAATTGAGCAACTATTTTTCGCCCTGGTACGCGGAGCATATGGGAACGATACAATCGGCGAGTGGTAACCGTTCAGTCGAAGCTTGGGCAGTGGAGAGATTGCGAGTTCAGTACTACATATTCACGTACGCGAGTCTTTTGAAACTTCACGGCGATGCATCGTTGCTTCGACAACTCGACGGACTTCTCGGGGATGAAGCTCTTCTTCAGTTGCAGCTTCGAACTTTAGCGCCTCTCTTCAAAGACCCAAAACGTCGGGAATGGTTTCTGGAAGTTATTGACAATTATTTTAAACAGTGGGAAGTCAATATGTGAGGGGATCTTATGAAAAACATGAAAAAATATGAACAAACAGACGATATTTCGTACACACGTGCTCTTCGAGTGATCGTCACAGACTTTTCAGTGGGAGGACAACAAATTTTCGAGCGACGCACTAAAATAAGTTTCTCATTCTATCCTCCCCCCCCCCCCTCTCATTCTCGATTGGGCCAATGACTGATTAACGAAATGACGTAATCCGACGGATCAAAGAACCGGCCTGCTGATCTCTATTTTCGGTTTTAATTTTTAGCTCGTAATACGTCGAAAATGTATAACCATGTTTATGCGTATCGCGAAGTGCACGATACTGCGAAACGTTATTTTATTATTAAGAATATTTTTTTTTCTGAATATACTGTACGATAAATTTGTCCTTTGTTGATGATACCCGAGGAAAGTGGTTTTTTGAGCCATGCAGTTTTGAATATACGTTTTTTTACGACTTATTCCTTTTTGGTGATTCTCTTTGAGATCTTTACCTTTCATTCATTCCTATTACTAAAGTAGTAATACCGAAAAACGAGCTCAATATTTTCGTATATTTCTTGGAACGATGCAAAAATCGGCATGGCGTAAAAAATATTGACAAAATCCAATCCAGTGCGATTGCTGCGGGTTTTATACATCGTCTGTAATAAACACTCTGACATTAAATATACGAAACCGAGAGAGACTTTGGTAAGGGAATAACGATTTCACCAAAAGTGCTGAATTTTCGACAAATTCGCGTGTGCGCTACAACAAGAGGGTGCAAAACTCTTATAATTATCGTTATTGTTATATAAAATAAGTAATTATTACATAATTGTTAATAGGAAACATTTTATATCGACGTACATTTTTTTCTCACTTAATAACATATCGTGACTAGCATTATTCGTTCGTCCTTGAAATTGAACATTGTTTTGCTCTGTTATAGTCTAAATTAACGTTGATCTTTGTGCATTTAATTTTTTTCGAATGTATTTTAAATAATTGTGTTATGGTACGAATTTAATTTTGGGCATGACATTGTAACAGACAAATTATCTGACGAAAAACGATACTTTTTTTCAATTGTCGAAATCGACTTAGGTGCATTTTATATTCTTCAATGAATGATCAAATTTTTCCGGAGAACATTCCGGTTGAGTGAATGAAATTTTTCCAGTCGAATCAATGATGTTGAATAAATCGATTTTTTTCTCATTTTCTTATGTTCTTATTGTTACCATAAGGGCTTGCTTACGATTTAACGATTTTTAACCGCACAGTTCCACCCTCGTATATTAATCGTGTTCCAATTTTCTAGCATTCGAAACAAAAACCATTGGAGCTCCGAAGCGTATTGATAGCAAACTGTACTGCAGGAGATAAACAAAAATGGTAAAAAACATAAGCTTGGTATATATTGCTCCAAACGATTTAAAATAAAATCTATTCCCGATAAAAATGGCAGTGGGGGTGCTTTATACATGAGTTGATTCCGGATATCGCAAGCCTGGACTTTCGATCAGGACAATGAAACCCCTTGGGCTTAGGCAAATTTGTAAACAGCCGTAGGGGTATGTAGAGTTTTCCTGATTGACGATGCAGACAATGCTAAATAACACAGGCACACAAAAAAAAAGTTGGTTGTGCGGCGGATACGACTATATTTCTCCTACGTATTTTGAGCTGCTGAATCGATATTCGAGGTTAAAATTGAGATCCTGTGTACCATTTTTTTGATAATCTTAAAAAATGATGTAAATAGGCCATTATTCTCCTTTAGCGCTAACTAGATCGCTTTGGGAGGGTCCGTTGGCTTCATTATACTTAGATATTCACATATTCACATCAGGTCATAAGTATCAACACTGTAGGAACCAAAAAGCACGGATCCAGGACCTGCAGAACCCGTATATTTGGCGAAAACTACGAAAAAAATGCATTTTTTAACGCCAACACGTTAAAAATACGTCTAAGACTTATATATCTGTATATTTTTTCACCGACCTATTTTATACTTTCGAAAGCTGATATTACTCCACCGACAACACTCCAAAATATCTGGGACCGCTTAAAAATGTCTATCGCCTTCTGCTATAACGCACCTTTTTTTCTTCAAACGACCTATTTAATGGATTTCTTTTGCGTTTTATGCCTTTCCTGGATGTTTCCCTCTTCAACATCCAACGGAAATCTGCCATCATATTAATATCCCAACGTCCCTGATATCGATGTTCCATTTCTTTGAGATCTTGATGGAAACGCTCTCCCTGTTCTTCACTGTAGGCACCAAGGTTTTTAGGAAATGCATCCAAGTGGGAATGTAGGAAGTGCAATTTAAGATTCATCAAACAACCTTGTTTACCGTAGTTGATGATCATTTTCCTGACGATTTCTTCGTAATTCGGACTTTTGTTATTGCCTAAGAAGTTCTCAACGACTTCTTTGAAACTGCACCACGCGGCTCTCTCTGAGTTGTTCATTGTCGTGACAAATACTTCATCTCTCAACATCTTTCTGATTTGTGGCTCTCTTTCAACTTAGCATCCGAAATGTTCGGTAATTGCTGTTGTAAATAAATAAAACAATCTCCCTCTTCGTTCAAAGATTTCACGAACTGCTTCATCAACCCAAGTTTAATATGCAAAGGGGGTAGCAAGATTCTATTGGGTTCTACTAAAGGTTTTTGGATGATGTTGAGTGCTCCAGGATTCAGATTTGTTCTATTGGGCCATACTTTGTTCGAGTAATGGTTTTTCCGATCGCTGCTATCCCATAGACATAAGAAGCAGGGATTTTTCGTAAAGCCGGACTGCTGGCCCAATATCATAGACAGTATTTTTAAATCGTCACAGATCTGCCACTTATATTCGACGTAATTGATGTTCTCTAGAACCTTCTGAATGCTTTCGTAACTTTCTTTTAGCACCACTGAATGGGTCAGCGGTATCGGGGCATAAAAGTTGCCTATGCGAAGCAAAACTCCTTTGAGACTCCGCTTCGATGAATCAAGGAACAGTCTCCATTCGTCTGCCTTATAAGACTGAGGCTTCAGTTCATTGATCAATCCTTCTACATCGTTGTATTATACCAGTTCTTCCTCCTGAGAGTAATATTCTCGAAACTTCTTCTCTCTATCCCGATATACTGCAACTTCCCGAATTACGAAGAAATCGTCAGGGAAATGGTCATCAACTACGGTAAACAAGGTTTAAATTGCACTTCCTACATTCCCACCTGGATGCATTTCCTAAAAACCTTGGTGCCTACAGTGAAGAACAGGGAGAGCGTTTCCATCAAGATCTCAAAGAAATGGAACATCGATATCAGGGACGTTGGGATATTAATATGATGGCAGATTTCCGTTGGATGTTGAAGACGGAAACATCCAGGAAAGGCATAAAACGCAAAAGAAATCCATTAAATAGGTCGTTTGAAGAAAAAAGGTGCGTTATAGCAGAAGGCGATAGACATTTTTAAGCGGTCCCAGATGTTTTGGAGTGTTGTCGGTGGAGTAATATCAGCTTTCGAAAGTATAAAATAGGTCGGTGAAAAAATTTACAGATATATAAGTCTTAGACGTATTTTTAACGTGTTGGCGGTAAAAAATGCATTTTTTTCGTAGTTTTCGCCAAATATACGGGTTCTGCAGGTCCTGGATCCGTGTTTTTTGGTTCCTATAGTATTGATACTTATTACCTGATGTGAATATGTGAAAATCTAAGTATAATGAAGCCAACGGATCCTCCCAAAGCGATCTAGTTGGCGCTAAACGAGAATAATGGCCTATTTACATCATTTTTTGAGGTTATCAAAAAAATGGTACGCAGGATCTCAATTTTAACCTCGAATATCGATTCAGCAGCTCAAAATACGTAGTAAAAGTATAGTCGTATCCGCCTCACAACCAACTTTTTTTTGTGTGCCTGTGTAATTAATAAATCGAGAATTCGTGAGGATAAAAAATTTTAATGGATTTACTTTTAGAATTCGCTCGCATGAACATTTTTCTATAAATATTTAAACAACGATATTTCTGACGTTTTAAATACAAAAATACTACTCAGTGTGTGTGTGTGGGGTTTTAAAAAGTTATTGGTTTATAAAATATTCAACAACTCTCTGAATTTTCAGTAGGTTTTTTCATAAAAAAACTTGCTCAAGAAAGGTGTGAGAACTTTTTTCATACGAAATATGAGGAATATCCAGTCCTAATTATAGTTGTCCATAACATACGCAAAAGCATATGATTTTGTTTCTAAAACTCAACCAATAGCTTCAATATAATTTAATGTGTAACAAGGCACGTTTCTCAAAGCTTCATTCATAAGATCTATACAGGTGTTTCCGTAGTATTATGAGGATGATATTGACATAATGTAAACATCTTGATTAATAATATACGGTTAGGAAAACCAAGTATGACTTGAATGATCTGGAATCATGAGTTGATGCTATTACTGGTATTAGCGATGATAATTAATATAGAAAGCGCGTATTTGCAAAAGCCACAATTGGGCAGTGCAGTAAACATGATTCATCATTACTAACATCTCGGCAAAAAATATGAGAGTCATGCACAGAAACATGAGTGATACTTGGATTTTTTGCGAGCCGAGCATCAACGTTTTCAAAGTTCCACTACCATTGCTGGATATTTTTACGGGGTAAAGGACCTTTATGGTTACCGTCAATATTCAAATCGGATATTGCTTTAACGTTGAAGAACTAGTGGAACAACATTTCCGTGAGTTTAAGTTCGAACGAATCCATCAATCATGCACTGAGAAAAATTTATGGTTCACAGTACCATATTTGCATATTTCCCTGAGAGGATAGAAATACTTTTAAGGTAACGCTAACTCAAAAAAATATGGTTGCATTTACTGTATTTTATAAGTCGTTTATATTACGAGCATATATTAACAGCAACAATGATCTTGCCAAACATATGTTGCGTATTTGTTACCAAATAATAGTGATATTTTTCCTAAAATAAATATTACCGTTAACGATCAGGAATAGTACTCTCGACTATACTCACGGTACGCTTGGCAAAAATTTAAAGTAGACCATACTAGATATTTCCTTGGTGCCATAAACATATTATATTGCTACTATAAGATGAAAATGTTTAGTCAGATTTATCACATTTTAATAAGAAAACCTGATGTGCACATACGTTAATAGTAACATTCATTTTTGCGGATACAAAATAGTGTGATCCGTAATGTTTATTGTAAGGACCATTGATATTTTTTGAGGATACCATTTTTGGATTTTTTAATAAATTTACTTTGCTCGTGTTCTTAATTATCACACATCAAAAGTGCGTTTTACTTTCTGGAAAGATGCACTGAAAACCAAATTTTGTTGAAATATGGAAATATTTTGTTGGACGTATTCAACAAAATTATTTCGTCCAGGCAACAAAATTTTTGTCGTTTCAACAAAGTTTCGTTTCAGTGTAACGAAATATTGTTGTAACATTCGAAATTTTGTTGCCTGGACGAAATAATTTTGTTGAATACGTCCAACAAAATATTTCAATATTTCAACAAAATTCGGTTTTCAATGTGTGTTTAATTAATACTTCGTTTTTGCAGAAAAACCATTGTCGCTTCGTACTTTTACTCAGGTGAACGGCATAAATATCCCTTGCAGTATGGTTGATATAACAACAACAAATAGTCATTGATAGTTAGAAACACAAGTCTCCGCGACATTACATAAATTGTTACTATTATGAGATATTTTAATAATGCCTATCCATTAAAAGATATTAATTACCATATAAATGGTAAAATTCAGTGCAGGTCAATCCAAAAATGAATATGCTACAGTATACCATATTTTTCATATCCATAGTAACTTACTTATAATGTTACTTGGATTATTTGATCATTGTAAGGGTTTTTACTATGATTTTTAGTCCTTTTTAAATAACACATGGTTATCCACACCATTGGGATTATTTGTTTGGATGAACACTACAGATATAGTCCAATTAACTATAACATAATTGTCCTAACAATATTTTTTGGTACATTTTACCATAGAGCGGACAACTATACGTGTATAGTAGCGAGAACTAGTGTCTTTTTTCTCAGTGTGGCGCACTTTTTCCAAGCATTGGCTCAAAGTATTCATAGCCAGGCATTTCGGCTTAGATAAATCCTTCATTACGGATGATTATTCTTACATTTTGTTAAAGGTTACGAAAAACCGTGACTATATATCAAAGAATATTTGGTTCACCTGATCAACTCGAACTCCACGAAATTGTTGTCGATATACGAACATCGTGGACAAGAACTATACGAGCTTTATGGAGCTTCACTTGGACAACCCATTGGTTCAACAACTTGACGCAGTTCTACAGGACGCGGCTCTTCTCCGGATGGAACTTAAAATTTAGTCACCTGTCTTCAGATCTCTCATACGTGGAAAATGTTTTCAGGGATTCGTTAAAGATTATCTCAAATGGAATTTCGTAGGTTCCATCTAGGATTTCAATAGTTAGAATCTTGGAAAAATATTAATAACATAATCCTTAATAATTATAGTTCTTTATATTTTTTCTGGACTGTTGTCACGTCCTGGGATTCCGTTCGATGTTTACGATCCTTCTATTTGGTTCTTATTTTGTTCAAAAAGAAAAATAATGCTATCGGTGTGAGAACGCCTCAGTCGTCGAGATCTCACAGAAATCGTCCTCAAACTTGCTGACGCTGGAGATCTTACGGTAGCTGATGGGACGTTGCATACCTATCGAACACGCGAAGTCCAAATTTTTGCGGACTTTGGGCGCGCCTTAATTTTTCACAAAGTGCAAGGCACTATTTTTCATAAAAATGAACGCCGTCTAAAATGGGGCCTCGATCAAGATGGTCAAGATCTTGGTAACCAAAAATTCAAAGGGACTATCGGGATAATAAATTCTATTTAGGCTCGAATGAGTCTTAATTTGCCGAATATTTGCATTAAGATACTTCAATGTGGCACAATTTTACGAACGGACTATTCAGGAAGAAGTGATCGACAATGAGGATGAGAAATAATAGATCGTCGCGCAAATCCACACTATTGGGTGGGTTTGAGCAACGCTATTATCAGTTTAGGCTATTACCTGAAGTGATAAGGCGATCCATTTGAATTGGAAAAATAATTAGATGCTCTGTAGGGGAGGGTCGGGCAAAGTGGAACATCCGGGCAAAGCGGAACACCCCCTCGGAAAAAGTGAAATTTCCGTTTTCACTAGAGAACTGAAAAATTTGATCATTTGACTCAAGATATGCGTTAAAAAAGTAGTATTCATTGAAACGACTTATATTTCTAACATGAAAATTAAAATATATTTATTAATAAAAAAATGAATATTCAATGAAAATTTGTATGAATAAATTTTTTTCTGCACAACGGAAATGTAACTATTCGACTAGCATAAAAATAGTACTAACAATACTGTAAGCATGTTTGAAAATTATTAATTGGTCATTGGACTGATGCACTTTTTGTTTTATTTTTTGGTCCTACTCGTGTTTTCTTTGGATATTGATCAAAAAAATCTCTGCTAAGAAATGAGCTCAATTGTTGGTGACTTTTCGACTTTTATTGATGTTTTAATTGTTTAGAAATTTTTTTATTTAAAAACATAATTTTTTTAACTTCTTTACTTCCTCTCGTGTTTTTTTTTTAAATATTAATGAAAGACGAATTCTGTTAAAAAATAATTACTAACAATTTTCGTGCGGCCTAACCTGTTTTCTTCAGGTATTATTGAAATAAAAGTCCCGTTAACAAATGGGTTCAATTCTTAAGATCTTAGAGATGCCTATTTTGACTTTTATTTATTTATTTATTCGTAATAATTTTATTTCAGTGTACCTTCTCATTAAATTTTTCAAAATAATCGATTTTTTTCTTCGATATTCTCCCCGTCATCAATCTTGCTATCGCGCTGTCCCAAATAATTAATTTTTGTTCATCAATTGTTTTTCTTATAAACAAACGAACGTAAAAAGTCCGGGTTTTTTGCAACTCTATTTTTAAACCATTGTTAAAAATCGTGAAATTTTTTTTTTCGTTTTTGCTTCTTTTTGTGATAACCATCCTCATATGATTTAATTTTTTTCCTGGTATTTTTACTCCACCTGTGAAAATTGACGAGTTAAGGTCATTTTTGGCCAGAACTGTTACACAATCAATCTGTAAAGGAAAAGCCAGTAGGTGCAAGGAGATAACAATATTAAAAATCGTGTGATTGATAAAATAAAAATAAAAGTTGGATGAGATACCTCTAAAAATAGAGCTTACTTTTCAACAGAATTTGTTTATCACCAATATCTAAAAAAAAAATAACGTGCGCGAGAGAGGGCAAGGAAGTAAAAAAAATGACGTTTCGGTGAATTTAATCCATCCAAGATGAAGGGCTGACAATTTTTGTAGTTACACATAAATAAGGGATGAACTGATATTTGCAAATTGAACGCTGTTTACCATCTAGTTTGGTAGTAATTAATTCGTAAACATCAACTGTTTCCAGATATTTATCCCTACGAGCATAGATAAATCGTATGCACGTTAAGACTTATTGAATTTTTACTTTCGGTATTTCCAAAATTTCGCAATAAAAAATGGATGACTGCATTCCATGAATATTCCTGAATATAAAAGTGCATGGATTTTTGGAGGTTACCGTTCAAAATCGACTGAAAAATAAAAAATTATTCGCTGTAAAATGATTGAGATTTCCACAGGAATGACATGGGAAAAAGCGCGAGAGCGCTTAGCAACTCTGTATTCGGCATTTGCTAGCACATGCCTTCAAACGTGACAGTTTGCCAATTTGACTGTGTTTTTCTTTTCTGTTCTCGAATGTTTTTACCGTATTTGATAAATATCGATAGTATTAATGGTGATAGGTAAACTGGCAAAATCTCTGCCGTTGCGTAATTCCTTTGCGTAAATACAGTATATAGGTTGTAAAGAAAACTGAGAGTTTCGGCGGACGACACGTTTTACAATCCACTACGCTCGTCAAATTTCAATTATTAAACATTTTTTGAACAATAAAATCATATAAAAATATCCATTCTCCGCTGTTTATATTTCGAAAATAATAAAATCATAATTTTAAAGTCAATTGTGCATTGGCAAACTTTGGTCAACAATAGATATTGCAAAGATCACGTAGCCGTCACAGATCTACCTTAAAAAAGATATAAAAAAGGTTAAAACATCAATGAAGGTCAAGACCTCTAAATATTGAGCAATATTGAGCTCATTTTTAAACAGATCTTTCTTTTCATTAATACTCGAAGAAAACACATTGGGAGCAAGAAAATAAAAAATAAAAAAAAATTTTGCACCAATGTAATGAACAATGAATCATTTTCAAACTTGCTCACAGGCACTGTTAATAGTTTTCTTATTGTAGTCAGATATTCACATTTCCGTTTTGCAGCAAAACAAATTTTTGTTCATACAAATTTTCATTGAATATTCATTTTTTTATTAATATATTTTAATTTTCGTGTTTAAAAAATTAGTTGTTTTAATGACTACTACTTTTCCACATGTTCCGAGTCGAATGATCGAATTTTTCAGCTATCCGCTGAAAAAAGAAATGTTTAACTTTTTTACTAAGTTATATAAGGTTCCAAATCGCTATGGTATCCGAACCACTAAGAAAAACTCATCGGTTTCCAACCAAATTATCATGGCCATGCAGATTTCATTTCAACCGACTGACCATGCAGAATAAAGAGATGAAATGATCAATAAATCGAGTAATTAACTATTTTTATTATTCTGATGTAAACCAATTTAACTTTGAGGCACTCCATTACGAATACAATAAAAAGGAATAATTAAAAATAATCATCTAACGCATTTGCATTAAAATTATAGCTAAGATTTACAATAAAGCAACTTTACAATAAAAATCGAGAGTAACTCGCAAAAAAAGGCTCTAAAATTTTGTACGTTCTAATTGTGTGTTCCTGAATGACTGAAAAATGTTGCGTTAAAATATTTCACTTACATTACAATAGACTCTAATGAATTTGAATTATCTCTAAAACTGTATCAATATCTTAAAGAATAGATTAAGTTATATGTACATAGGGAAAGTTTACTTTTCTTGATACCATTGTTGTCGACGAATTGCGAACAATCGTATTATGTCAATCCCATTTATTGACATGAGTTACTTTTCTAAGTGCCAGTTATTGACGCAATTAATGCACGACTTTTTTTATTTTTCGTCATTGAAATTTGCGTCACGCAACCGCTCCCAATTCTATTCTTCTTTTCGATAATGCTATTTAATATTCCCATCTACTTATAAATATATCATTTGCATCAATAAATAATTTCTATAAAAGGCGAATTTTTTTTCGCTCTTCCCTTAGTTTGTTATAGAAAATTGTTAAAGAAGTTGGATCATTTAAAACTCACAGTTTATACGCAAAAAATATTTTTTCTCAAAAAAACACGGTATATTATTACAATCTTGAATATAACGGTCAAATACTTATATCAAAATTGAAATCGAAATAGCAAAACGCAGATAAAAAATAATAAATTCTTCATCGAATTTGAAAATGAAAATATCATAAGAAGACTGAAACGAAAAGTTTTCTTTGTACCTGTATCGACGGATATTTTTTTGCGAAAACTCTAATCCAGCAGTCGTACCATTAACGGTCCATTCGTTGTTGAAATATTTCTAGCATGTCAAATTTTCAAATATGTAAAAAATCCGAACGATAGCTCAATTGGTATTAATTAACAATCTTAAGGGATGAAACCTTGTTATCCCACATAATTAAGTTTTTATCATCCTTTCAGACGCGATTCGGAAGCAGGTGGAGAGATCAAGCATAAACGAGATGAAGAATCGTAGACCATCGCTATTGCTCGCGTCTGCGATAATAATTAACATCGGGGGCAGGTATTCACAAAAGTCGGAATTGGGTGGCTCAGTACAGATGTACGATCGTTACGGACATCTCGGAGAAAAAATGAGTCATGCCCATAAACGATGATACCCCGCGATCCTTTCGCGAGGAAAGTATCAACGTTCTCAAAAACCCACTCGCTCTATCAAAAAATGTACAGGCACAAAGCATTCCTCGCATGTTTACTGGTACTATTCAGATAAAATTTTGCGACTCCGTTTAACAATTGTTGTAAGCTTATTTTAGCGAATTTCAATTCGAAGGAATTGATCAACCTTGGCACGCTTTTAACGCAAACTATTCCAAAGCAGCTATTGCTGAATGTTTCGGTATCAACGCTACTTACGTCGCAAATAATTATTCCTTCCTTCTCCTAAAGTACGCAAGATTCATCATGCCACTTCACCTGATAATGTTGTACCTTCCGACACCATTGCCAAAGAAATTGATTGCATCAACTACGGCAATGTATTCGATCTTGTCGGATTCTTCATGCAATTTGACTCACATTATATCAGTGTAGAGGATTGATATACAAATACATATGGGTCATTCCATGTCAAATCGACCAATGGTTGGAATCGACCCCTTTCGATTTGGATGAATTCTTGTCAGGAGTTTTCTTTTATCGTAAAATGAAGTCCTGGCAAAAGAAAAAAAATTAATAATTTTTTTTTGAAAGTTATGAGCAATTCAAATTTTCACCATTTTTCAAATTTTTCAAGTTTATTTTTTAAATATATCAAAAACTACCATAGTTACAAAAATGGGCTTGGGTTTGTTTTAAAGAGGATATTTAGGGCTGCGAATAAAAAAATATTTTGAAAAAAATTTATGAAAAATGCTGAGTTGGCAGAATTTTGAAATTTGAAAAATCATAAAAATCGAAGTTCAGTATTAAATTTTTGGCTTAATTTTTTTAATATAATTCCTTTCATTGATCCAAAAATATTCTGAAATTTTCAAGAGGATGTTTTATTTAAATATGAATTTTTGAATTTTAATAAAAAAAAATTTTTTTTGCAACTTCTAAATAAAGTAAAGTTAAGCAAATATTTAGTTTTGTAATTTTGAGTAATAAAAAATTAAATTTACGACATAAGCATGTAAAAATAAGAACATAATTGAAATTACTTTTTTTATTTATGTGATTTCAGTTTGAAAAACAAATCAGTTAAGCAGTGGTATATTCTGCCCTCTTTTTATCTACTACTAAAGTTTATTCTACTAGATAATTACCATGGAAGATAGAGACCTTTAGAGAGGTCTCTATTCTCCATGACAGTTACACGTGTAGAGGTCAGTGAATTTATTAGGTTTGTTCGTGCTAGCTGCACTTTCTACACTTTTGTAATATATAGTAATATAAATTCCAAAAAAGTGTAGAAAGTGCAGAAAGTGCAGCTAGCACGAACAAACCTATTATTATTAATGTACTAGCAGCCCCCTGGCACAGGCGAATAAAAATAGTTCGTGATATGTCCTTACCGCACCATGGCGCTAGTAGTCATTTGCTCAGTAGTTACGATTCAATGTATATCTATGTACAGTGAGCAGACGACAGCTAGCGCATTTTGGTGGCAATTGACCTAACGAAAATCGCGATATGTCCTTACCGCACCATGGCGCTAGTTGTCATCTGCTCGCTGTATATAGATATACACCGAATGGTAACTACCGAGCAGATGACTGCGCCATGCATGCGCTATGGTGTAATAATGGTATGTAAGCCCGTGTTAATGACACACAAGCCAATGTACATGAAACGCGCATTTCATTCCACACATTCCCAACTCTCTCCGTGACATGCTTTTAAAAACAAACAAATCAACATTCCTCTAGATATAATTACCAAACTCGCAACACACTTCAAGACGGCATCGATATATATATATTTATATATATAAATAATATGGGTCATTCCATGTCAAATCGACCAATGGTTGGAATCGACCCCTTTCGATTTGGATGAATTCTTGTCAGAAGTTTTCTTTTATCATAAAATGAAGTCCTGCCTGTATGTAAGAGTAAGGGTATGTAAGACCGTGGTCATTAATCGAAATATAACTTAATTTATTAAAAAAATACATTCCATGAATAAATGAAGGAGGATTCTATCTCTGATAGAGATAAGAATTCTTCTTATCTCTATCAGATAAGAAGAATTCATTATTACTTCGCTTTTGCTGTAATAACATTTGTTTTCTTCAAATAAAAACGACATCGAAACTATTTAAAACTCCGATGGACGAAAAAACTCATATTGAAGTTGGGACCGAAGAAAATAGTCGATGAATTTCTTTATCTAATGATTTACGCGACCTTATTTTGAAAAACGTGATTATTTCATACATTATTTATGCCTGCAGATAATCTTTATACATTCAATATCGTGAAAATATTCAATAATTCATAAAAAAAATTTCGTTCGATTCCTTTCGTTGATTGAAGTACTTTTAAATGATTTACCATTGTTGGACAAGATTGCGGCTGCCATATCAAATTTTGCTAAACTTTATACGTTTCATAATTATACATTTTTCTGGGAATTGAAAATATATTTTAATCGTTTCTTTTGCTTAAGGGGACATTACACTTTCTGCGTTGGAAATTTTAATAATTTTTATGGGATTGATAAATTAATGAAAGACCATTTCTTGAGTCCGTAATTTTTCTGACATATATTTAAAGTCTTTAAATACAAGAAAAAATGTTTATATAATTTTTTAAATGATTTTTTATAGGGTTTTTTTGCAGCCTCATGGAAGGCATTTTGAAAATTTTGATCTGATGACGTGCACGATTGCGGCTCACTGGAACGACTGAAAAAAAAGAAATATTCTTATAGAAAAAGTATGACTATGGCCCCAGTATAGACTACGATTATTTTGTTTGAGCAAAAATTGACAAAATGGTCAACCTCCAAGCTTGGTGGCCTCAAAAATAGCATTTTTTTCGTAAAAAAGGAGTAAAAATTGAGGAAAAAATTAACCAATCTTATTTACTCTAGTTTATACTGGGGCTATCGTTGTGTAGAAGAACATATTAACATTTCAGACCAATCGATTAAATGGTTTTTGAGTTATCATGCACGTCGATTACAAAAACGTTGTTTTGAGAAAAACGCGTTTAAAGTTTTGACAAACGAATTTCACATATAAAATGTACTTACGTTCAATCAACTATGCCTGCTACATGCAAAATTTCTTCCGACTCTTCATACGCCTTGTTCTCAACGAGCAATAGGATACTTTCTACAAAGTTGATTTTTTCGACCCGAGAAAGTGTAATGTTCCCTTATTTCCAATTTATTCCCAATCATCCTTTCGGGGTACGTCCAAAATCATACAATTTCTTTCGAATATTTCCTCTAGGACCATTCTTCATCATTTTCTATGTTTTTTCGAGAATTCCGAAAAAACTGCTATTAAAATTTGAAAAGAATGTTTTATCTACAGGGGACATTGTTTACGAGTAAATAAGAATTGAAAATGATTATCGCGTTCAGTTGTATCGATACACAAATCATTCCGTGTTTGACATTCGGTCGTAATCCCGTGCCTTCTTTTTCCAGGTCTTCGTCTACGTACCTTCGTACCTTAGTTTTCTTAAAGAAGAGATAAAGAATCGAGGTTTATTTCGAATATCATTGTACGAATTGAGCATTTATTTCTCGCCCTGGCACGCAGTAAAAGTGGATTCGGTACAATCAACGAGTGGGAATTATTCGCTCAATGCTTGGATAGCTGACAAGCTTCGATGTTGATACACCAAATTTGCGTACACGAGTCTGTGAAGTTGCATTGTAACCCACGATTAATCGAAGAACTCAATGGAGTTGTCCAGGATGAGGCTCTGCTTAGGCTAGAACTGAGCTCTATGACACCCCTTTTCAAAGATTCTGCGAAACGTGCATGGTTCGAGGAATACATTGCCGATCATATCAGAGAATTAGAATCGTCATCGTAATATCCTCGGCCTGCCCCGATTATTATCCCCATTATTATCCCCATGGTAAAAGACAGCATACAGTTTTTATCTGGACGTCGATGCAATAAAAACTAAAATAATCAATGAGTCGAGTCTTTGCGGGTCTCTGAATTTTCTATAACTTTAATATTTTTCTACAATTCATTTGAGCGCAAGTAAACGAGATATTTAAATGGCAGTATACGTTTTAAGGCCTTACATACGTCCAGAATTTTCAAAAAATCGATTTTTTTTATAGATTATTATTCTCTATAGTTTTAGGCGTATTTCTGTGTAAGTCGATTGTACAAATTCCCCATAGTTCGAAAGTTATTATAGAAAACGTGACTGCCCAACGAGAGTCTGATGCGCGCAGGTAGATGTCTCGAGCGAAACGCACTTGAAACTTTAAATGCATTTTTCTCAAAACTACTTTTTCTGGCACGGTCTGCATGATAACTCATACAGTTTTTAATATTTTTTGATGTTTTTTTTGTTTTAATATTCGAAATTGTTTTCTCTATAGTCTGTCGAGTCGGATTTTTGATGTTGTGATTAAAAAATTTTATAAACATAATTAAAGTATGACATTTATGACACAAAATGCACACTTTTTTTTAAACTGCCGTAAATTACCAAAATTTTTCGAATTTCAAAAATCCGGCTCGACAGACTATAACTACAACTTGATTTTACAAGAATTTTTTTACGTTTTGCAGATCCATCAGCATTTCAAGAAGAAATGATGCAGACCGCGGAGCAACTTTTTTTTCATAGTGCTTCGGGAAACGTGATTTTTTATGTTGTAATTTTTGAAAAAAAAATGAAATAAATTTTTTTATAAAGTTTAAATACTAATAAACAATGTGTAAAAATTATTTTTATTAATTTCTATTGCTATCTCTTCTAAAAACAGTTTTCCTTTTAGCGCGTTTTAGGCGCTGCTGGACGTATGTAAGGCCTTAATATTTTGAGGATAACAAATCAGCAATATTCCAGTTTCGAGCATAGTCGTGAATTGATGGGGAATCGTTTTTTTTTGAAAATTGATTTCTGCAAATCAATGCTACTATTTTGTTCGAATTCTTTGAATATCTTTATAGGTAAAAATCGAGGTAAAAATTCTAAGTCTCACTAGAGGCTTTCTAAAACTTTAAGCCATAAGCCTCGTAGCTGAATTTGCGTAGGTGTGGGCATGTGTTTGTGACTGTGGAGCATTCTCGCCCACACTGCCACACAACCACAGCTTTAGGCCACAACTTACCAAAGTGGCAAAATGATTTTGTCACTGAAAAAAAAGTTTAATAACAGGAACTATCTAGAATATTGCTAATGATAGATAATTGTAATTCCAATACGTATTGCCAAATTAGCAATGCGAGATGGTTGTAGTAACTTTCTGCCGTTTTATACAGAAATATTGTTATCCACACCCAGAAAAAAGTTCTATTTAGATCTACTAGGATCGTTTATTCGAATTTTTTTCATTTGAATCAACAAAATTTCTATTTGTTTCAGTTAGAAAGCTGTATTTAAATCAAATAGATAATGCTATTTGAGTCCGTTTATTCGAGTACTCACGTTAAAGCTTCTTACTCCGACCACCACGTGGCGCAAAGCG
Source organism: Rhimphoctona megacephalus (assembly GCA_963989365.1). Taxonomy (NCBI): domain Eukaryota; kingdom Metazoa; phylum Arthropoda; class Insecta; order Hymenoptera; family Ichneumonidae; genus Rhimphoctona; species Rhimphoctona megacephalus. The sequence continues at coordinate 33,258,167 of OZ022415.1, read as the reverse complement.
TCGAGGCATTTCTCACATACGAATTGCGCTCTGGATGTGCATAAATTGCGGGATCTAAAGTAGTATTATTATTCTGACTGACTATGTCTAGGAAGACGAACGTGAATTTTTATATCTACCCAGAGTCGTAAACCCATGAAAATATTATTCAATAATATCATAATTGAATATGGTATAATTAATATTATAAATAATAATATAAATATTTTTTTTTATTTCAACTTCATATTCGTTTAATTTTTAAGATAAAAATATGTCCGATTTTAGTATATATATTAAATTTTTCATTAACCAAGAATATAAAAATATTGTGATAAAAAAAATAATTTCTTAAAGTTAGATAAACCTCTATTTGGCCGTGAGACAAGGAAATAAATTTATTTGATTTACCTAGATCCTAGTTAAATCGACTAGATGTTTTTTCTGGGTGCAGAAATATTGCGTTTTGTCGATACCATAACTTCGTGGTATTTTAATAATATTTTACGTAACAAGTGCGGAAAACGATGAATTACATCGCGCGTGAAGTTGCCGCATGAGCCGAAGGCTTATGATGCATATTCAAATGAGTACGAGTGCGAATATGTACCATAAGTCGAGACGAATGCGACATACGCGCGATTTAATTCGTTGTTTTCCGCACTTGTTGCATACAACAATTCTGTGATACCTAAAGTTTGATTTGAGATTGAAAAAGCAATTGATGAAATGAAAAAGAAACTCTTAAATTGACGTAAATGTATTTCGAACTCTTTAATTTCTTATTTTTTTATTTCCAACATAAAAGCTATAGTAGAATTAATCTGTCTACATACTACTATTCTTCAATTTACAAATTCGCAGTTTTAGCCGTTCGAAGTTTTAATCATTCGAAAATCTTACTCCCACCCATTTTACTATATTATAAATTTTTATCAGTTTTCCACACACTCAGTTTTTCGTATATATTTTTTCCTGTTATTACAATTTCGTACTACCCAACAAATTTACTTAGAACATCTGTTATGAAAAATTAATAAGTTCTTTACAATATATTTTAAGATTGAGGTATTTGTTCAGGTACTTTATAAAACCAGTTTTTTTTCCGATATTGGCTCAGAATTTGAATAGGAGTCTCTAAAAGAATCTTTATAGAAATGCGTGCATAAAAAATACGGTGGAGACATTTTTACTACATTTTTGACTACTTTTTAAAGTAATTTTAAATATTCTTTTCGGCTATAACAAAATAAACTAACAATGAAAGAGTCAAACAAAATAATTTATTTTGTCTTTTATTGAAGGAATTTGTTGCAGAACTTTTGCGTTATTCGAATAGAGCATTTGTGTACGCGTTAGACACAATTACAATTGAGGGGACATATATACATCTTAAAGAGTTAAAAAATCAGTAAGTAAAAAATATTTTTTTTTAGAAAACTATTAGTCATCGCATGAAGGTTTTTCGCGATTAAAAAAATACATTTTGAGAAACATTTACAATTTTTTTTTTCAAAATAGTGGAACACGACTGTAATACAGTGTCATGGAACGACTTTTTTCAAATAAATTCGAAAACTATACCGGGAGTAGTGAGATAATGATTTGATTGGTAAATTTTTGTGGGATTCTCCTATAATTTTTTGAGAGAATTTTTGCAAGGTTGGTTTCTTTGGGAGAAAATCTCTTTTATAATTTTTTGTTAGTGTTCGCGTTCAGAAGGAGATTTTTTACCGGAATAACTATTTGGGGGGAGTAAATGTACTTGTTTCAACTTTTTTTACAGCATATATGCCGTTTTTTTGCGGGGATTATTTAATCGCTGATATTTATTTGAAAAAACTGCTTAAGCTGAAATATTCCATTTATTTTATGGTACAAAGTTAATGATTATCTCCAATGGAATATATAAAAGTCGCAAATTTTAACGGATAAATGTGAAGTTGGAAAAATAACGACGGCTTTACTTCGTCTACGTGTCGCAAAGTGTCAACTGAATTATCTATCAATTTGGAATATTTAGACGATTCAGTGAGGATAAAGGCTATTTCTCTGAAGAATTTGAAGTCATTTGAAAGTCTATATACGGATCTGCAAATTGAGCTTGGTTTTCACAGAGCAAATTAGTATTAAACAATGTTAAAATATAGTAGAACCAGTCAACTTTTGGACCATTGTATGAATCGATAAGGATATTCGTAGATAAGTTTAAGAATATTAAAGTGTTCACTGTCGTAAAACTGGAACGAAAGTTTGACGATTCATGGATATGATTTTTCGAGAATTTCTAGAAAGTCCAATTTTTAAATCTAAGTGGCTCATTCGATCTTGGTTTATTAACGGGCATTTATACCTAGAAGGGTTAAATATGAGTAAAAAAATGTGTTGTTTGAAAAACTATTAGAGTGATCAGATAAAGGTTTTTCACGATTCAAAAAATTTTTTGTATTCAAACTAAGTGGATAGAATTTTTTATGACACTTAGTTTTTGTGTTTCCGGCATATAACTTACAAATTTTGTGTCAGAAATCGCTATCTTTTGTTTGAAATTCGCAAATTTCAAAAAATTGATTATTGTAAAACCGCTATCATACACAAAAAGTATTGGCATGTTTTCGATTTGGGCATTTCGCCTTCACGACACCGTTTCTGAGCTACGGACCACTTTTTTAACCCTCCGTATATACACTACAATTTGCGCACCTCCCTAGACACACATGGGTCTACGGTAATTACGGAGTAATTAAAAAATCTGAAAAAATTCAGGCGAGTAGTAGTAGTAGGAGAGGAGGAGTAGAGCGTGCATTGGGTGATGGATAAAAAATAATCTTTATTATTGTTATAATGGAAATCGATACGAAACACGAGAAATTCACAAACGAGCCGGATACCACAGACCCATGTGCTAGCGATAGTAATTAACATCGGGGGTGCGCATTCTGAAGAGCTGCGATTGGGTGACGCAGTAAAACTATTCATTCGCTACGGATATCTTCACCACTCGATTACAGTCATGCCTAGAGACGACAAAGCAAAAATTACTTTTCAAGAGACGACTATCCCTATTTTGAAAGCTGCATCCATTTTGCAGCATATTTCGTAGCCGAAAAAAACCTATCGTTTCAAGATACATCTTTGCTCCAACATCGAAGAATTATTGGATTTTTACTTTCATGAATTCAAGTTTAAAGGAATTCGTCAATCTTGGCGCGCTTTTCACAATCCTTGGACGCGAGACATCTTTGCTAGGCGTTTCGGTATAAGCGCTTCTTATGTACGACCTAAATACTCCTTCGTTCTTATAAAGGTTATGAAATTTCATGACATTCAAAAACTCGTGGGATCATCCGATACTCTCGAGCTCACCGAAGCTGCTACCGAATTATTTACCAACGTCAACTTCAAAAATCTCAGTTTTCCTATATTCCTTATGAGAACTGGCTCACATTATATCACTGCTTTCAGTACTGGAACTTTACTCTATCAGGTAAATAAACCTCGATTCATTATACGTATATCTACCCTCTTTTATGACTGTGTTTTCTTTAAAATTAATTTTTTTTACGCACGGAAGGACGCAACAAACGCTATTTGTTTTTTTATACAGGTGCTTTAAAATCTCGGGAAATTGAAAACTTGTAAAAATCGAATCCGCAAACAAATTTTAAGTTGAATTTTTTTATCCAATTGTTTATTGCGAATTCATTTGGAAAAAGAAGAAAATATGTTTATTAATCGGTCCTTCCAATCGTCACAGTCATTTCAGTGCCGCGTATCCTAATTTCATGTGTATAAAAAGATCATAAAAAAAAGATTTCATAAAAACGCCAAATTTGAAGCCAAACTTTCTTGAAAGATATTTTTATTTGTTCTGAAAATTCCAACTTTTTCCTATAATTTGTTTTGGCCTCACGTTTTTTTCATTAAATACTACTATATTCCCTTACGGAATTTCCTTCAATGCCATTCTTCATCATTTCCTTTATTCTTTTCGAAAATTCGGAAAACACTGCCAGTACAATTTGAAAGAATAGGAAATCATTGTTGTTCAATTGTATCGATAGATAAATCATTCCGTGCTTAACATTCGATCGTAATCCGGTGCCTTATTTTTCCAGGTCTTCGTTTACGTACCTTCGCACTTTAAATTTCTTAAGAAAGAGATAGAGACACGAGGTATATCCCACATATCATCGGACGAATTCAGCATTTATTTCTCACCCCGGTACGCAATACAAGTGGGTTCGGTACAATTGATGAGTAGGAATCATTCGCTCAATGTCTGGATAGCTAACAAGCTTCAAGATCAACACACCCAATTTGCGTATACGAGTCTTATGAAGTTGCATCGTAACCCACAATTGACGAAAAAACTGCTTGGAGCTATCCAGGATGAGGCTGTGCTTGGGTTAAAACTGGACTCTATGGCGCCTTTCTTCAACTCATCTGCGAAATGTAAATTGTTCAAGAAATACATTGCCAATAACATCAGATTATGGGAATCGTCACCAATATTCTTGGGCTCAAAGTGAAAAGCCGCACACATTTTTTTTCCAGTCGTCGATGCAATAACAACTAAAATAATCAATAAATCGAGTCTTTGCGAGTCTCTCAATTTTTGATAGTTTTAATATTTTTATACAATTCGTTGGCGCGCAAATAAACGAGATATTTAAACGGTAGCGCGTTTCATATTTTAAAGATAACAAATGAGTAATATTCCTCATTCAAGCATAGTTGTGAATTGATGGAGAATCATTGTTTTCGGAAATTGATTACTGAAATTCGATGCCTCAATTTTTTTTGAATTTATTGAATATTTTTAAGGCTACAAATTCCAAGTCTCGTTAGGGGCTTTCTAGAACTTTGAGCGTCCGACTGGAAGATTCTATCGTATTTCGTGTTGCTGTATTTGCATGTGTGTTTGTTTGGCGTGTGTTTGTTTGTGTGAAGCGTTCTCGCGCACACTGTTTAGGCACACAAGCGCAGCTGTTTAGGCCACAATAATATGTATCTAATTTGTACGAAAATAAATTCTGTACTATTATGGTATCGACTTTTTGCCTCTAGTTTACTTTTTTTCTTTTTTAGTCTACTATTTTCAGACTTCAACCTGCGGTAAAGAAAAAGAGGAGTAATTATAAACCGTTTCTCGAACAGTTTGTAACTCCATAACTTTATACAACGTTGGACTCAAGTTCTTATCACAAAGAAAAATTGTTTTACACAGCACCACAGAAATGAAGTTTTCGGCACGTTACATTTGACATGATATTTCCTGCAGGCCTTAATACAGGCATTATTAATATAGGTGTCTGACGTAAGTTCAGGAAGAAAGAATCATGTAATTTTTTTCGTTTTGATGATGTTCCGGCGAAATGAATATCGTCTGTTCATTCGCTGCGAATTTAGAAATTTTAGTCGTAAAATTGAGATAGATAGATGTTGAATGTTGGTTCTGAATTTATGTGAAACATTCAGTGATAAGCAAAGTTCCAACGATGAAAGAACTTTAATGGAAATTTTAGACGCACATTTGCAAAAATAAAAAAATTTGCTGCAATTAATTCATGCAATTCCAGCGATCTTTGAGGTATTTGATACATAGTGTCAAAATGATTTCATCGTATCATTTGCGTTGGGTCGACACTATATCTTCGCGGTATTTGGAAACTCGTCTTATTTCAGTTATAATAAACCCATTATATCATGTGTTGATGAAACTGAAGAGCAATACATTTTTATATTTATTTTCTCACGTTGTTTTCTAATTATTTCACTGCGTCATACATTTTTATCGGTTGTTCACACATTCGGTTTGAATTAGCAAAACATATTTATTCGTAAGCGATACGCTATTTTTAACTTGGGAAACATAAAATTTCAAATACTACGCGTCATTTTTACAGTTCTTGCACAATAAAAATGATAAATAATAAAATTCACGGTACGTGTTCTAAAATTTACAGAGCGCGCGGTAAAATTTATCTGCGCTAACATAAGAAAAATTCCCTAGATACTCAATAAAATTTGAATTCCCTGTGATTGAAAAAATCCTTTTTAGAATATATTTTTTCTTCATAAATTAGTGTAATAATAATAATAATAATAATCATAATCATAATAAAATTAACAAAAATATGAACAAAATACAAACGAAAAAAATATTTCTAATCAAGAATAATTAATATAATTATTTATCGATTTATTAATAAATAATGAGGTTTTATTATTATTATTGTTTTTTAATGTATTTTTTATTTTTTTAATATAATAATATAATATATATTTTTTTATTCATTTTCTATTTTTTATGTATTTTTTTTTTAATATAATAATATAAATATATATTTATGTATTTTTTATGTAAATGGGGTTTGTAACCAATCGCTCCCACGATTGTTACTTCCACGGCCCAGGGTCTTTCCCTCTCTTAGCCTTCCCACTCTTTCCAACTATTCCTCTACTCTTCCCTCCATTCTCCCACACGCGCGGCTGCAGCCGATTTATTCCCGCACTGAATCGCATTTACCGAGGGCGAAGGGAAACTGCAGAAAACTTTGCTGATACAGCCGGTGCCCGACTAATCTCCACGGGTGGCAATGCGAGCACGCTCAAGTACGGCCACCAGAGGCGCTCAGGCAAGCACCTCCTCAGCTGTGATGCAATGAGCCAGCCAGTGCACGGCTAGAGGGCCACCATCCGCACGATGAGAACCGTCCATGGGAGGCCACCGAAACCGTACACCGACCGCTCATGCATCACAGAGAGGTGTTTTGGGCATGGATTTATGAAGATGGAATCGGAACTACCCGGGATTGCAGCAGAAATACTTCCAAAAATTTTCAAGTTTTCATTGGTGTTTTGGCCGGGATTCAAACCCGGTGGCGTGCGAGCCCGAACCCTTACCCACCAGACCAATCGCTTTCCCATAAATAATAATATTTATTGTTATCGATCGAAAATTTTTTTTTTTTTTCATTCAAATAGATTCGTTAACTTAAGGGAGGAATAAGGAGTGAAAAAAAATCATCATAATTATGGATTTATAATATTTTTTTCCATTTATTATTAGTATTTTTTAATAACACATTTCGTCCCATCGTGGGCTAGAGCAACGTGACTGATTTTAGCACATGTTATTTCGTCGTCATGTATCATGTAGTACATCACTGAACCGATGATTCACGCAGTTTTGGAAAAGGCCCATCAGGGAAAAAGAACATGAAATAGGCTAATAGGACGACCATGTATCCCTACCATGCCCCCACTATCACGCCATCCTGGCGTAAACTCTTGTAGGGAAATTTTCACCGAGTGGTAAGATAAATTAGTTTAATATATGAATGTGAAGTAGCTGTTATTCGCTGTACCTGGACAAATAAACGTTAACCAACTGCAAATAGTCCGAACTTGAAATCTTTGCCTCGAGCACTCGCTCACTCCTTGAGCTTTGATCGTTTGGTCCGCCAAGCAAATCCACCTCGTTTTATTAGTTATTTAACTAATTAGCGCCCAACAATCATTACGTAAAATATAATAGAAAATAACAAAATCGAGCTCTGACAGCCGCGGGACCACGGCCGCGTCAGGTGTGAAAATTTTAATTAAAAGGGCCGTTCTCAATTTAGATTTGGCTATTTTCCTGAATAATAGCGTGATTGTGAAATCCACTACTCCGCAAAGGGAATTTAGTCCTTGCAGGCAAATTAGTATTCAACAATCAAAAAGTACTATATAAATATTTGGTCCATGAAACAAAAAGGATTTTCGTGCATAAATTTAAGGATATCGTAGCGGTTCCGTGTAGTCAATTGACCGTATATAAAAATTTTTCCTTGAAAAACTACAAATTGATACTATTATGGTGTATAAAATATTTTTTTTTATACATTCGTAATAAAACGATAGCAATCCTAATCAATGAGATAATATTTTAAGAAATTACATATTTTTAATCACTCAATCGAGCTACTTGTCGTCAGCTGTTAATAGTCGATGAATTCTTCAAGCGAAGTCTGGCAGCGCTGCACACTCGCACTGTAAACATAAACCTTCTTAACCTCTTTTGATAGCGGAACAGTTCTCGTTTACCAATAAGTTTGTGTTAGAGATAACTTAAAATATTGTGACCTTGGTAAAAAAAATTCATTTGCACGCCCAAGACCGCACAATTTGGTGCCTTCGATAATATTTCTGTTTCAGTGTAGCCTAATATAGGTTATATATTACCACCGTCACGAATGTGTAACGTTGCCAGCTCACTGTAAGAATTTTTCAGCGCGAACCGATCTAACGACTAACCGAGTTTATTGAGGTTTTTCCAATTTTAACTCAAAATTTTGCAAGAACTAATTCGGTGACTCGTTTTTTTTATGTTACGATATCATTTTTCTTTCCTTTTTTTTTGATGATTTTTTTATAACTTTGATATATATTTTTATATTTTTTTATTGATTGTTTATATTTTTATATTGATATATAATTATTATATATATAATAAATATTGATAATAATATTGATTGATATTTTTATAGCTTTGATGATTGATTTATAACTGAGAATGAAAACTTTATGGCTATGTAATAATTAAATATATGTAATATATACGATCAGAATAAAATCCGAAGAGTTACGTTATATGATACCGGATTAAAGTTACAAATTTTGGAATTTAATTTCTCACTTGAATTATCGGTAAAGGGTTCCCAATTTTTTCTGAAGAAAATAGTGAGTTCAATCTACAATATGTTTGAAATCTGATATCTTGTCTAATACTCGACCTTTCGCTACGACCTCCTTAAGACTATCAAAGTGTTCACTTTTTACCCAAAACTTCTCGCAGGTCGATTTTTTTTATTACAAAAGAAGCGAACACTTCCAGAAAGAAGTCAATTGACTCAGATTAATTAAAGCGACAAAATCGAACTAAATTCTCAATCTTTAAAAAAAAGCTAGGAAGAGAAATAGAGAATTCTTAGATTTTGTCGTTATTATCGCTAATAGCAATTTATTTTGTGTGCCGACTAATCGAGAGAGTTTTTTTAGTTACAGCCGTGATTTCGTAGATGTGGCTTGGAAAATTGGGAACAGATCGCAAAATGTGGAATCGTGGGTTATTACTATTACCCGTGCCAGCGGTAATGATTAACATCGGAAGTGCAGATCCTCAAAAGTCGCGATTGGGTGATGCAGTAAAATTATACGGTGTTCACGGATAGTTGATAAAACACGTGATGAGCATTATACACAGAACCGACTCGGACATGTGGATTTATAGCCAGTAGACCATGGTTATTTTTAAAAATGTATCAGCAATACCGAAACCTCCGAAATAGCAAGAAAACACAACGTTCCTTCACAAAAATATTGAATTAAAACTGTGCCGCAACATCAATGACTTGGTGAAAAATCACTTTCAAAAATTTAAGTTCGCGGGAGTCAATAAACCTTGGAAAGCTTTTACGCGCGATTGGTCAACAGCTGCCATTGCTGGTAGTTTCGGTATAAACGCTTCCTACATCGATGGAGATTACTCCTACGTTCTTCTTAGAGTCAAAAAGTTTCGGGACGTTCAAAAAATCGCCGACTCATCCGACGATCTCAAACTTGAAGAAAATGCTGTTAGCAAAGTTTATGAATTTTCTCACGGCAATTCCTTCGGTCTTATCAGCATCATGTTGCAATTTGGCTCATATTATATCACTTCTTTCGCTACCGGAAATTCACTCTATCAGGTGAGAAATTTCGAAAAAACTGTTCCATCAACAAATTTTCAGAAGTACGCAAATTCTTTCGAATATTTTCTCTGCGTGCCACCGTTTGAATTCATCACTTTTTCGTTCCTTTTCAAATTTCCGAACGTACTTCTATAGAAATTTCGTTAAAAAATGTTTCATTCAACAGGCGATATCGTCTTCAAATGATTGCCATCCCGTGCTTGAAAATCAATCATTATTTCATTTTTTTTCGCCTTTTTTCAGGTTTTCGTCTTCCAATCTTCTTCCATCAATTCTCTTGAATCGGCGCTAAGTACACGAGGTTTATCGGATTTGTCAACAGTTGAATTGAACGATCTTTTTTCGCTTAAACACGCGGTACAAGTGGGAACGATACTATCAGCGAGTGGGAACCTTTCGGTCGAGGCTTGGGCAGCTGAGAATCTTCGAGTTACAGAAAATCAATTTTCCCACGCGAGTCTCACGCAGCTCCACAAAAACGTGTCGCTGCTCGGAGAGCTCCAGAGAATGCTGAAGGACGAGGCTCTTCTCGAGCTGCATCTTGAAATTTTGACGCCTCTCTTCAAAAATTTCAAAATTCGAGATTCGGTCAAGGAACACGTTGATTAAAGAATATCTCAAGGAAAACAAGTAGGAGATCCAAGTAGACTGAATTCCTGACTCGTAGGTGCGATTTTTGTTGGAGGATCTTTATTTTCATCAATTGATATCTGCAAATCGATTTTATTATTATCTCTTAACGATGTTTTTGCCGGTTGTTTTCATTATCTTGAAATCGTCCAAAAAATTAATGTAGAACGTTTTTAGAGAAAATATCGAGAATTTTTTAAAGAAATATCGTTCTCATTTCAAATCGTTGAATACTTTTCTCGACTCATCTATTTTCAGTTAAATTTTAACAATTGTGTCGTATTAATTCCGTTGCACGTCCAATGGAAGTGTTGACCGGAAAAATATTTCAGACCGTATTCATTATATTGAAAAACCGCGCTAAGGTAAGTTGAATATTTTCTTAAACTTATACTTTATCGAAAAAAACGTAAATTAAACAATTAGGGTGAAACAAAATTAATTCTTTATTTTCTCGGAGAAAATGGCATCACAAAATGTTTAATTTAGCATTGATGTAAGCTTCAGAGACATGTTAGTTTGTGCCATAACTGATGTATTATGTCATCGAGACGATTACAATGTCAATTGAAGGGAATTGGCTACCGAAAGATTCATAAAAATCTCACATCCAAGTTTTCTCATAGACTATTTACATTTCAGGGAAATAAGGAGATACACCCCGTTCGCCTTGTGACAAAGATAAAAATGTTTTTTTCTTCTTTCCGAACAATCTATTTTTAGGGTTCCGTACGTCCTAATGAAAAAAACCGGAACCCTTATAAGATCACTCGTGTGTCTGTCTGTCTGTCCGTCTGTCATAGCCAATTTACTCCGAATCTACTGGACCGATTAAGTTGAAATTTGGTACACATATGAATTGCTGTGACCCAAACACGGACGTGTAATGTAAATAAATGAATTTTGAATATGGGGGTCACTTTTGGGGGGCAAATTAGAAAATTAAAAGAAAAAGTTTTGCAAACTGTATCGTGTGACATATCAAATGAAAGGGCTTGTTGTGAGGGTCTCAAATATATTTTTTTTATAATTTTAAAATAAATAGTTTTAAAGTTATTGAAGAAAATATATGAAAATTGACCATTCCCCCCAAAGAGGGGGGGCTCTTTTCTCCGAAACTACTGAGCCTAAAATTTTGAAAAAAATACAAAAAAATAGTTCTTTACTTACAGATTACAGGAAAACCTATAAGAAGTTTATGGTCTTAAAATTTTTAGTTACCACAAACAAATTTGGGTCAGATTTTAAAAAACATGGTAAATAACATATTCATCGTACGGAACCCTCTCCACGCGAGTTCAACTCGCACTTGTCCGCTTTTTTTAGGAGAACCCGTAGAATCGCTAGAACAGCGATACTCCTTTGCACTCATGTACACAAAAAAGAGTTTAAAATTACTTTTTTAAGGTAATACTGTAGGTACACGTATGAACTAAAAATTTTGACCACAACGTACAACAAAACCCAATTCGAATATGATGCTGCCAGATAGAAACTTTTGACTGGGATTGTACACTCGGTGTAGAACTGCCACACTATTTATAACCTGCTTATACATTTAATGCAAAGAGCGAATGAATCAATCAATCAAATCAATTTAATTCATTGTGAAAATAAATTTCTATCAACTCCTCCTCGCAATACTAAAACTGAGTCAAAAATACGATTCAAACTCCCGGGCTTTACCGCTGTATTCTGTAACCTATTTGTTTCATGTCGAATGAAATTAATATTTTTTGTGAGTCAATATCTCTGAAAATAAGTGGTTGAATCATGCCATTTTTTTAAAACCAGTCACACAATAGGACTGCATACAGATGTACTTTTATTTTTAAATCCTGAGATCCGTTTAGCGTCCATGATGAAAAATATGAGTAAAGTCCTATTCGTTTGCACACTGAGAAAAAAGACATTAGTTCTCGCAACTATACACGTATAGTTGTCCGCTCTATGGTAAAATGTACCAAAAAATATTGTTAGGACAATTATGTTATAGTTAATTGGACTATATCTGTAGTGTTCATCCAAACATATAATCCCAATGGTGTGGATAACCATGTGTTATTTAAAAAAGACTAAAAATCATAGTAAAAACCCTTACAATGATCAAATAATCCAAGTAACATTATAAGTAAGTTACTATGGATATGAAAAATATGGTATACTGTAGCATATTCATTTTTGGATTGACCTGCACTGAATTTTACCATTTATATGGTAATTAATATCTTTTAATGGATAGGCATTATTAAAATATCTCATAATAGTAACAATTTATGTAATGTCGCGGAGACTTGTGTTTCTAACTATCAATGACTATTTGTTGTCGTTATATCAACCATACCGCAAGGGATATTTATGCCGTTCACCTGAGTAAAAGTATGACGCGACAATGGTTTTTCTGCAAAAACGAAGTATTAATTAAACACATCTTTTCAGAAAGTAAAACGCACTTTTGATGTGTGATAATTAAGAACACGAGCAAAGTAAATTTATTAAAAAATCCAAAAATGGTATCCTCAAAAAATATCAATGGTCCTTACAATAAACATTATGGATCACACTATTTTGTATCCGCAAAAATGAATGTTACAATTAACGTATGTGCACATCAGGTTTTCTTATTAAAATGTGATAAATCTGACTAAACATTTTCATCTTATAGTAGCAATATAATATGTTTATGGCACCAAGGAAATATCTAGTATGGTCTACTTTAAATTTTTGCCAAGCGTACCGTGAGTATAGTCGAGAGTACTATTCCTGATCGTTAAGGGTAATATTTATTTTAGGAAAATATCACTATTATTTGATAACAAATACGCAACATATGTTTGGCAAGATCATTGTTGCTGTTAATATATGCGCGTAATATAAACGACTTATAAAATACAGTAAATGCAACCATATTTTTTTGAGTTAGCGTTACCTTAAAAGTATTTCTATCCTCTCAGGGAAATATGCAAATATGGTACGGTGAACCATAAATTTTTCTCAGTGCATGTTAGGTATAGGGATCGCGTACAAAAAAGAGCTTTTAACCGGTTGAGTGGTAGACAATTTTTCAGTTTTCTGGCCAAAAGTGGTACGCTGCAGTTCTTTACTAAAATATATACGAATATGTTTTCTAGGGGTTTGTTTGGGCCGCTGAATCCAGTCCCAGGGTCAGTTTTGATATAGCACCCCACCGGGGGTGAGAAGATAAGGGTAGAGAGTGCATTTGCGCAGATTTTCGGAATGAGATTTTATAAGAATTCCAGATTACCATAAATAATTTTCGAAGAGTTCCAACCTTATTGGGTTAAAACCCAATTCGACCATCACCCTCCAGGGGGGTGAAAATCAGAGGTGGGGGTGAGGCGCATGCAAGTTCGTCTAATTTGCTCGAGAATTATATCGTGACCGTTTTGACACAAAAACTGTAAAAAAGGCCACCCCTAAACCCGCCCCTAATTCGCCACCCTTACATTTTTTTGAAAAGCTGACAGAACATTTGTGTAGAGCGACCTCGAAAATGGTTATATATCAAATTGTGTGCAAATCGGTTGACATTTGAGCGAGTAATTCAAATTTGTACATATATGATGCGAGTACACTGCGAGTACATTTTCTTTTGTACATATATGATCCATTACCATTCAACCGGTTAATTCCAATTTTTTTTTCCTTTTTTTTTAATGTTTATTTATTTCTTTTGGAATCTCAGGAGTATAGGTATAAATAAACAAAATAAGAAATACCTTAAGTTATGATTAGACTAGTGACTAATAAAGTTGAGATTTATGGCTGTTGTTACCAGCATCTCAGATCTCTTTTTTTCTTTGTAATTATTACTTATTGAAATCATATCACATTGTTTGTGGACCGTACTATTAGTTTTGTCCATAACGTCTGTTTTTGATGTAAAAAAAAGTGAAAAAAAAAACTATTAATAAAGGAAAAAACCACTTAAACAATCTGTGTAATCAACTTAAACCTAATTTAACCCTAATGCTAAAAACTAACACAATATTTACAATATTTACATTTGTACATTTGTACATATAAGAATGAGCTTCTTATTTTTTCTCATGTGGACGATTTCCTATCGCTACACACGGCGATGCCTTCTTCTTGCGCGACGTCTGTCTTCTTCTACTTTTTGGTTTTTTCTTCTTTGCAATTCTGCGACGTGAGCTGCATTTTCTCTTAACCACCAGTATTTTGTGTGCAAACGGTGAAAATCGTTAAGGTCTCGGTCTGGGATCGAAGTCGAGTATTTCAAATTGTTGTTCTCGTGTCTTAGATAATCTTCGACTGGTATTTTTTTGTTGGCTTTATGTCTGCTCCTGTGGTATAAAGTTGGTAAGTTTGTTTCGTTTTGTATTATACCAATTTTATCTAGTTGAGTAAACATTTGAGGTTGAAGATATCCTTTACTAGCGGCTTGGTGTAGATCGATGTTTGTATCTTTTATTCAATGTAATTATCTAACAAACTAAGTGGTGGATCGAATTAAAAATTTGGGAATCGGTAGACACAATCATGAAGACTGTGTCGACACCATATTAAAATTTCAGATGATTCCTAAAATTCGAAAAAAACTACAGAACTACCTTAATACGAAAATAACGAGGAAGATTTCGTGCCTTTTTTCGCGCATATTCTGTTACGTAGAATTTTTTGTCGTGAACGTTAGGTATCCAAGAGTGAAACATGAGATAAAAATGGACAATAAACACTTTGTGATCCATGGTAAGCGCTGAGACGCTTGCTCCTTTGTTCCGAAGCAGTTGTACATATTTGTCTATTTTTTGCTGATAACGAAAACGCTGGTATTTGAAAAACTAAGCTCGAAAACTCGAATACTATCTTGAAATTCACGATTCTCTTTATTAGCATACTATATATAAGTATGACAAGTGTTACCTTGTAAGAATGTTTTCGAAATCAGCTCGATGTCATCACTTCGTCAGCAGACCACGGAGTGTTATAAAATTATTCATCTTTCCATTTCAATTTTGTTCTTATTTACGTGAATTTTGAACATTTCGCTGACGGAAAATGTAATTTGAAGATTCCTGTCTTCGCAAGTAGAATTTGGTTTTCATGGAGTGAATTATGATTAAACAATGATAAAAATACAATAGAAACAACCGATTTACTGTCCGTTTTGTAGAATGATAAGAATTATTCTGAAAATAAATGATAAAGTTTTGGAGAATTCACTTTGGCCCCGTGTGAAAAATTATTAGGGCAGCCCGAAATAAATTTGAGGCCCGTAAGGGTCGAAACGTGGATTCCCTACTAGGGTCTTTCACGTCACAGCCAAACAAGGCCCTAGAAGGGGGATAACAGGGCTGGTTGAGTTTACGAGAAAAAGCTTCAGTGAGGAAACGAATTAAGCGACCCCAATACCCTATATTTCTGATGGGTTTCTCTGATTAAAAGATTTCTTCCTCATTTGACTTTGAAATGCCCTTGACCCTGATCTGATAAAGTCAAACTGACTGCGGATTCGGATCAAGCGACCCCAAAACCCTATATTTCCGATTTTCTCCGATTAAATGGTTTTTCCCAATTTGACCTTGACCCTAATCTGATGGGGTCAAACAGACCCCGGATTCGGCTTCAGCAGATTGAAATACTACAGGATATGAGTGTCTCATCCCCAGACCCGAAAATAAATTTTTTTTGTGCGGCTGTGTTATCGTTTATACTTGATATTATTGTTATTGTTAATTGGAATTTAAGTCTACTGTGACTATTTCTGTCTTACTTTGAGAACGCCATCACTTATAGATTCATTAAATATACTGTGTAATATTTCCATGACTTATCTGCAGCATATGTTATATTTTTGAACCAAAATTTCTCAACTAGATAATAGTGTAATGGGTAGCGGGCGTGCGCGTTGCGTCAAAGATCAATAGGTAGGTCGGATTGAATCCCGGTGTAGGTGCGAAAATTTTGCCGCACAAGTTAATATCCGGAGTAATGCAAATACTGAAATAAGATTAACTATAATCAGATATACGATTCTAATCATAAAAAAAATATTTTTATTAACATTTTATTTTTGCTAGGGCTCCAGTAGGGCTTTCTTTAAAACCCCCAACCTTTTGTCCGGTTGGGCCCTCGTTGACAAAATATGACCGGCCTGCAAGGGGCCTTTCGGACTTTCATATTAGGGCTCTAACAGAGTAAAGGAAAAATAATCAGGACCTAGCCAAGGCCCTAATTGAATTTCCACACAGGGCGTAATATGGAAGAAAAATCGACGATTCGTGTTTGTTTGTTAATCGTTTGTTTGTTAATTGAAATAAAAAAGGAGATTTAGATTTTTCGTTCAATCGGAGGAATCCACATCAGTTTTGATATTAAATATTGCAATTTATTTTAATGAAAGCTACTCTGATGAAGGCGGACTAGATCCTCAAAAATTTAACTCAAACGCATCATTTTTAATAATCTTGGCGACCCTGATATTTCCCGATCAGGTTCTGGCCTAGCACACTGAGAAAAGAAATTTGTTGTTTCAACAAATTTTTTGTTGAATCAACAAATTGTGGCGAACAAAATGAAATTTGTTAATTCAACAGAAAAATTTGTTTATTTGAGCCAGCAAGTTAAGTGATTGAATTAACCAAATTTTTGTTGAGTTAACGAATTTCATTTTGTTCGCCACAATTTGTTGATTCAACAAAAATTTTATTGAATCAACAAATTTCTTTTCTCAGTGCAGTATTAGGGCGATAAATTTAAAGCTACCTTGACAATGCCCATCCGGGTCCTCAATAAGTTTCCTCACTAAAGCTTTTTCTTGTAAACTCAGCCAGCCCTGTTATTCCCCTCGTTTGGCTGTAGCGTGGAAGTCCCTAGTAGGAAATCCACATTTCGGCCCTTACGGGCCTCAAATTTATTTCGGGCTGCCTTAATAATTTTCCACACGGGTTAAATAATTTTATTGGACAATTCATTCAATTGTTTCGGCCACTGAAAAGTAGTTTTATTTTTTTAGCTTCGGAAGCGAATGGAAAAGTGCGGTCGAAAAGTTTCGGAATGAATTAAAATATATGGAACGTTGTTATTTATGTTAGTGATAATAATTAATAACGGAAGCGTATATTCACAAAAGCCGCATTTGGGTGGAGCATTGAAACATTTTTATCGTTACGGAGATATCAGCGAAAACAGAAAATTCATGCCGGGAAACGAAAATGAAGAGTGAATTTTTCGGGAACCGACTATCGACCTTTTTAAAAATTCTGCGTCATTAAGGAAAGTTTCGGAGGGAGAATTAATCAGTAAATTTTACATGGAATTTTGCGATACGTTTCAACATTTAGCGAAGCTTATTTTCGTGACTACAAAATCGAGAAAATCAAAGAACCTTGACGCGCTTTGATCGATGAATGGACCTCAATTGAAATTGCCGTTGTCACGTCTCGGCATATTGATGGTTTACTTACCGTGGACGTAGTCAGGTAAACTTTTGGTCCTTTTGTTTTTGGACGAGAATGTGCTCGCCCGGGATCCGGAGCGATGAGTGGGATTAATGATTTCAATATTTAATTTGAATTTATTTACCTGATATCCATGTCACGTGCGTGGATGAGAGTGATTTTGCGTAGCGGATTATAGAAATTACTTCGTTGTTTAACATTATAATAACGACAAGATTGTTTTTATTTAAAAACAAAAAAATGTGAAATTTCACAATATTTAAATGTCCGTTAATAGGTTAAAATTTCCGATTTTCGGGGCCGTATGTTGTTACGCTATTAACGGGTAAAACCACTGTAGAATTTTCAAAAAATCGATTTTTTCATATTAGCTTAAAATATACTTTGAACCCTCTTGAACATGAGGCAAAAAGGTTTCTACTTAAAAAAAAAAATTTCATTGAAATTTCGGGCTCTTCCCCGAGCGCGTCGGTCATTTCAGTACCACATTTCAAAACTTTAAACGCGTTTTTCTCGAAACACGATTTTTCAAAACGGTACGCAGCATAACCCCAACAATTTTCATTCTTTTCATTTGAATTTTTGACAATATCTTAAAAATAACATTTCGAAGTGAAATACGTACGGGATTTTCGATAAGTTCATTTAAACATTTTTTATCAACAAATAATTACCCTTTTTTTCTATCGAAAATTGAATCTCCTCATTCAAACACTCGCCAATAATACAAAAATGAATATTTTCAAAATCCCCTGTATACTTCACTGGCTATGAGAGTCTAGATTAAGTGTTTTTTGTTTTTTTTTTTATTCCAGATCAACAATTGCACCAGTTAGACAGCGTGCCGCAGAGAGTCTCGAATTCAACAAGCCTCGCGGGAATGGCTCTGGTGTCGCCATTTTAAAATATTTTTCAATCATAACTTTTTGATGTATACAGTTAAATATATGCTTAATAACTCCCCCGAATATTATTATTCTATTACCTTTCCTTCCACCCGAAAAAAATTGTCGAAAAAAGGTATTTTTTGAGGCCGTTATACAGTGGTTTTAGCTCCTAATTGGTTTGAAACTTCGACAAGGCTCGCGGGTTTCGAGATGTCTGAACCATTCGGAACTGTGTCTAAGACCCGTTTGCGAAAAATAGTGTCCTGCACTTTGTGAAGAATTAAGGCGCGCACGAAGTCCGCAAAAATATGGACTTTACGCGTTCGGTAGATGTGCAACGTTCCATTAGCTACCGTAAGATCTCCAGCGTCAGCAAGTTTGCGGACGACATCTGTGAGATCTCGACGGCTGAGGCGTTCTCACACCGATAACATTATATTATATGTTTTTTCCCTTTTTTAATGAAATAAAAATCGAACAGAATGATCGAAGGTATCACACGGAGTCCCAGGACGTGACACCGTATTTTACGGTGTAAACAAATTTTTTATCCGATATAAATATTTCTACGTTTTGGTAAGTTTCGTAAGATTTCGTGACTCACAAAAACTCAATGAATCATCCGCAAATTGCGTCGAAACTGTTGCCAGTACAACTGACACCGTGACTGTTGGCAATGTCAGCAGTGTTCGTCAATTCTTTAATTCTGTTGATCTCATTACATCGTTTCTTTCGCCACGGTCTATCACTGCAATCTATCAGGTGAGAAAAACTGCGATTCAAGGGAAAATATACATCTCGAAAGGTTAGAAAAAGTAATTAAGGGCACATTACACTGTAAAACGTTGATTATATCCATTTTACGATAGATTCAAGTTTCAAGAAGATCCTGTAAAAATTTTCAAGCAGAATTCCATACAGTTTAGATTTTAGTCATTTTTAGCCACTGAAGATGCTCTATCAGTCGTTAAGTTGGTAAAAATCCTGTTGCGCACTTTTCTCCGACACAATTGAGTTTCCGAGAAAAATAAAAGTTACACGTCGTTCTCTTCTGATCAAAGAATAAGTTGTAACTTTTTTTTTCTCGAAATATCAAGCGTCTCCCAGAAAAATGTGAATCTGCTTGTCTGCTATCTCTCTCGCACTCACGTCACTGATATAGCCCCTTAATGATGTGTTAATGTACATGTACTGACCACTTCGAACGCATTTTCCCAAACTCATGATTTTTCAAGACCGCTTACCAAATCCGGACGAAACTAATCGTCGGATCGATTTCAGCTTGGTCGCGTTGATGAAAAAGAAATTGTTCTAAATCTTTGTTTATCAAACGTCTGCCAACGCGTTTATTTTTACTTGTTTTTTTTAATAAAAGTAGATCAATTTCATATGGAATTTAATTATTTCGAAAATGATTCGGATTATGATTTTTTGTAATTAAAGACAAATTTTGAGAAATGATTGCATTGTTTTTGTAAGCGGGTAAAATTAATTTTTATTTTAAATAGTGGATGAAATTGAACAAATGTTCGCAATGAGGAAAATATATTCAAAAAACACGTCGAAAAACATTTGATCGATTTGCTTCTATATCGGATCGTACGATTTTGAGAAAATGAATATTTTAGATATGGCACAAAGCACACGAGGACTCTCTCGCACTCGGCCACTTTTGTGTCATTGAATACGTTCTTTAAAAGAAGCTTCTGGAAGAAGAAGGACCAATGACAATACCGAATGTCCAATTGCAGAATTTCTTTTTGCCCTTCTCGGCGAAACATATCGGAATGATACAAGCGACAAGTGGGAATTTGACAGTCGAAGATTGGTCAAATGAAAACTTGCGAGGTCAGAATTCTCGCCCATATGTGAGTCTAATGAACGTGCACGGAAACGAGACGTTGCTTACAGAGTTCAAGGGTCTTCTCGGGAACGAAGCTCTTCTCAAACTGGAGCTTCGAAATACGTCGATATTTTTCAAAAACATGAGAAAAAATCTCTCATCGCGTGGCCAAAGTCTAAACTGTAAGTAGCACGACCGCAAACAGGGACAATGTGTCGGAGAAAAGAAACTAAAATTTTATACTGAAAACAAGATTTCTATACATTGGAAAGAAATTGAACGAAAATGTGACGATTTATGTGGTGTGTTTAGACGAAAGAACGAAAGGCAATTATGTTATTGCTATTATTGTTGAAAAATAAGTGTTTATTATATAATCGTTAATAAAAAACATGTTTTATCGACGAATATTTTTTGTTTATCCACTTAATAATATATCGTAACAAGCATTATTCGTTCATTCCCAAATCTGATGAATGTTAATTGCTCATTTAAACTTTGAATGGTCGTTGATCTCTGTGCGTTCGTTTTTCTCGAATATATTTAGAACGATTGTGCTACGGTGCGAATTTGATTATTGGCACGATATTGCGAAAGGCGAATTTTCCGACGGAACACAATATTTGTTTTATTTTTGTTCCTATGTAAAACAAAATTAGCGAACGACATTAAAAAACATAATACCATTTTCTTTTGATTATTTTTTTGCACCTACGATTTTATGCAACGTAATTAAAATAGTTCTCCCGTTGAGACATTTGAAAATCGTTTTATCACTTTCGATCTTTCTGTACCACTCGCATTTTTTCCTCTTTTTCTCTTTCACATTCATTACCGCATATCGATGATTCCTCTCGTCTTCTCGTCCCCATCATAAGGATTTATTTTCGGCTTATTCATTTTCACTCCGAATTGTTAATTGTTAATCCGGTTTATTGTAACTGCAGAGTTTCACACCCGCCTGATAATCGCGTCCCAATTTTCTACCATTCAAAACAAGCACCATCGGCGTCCCGACGCGTATCGATTTGAAATCAAATTCCTGGTCAGAAAAAACAATAAATATAAATCGTAAAAATATCATTAGAGCCTAAATTATCAACGAGAATATATTCCCTTTGCATTGGAAACGATACCAACATTGTCGGCGTACGAAAAGATGTGATGGATGAGATATGGCTCGGGTATGGCGACCGAATCACCAACGGAGACTCCTCGGCCTTCAGCCAAATTATAAACTGTCACAGCCATGCATGTTTTTTCCTGATCAACCATGCAAAAAGAGCTGAAATGAAAATGTTAAAGTGAACACATGACAAAAACCGAAATATTCATAAAAATGTGGACTGAAACAAAATAAAATAGGAAATATTAATTAAACCAGTATTCTTATCGCAGTCACGTTAAAAAATTAACTCTCCAGTCAATGTTCGAAAATTTGGATATAACTCAGAGAATAATCTAATAACGGTAGTTGTTACATCTTACAGGAATCTAAAAACAGTTAAACTTTCGGGAAAAATGTCTAATGTAAAGTTTAGACTCTCCGAAATAACCACGTTTTTTTATTTATACACAAAACATATACTTTATATCGCTATATGTCCAAAACTAAGTGGTGAAAATTCTTGTAATATTTTGACAAACTTCGTCATATTTTACTCTGTAAATAATAATTAAAAAAAAAAATCTATAGAAAAGTTTCGGAGTTATTGCATGAAATGTGAGATTTTTTACCGATCCCCGTAAGAACACATGTAAAACTGTGCAATCTTTGATTTCCAATGTCTCGAATATATACTGATGAATCCTTGAAATTTTGCACATAATTACGTAAGTGTCCTGAATGTGTCCTCAAATTTAAAAAAAGATCTATAGAAAAACGCTTTGGCGAGAGTACTACGCTGAATTGAGTGAAATAGATAAAAAAAAATCATTATCAGCCCTAAAACGTTTTCTACATTCTTGTATCAGAGGATACTTACAATGGCACGCTTTCCGAGTCCTGTATCCAACAGATGACTTTACCAAAAACAAGTTTCTCAAGGTTGATGCCACTGTCAAGTTCCTTCAAAGGAGTAAGTTTTAATTTAACGTAAGAATCTCCAAAACTGAAAGTTCCACCTTTGTAAGGTCCTAAGTGTTTATCATCTAAGGACTGAACGAGTTGATGAAGTCGTTTGGGTTTCATTCGTCCCTTGTTGTTGATAGAGGATTGAACGTCTTTAACGTATTTGACTAATTCGTCGCGTTTTGTTCGGGGCAATTCCCAAGCTGGATCGAGGAGAGCTGCGCGTTCCAAAGCATTCAGGCAACTTTTATATTCTTCCTGATACTTGAGAGCGTTAGCTTTGTTGAGAAACAAGTAAGGATCGCTTCTGGCAACTACATCTTTCTCTGCTTGTGCGTAGGCGGTCATGCAAAGTCGCAATGTTGCTGGATTTCTTGGGAGTGCGAAGAACAAGGAGAGATAAGCATTTCCGAGAATAGTCCATGATATTCCATCGCTTGTATCCAAACTCACAGCTTCTTTGGCAAAATCTACTCCGCTTTGAACATTTTTTATCCTCTGTTCCGGCAAATCTACTTGCTCTTGTCTCATCACCATCGACAAATTTCTCAACGACGTTTTGTTCCTACAGTGAGGTAATGCACCCGCAAAACAATTCTTCGCCTGCTCTATGTCATTGTTCTTCCAATAACACTCTCCTAGCTCGTTCCAAGCTTCTATCAGCTTCGGCTCTAGTTTTACCGCTTTACTCAAAAGCTCCTCGGCTTGCGGTATATAACGATCCAGCACGTTCAAAGCTCTTCCCTTCAAATAATAATACCTTGCTCTAGCTCCGTCTATTTCGTAACCCTTACATTCGTCAAACTTTGCCACCGTCTCTTTCATCTCTCTCTCTACATCCTTACTCTTGTCTATCGCGCTTGTGATCGCGTGCGTTTCAAAATAATGATCTCTGAAGTGATACAACGATTTTACTCTTTCCTGAAAAACAAATTATCATTTTGAAGACAAAAAATTTTTTAAAGAATGTTAAATAACCCAAAATCGCAATAACAAACATTGATATTGAATTTTGGAAATTTCCTGCAAAATGAAAAAAGAAATTTTTGTCAAGTTTGACAAATTTCATTTTTTCAATATTTGTATTTAGATATCATTAGAAGCAGCAAATGAAATTTTTTTTAAACATTCACCGTAAGAATGAAATAACATTTGTAGCAAAAAATACAGAGTTATTCACGAAGGTGCAACATCGAGAAAAACTGATGTTAAAAATTACAAAAAATACTTGAGACAGAAAATATATTTTTACGGTGTTATGTTAATGAAACAGAAGAGAGAAAAAAAGATTATTAAAAAAATTTACGAGCTTCGTAGTTTTTTGAGCAATTTTTCATTTTCCTTTATTTTCACGATACGTACTGTTAAAGCTATAAGAGGATCCTCTTTCACATCGGTAGAGCTTTTAGCACCAGCGACTATTTTGTCGTCTATAATCGCCGACATCTCGTACGGACAGCGAAGTCAGATTGACTTCGTTGGTACGGATAATTTCTTGATTTTATTCCGCTAACAAAACTATAAAATCCATTAGGCTTTTCCTATTTTTTATAAAATACTTTCATTTCTTCAAATATCATTTGGCATTAGACGTAAAAAACCGACAGTCACAAAATCCGAAAGTAAACTCGACACATTTCGTTACGCAAAAAAATTAGACTTGAACGCACGCTTTTGCATTTTTTTTTGACGTACGAGAAAGCATCTTATCGCTCTCCTAACGAAGTGGGGCTGCTGACTCTTCGCTTGTGCGCTTGTGCGCATGCGCAACACCGAGCTATTTACACGCGCGTATCTACGAGCGACGATGTTGGTCAAGTCGATGTTTTGTTTTGCTTTTTAAGGTTATGTTCCTGCACTCGGGAAAGCAACTTTGAATGCCTCGCGATAAACTAAAAAAATTAAGAATTCTGTGCTATATCAAATAAAATTTCTCAAAGTTTTCATATTGCTAAAAGAAAATGGAGAGATCGTGTTGTGTTGAAAATTGCTGGAATCTTCGATTTCCAAAACACAAAAATAACACGTTTCTTTCGTAAGGACGAACTTCTAACAATTATCAATATTTATACGTCTACTTATTTGACTCTCTACTACATACAAAACCGCAAATGTGGTAACAATAAAATACAAATTTGTAATGTTATAAATAAACTTTTTGTAATTACTGAATACTTATTTGATAATTGATATATTATAAATGTTTTTTATATTAAGTTTTCCATGGAGAAAGAAAACACCTGGAAAAATGGTTACATGCTGTACTGAACAAAGATCAAATTGGAAAATATTCACATGTTTGGAACAACCATTGCAACGATTCTGATTACACACAAACAGGAACTAATCAGGCATTCAAGAAAAATGGAGCACTGATATTCTCACTGAAATTTTGATTTTTTTCTATTGTTTTTCTAGTGAAACAAGTAAATTTTTAACTTTTTTATGTGCTACAGGTGGTAAAAAGGAATCTGCCACCTACCACCATGAGTGATAGCCATAAAAAAAACTTTCAATTTTTCCTCAAACGCCAGAATTAAGGTCAATACTTTTTTTTTACTTTTTTAGTAAAATGCATGTTTTCTTTGAATTGATTTTTTCTGTTAATGTATCCCCTTAGTACATTTATCAAATTTTATTATTATTACATTTATCAAATTTTATTATTATTATTACATATTATGAATATTGATAATTATGAACAAAAATCTTTAACAATATCAGTGTAACAATTTAATTTGATTTCTTCTTTCTACCATAAAATATAAATTTCCGACTGAACATCTTTCCAAAATACTAGAAATAAAATTTCTTTTAATCGAGAGTAGAAGGATAAAAAGATTTTCAAAAAAACATTCTCAAATTCCTTCGTGGGAACCCAATGTTAACAGAAGTTGGCATAAATTTCAAGGACCAAAAAATTCATCTATCAGCAGAAAATGAAAAAACTAAGAGGATAATACCGTGATTATGAGCAGAGGGCCACCAAAATTGTGACGATAGTTAAATTTCTCAATCGTGAGGTAAGTTTCCTAAAATGTGAATTAAGTGATGGAGCACATAAGAAGATTGTTTATTGTTTCAATCAAATTATGTAAAAAAAACGAAATTATGAGTTTTTTATTCCAGGAGCATGAAAAAAAGAATTTGGCCACACGCAGAAGGGTGAAGAAATACTGGTTCATTATTGAATCAGTACTGAGCTAGACCCTCCTCGAAAATCATGGTACTTTTGTTCTCCCATTGAGTTAAACTCAAATGCTCGACTTTATTCGATTGAATGGAAATACTTTTTCACATCAAGAGAAGTTCGTTATTAATGAAAAAACACAAATGAAGTATTGTAAAAAAAAACGTGATACGAGTTTACGAGTTAATATACATTGTTAAACGATAAATTAAACAGGAGTATTTATATATTAATAAATTTAATGTTAATTATTGCAAATTTCGACAATTTCTTTCGAAACGATAAACGAACAAAAGGTTCAATTTTAAGTAATGAGTGCAACTTCAAAAAATAATTGAGTTAAAATTTCGAATGGAAGTTTCAAATGAATAAAATAAACCCAGGTAGCAATTTTCAAAATGTTATCCGAAGTTATCTTAAGGATATCTAATGTCCGTCCGAAAGGCATCCGAAAGTTAAGGATGTATGTAAAATATATCAAGTCGTCTAACTTTCCATAAAAATGACTAATATGATAGAGTTTATCACGCTGCATCGTTCGGAAAAAAGAAAAAGGCACTTAGCCGATGATTTGAAAAAAATACTTAAGAATTAAAGCCTCATTTAACTCCGTGTTATTTGTACCGGAAGTTGACAAAATGAAACTAAAATGATAAAAAAGTATATGTATTGTAGTCAATGTTTGGCCAAAAAAAGAATTTTCAGAAAGTTCATACATTTTTCAATTTTTTCACGAAAAAAAAAACTACTGTTCCCGATGTCGTTGTGAAGATATTCATGGTTAACTTTTGACGTTTCATTAGCGTTCTGTAAACTGTTGTTCAATTTAATACGTCCATCATATCGGACACGTAGATGCGGCAACGCAGCACGCTTCAACTGCCGGTCTCGGAATGATCAGCTGTAGTTGACTGTCATGGCTGGGTGTAGCATTGTTGCCACATTTTCTCGGGACAGAAATGAAATTATCTGATTGGCTCAATTTGTACTCGGCCACATATATCAAGTTGCATATCAATTTCATTAAAAATCGTAAATTATTATACAAAATGACATATTTTTTTCATTAGACATCATAAAAAACAAAAGGAATGATTCGGCACTTGACATTTCGACATAAAGATTAACCTTAAAAAATAAATAGATGTACTGCGGATTTGACCTTATATACATCCTTAACAACCTATCCGAAAGATAACTTTCGGACGACTGATAACTTTCAGATGCCTTTCGGACGGACATAAGATATCCTTAAGATAACTTTCGGATAATTTTTTGAAATTTGCTACCTGGGAAACAAAAGAAGCAAATTTCGTGTCGTAGAAATGGGCTTCAAAATATTCAAACAAATGAAAATATGACTAAAGTATACTCCATCGGTACAATAGCCACAGTCGCTTCCGTGAAAATGCAGTTTGTTGTTTAGTTGATGTTTTCTCCCCTGTAAATGGCGCCGTACTCTCGTTCTTGAAGGAATATAATTTCGAGGTTTCTCGGTTCGGCATAAGCGTTAGATTGGTTCGTGGTTGGAGCCGCCGTTTTTCCCAGGATGCATCGGTGCTCGAGCAAACGCCATTTTATTATGTGTTTGGGCTCGGACCACTGTGCGAGACACACACACTGTGGGGACGGTGGGTGCGCGAGGTGGTGGTGTTTTAAAGCGTAGCTCGTGCAGTGTGTGTGTGTGTTTTTTTTTATATAAATAATATCATAATCCGCAAAAATGTTGCTCAAATATTTGACGCCCGACATGTACGAGCAACGGTCGGGTGGGGAATAAAAAAACATCATTGACACGAAAGGAGTAAAACGGGCGCGGGTTCGCGGAGTGATTAATACCATCTCTTCTTGAGAGAGAGAGAAAAAATCACGAGCTAGGCTCTTGAACGTGAGAGAGAAAGAGGAGAAAAAGGAGAGAAAAGAGAGAGAGAGAGAGAAAGATCGAGCGTAAAGGAGCAAACGACGTTTCTGAAGCGAGAGTTATCGACAACGACGATGGTGTAGTGGTGATAAATAACGTTTATTTCTTGTTTTTTCCTGGTGACGTGAAGGCGTATTGTGTTGTATATACACAGCAGCCCTAACAGTGTTTTTTTTTGTTTGTTATCGAGTGTTCGGTGCCCCCGCCCCCTTGGCCCCAAGGATACAAATTTAATAAAAAAAAAGAAGAGCAACACCGGTCTTAAAGTACCGCGTTGCTGTCAAACTTCCTTCGTTTGCTTCACGCGAAAGCAGGCGTTAATAAATAAAAAAATTTAAAAACATCTAATCTGTGGGCATCCCCCTTCTAGTTCTGTTATATTTCCCTGTGTGTCGCAAGGATTGGTGTTATTGGTTTTTACAACGCACGGCCTCTGGATTCCGAAAACCTCGATTTTTCAACTCAATTACGATGAGTTCGCGAAACATCCCTTCGGACAAGGTGAGTGTCAGTTTTATTCGCGTTTTTTTCTTTTGGATCTGAATTATTCCTGTACAAACATGGATACATCTGTATTGATGAAAATAATATATGTGTATATATTTTCGACCTCGTTCATACATCGAAGAAAACATGTCTACCGTATCTGCAGTCCGGTTACGTCTCGGGTGCCTCACCCCTCGTACACCCACCCAAATCTTTATCGTAACCCTTCGACACCTCCTACTCCCTTTTCTCCCTCTCTCGTGCCTTTTTCTCAATTTCCCCCACCCCACCCTATAACCTCTGAAACTCCTCGCCCGTGAATCGTTCGCAGAAATCATCTCGATTCCCGTTTATTTTTCGAATCCCCGAAATCGTTTTAATTCCAGACAAATGATTCACGATCTCAACGAAACACGCGTTTTTTTGGCACTCAGGCTTAAGCTTCGTGACCCAGTTTCACTTCCCTCCGAAGGGATTTTAGAGTGCTCGGTCTCCCGCGAGTGCTCTTCGTTTATATATGAGGCATTCCACGCCATTTCGAGTGGCCGTGGCCTCGACCATTTTTAATTTTCCTGAAATTTGTTTATAAAATAGTATCCAATGGACGGAATATCCACACAAATTTTTAGATTTTTCTCTCACGTCTTTCAAGAGTTACAATTTTTCGAAAAATTCAGTTTTTAGAAAGTTCGGAAACGTTCTAACGCCGATATCTCGTAAACTAATCGACATATCGACAAATGTCAATGTATTGATTTTTTTTTATTTTGGTTCATACTTTTATGAAAAAAAGGAAAAAATTATCAATCATCGTTGTCAACGTTTTTTCTGCATCTGAAGTAAGAACTATTTTTTTTAAAGACGATTGCCATTTTTTATTTTTTTTTCAAAAAAATCTCTACAATATATGAAAAAATATATGAAAAAACAATATATGAAAAAATCTCTACAATAGTATGACCAATTATACAATTTTTAACGCTAGTCCGATCGTGGGCCCATTTTTCCTTCTATCTTTTGTTGAATAAATTACATTTTTTTTGTAGAAATTTGAAGTTTTTGTATGAGTCATATTTTGATCAAAGATATAACTAATTGTATAGTTTTTAAGTCTAGTTTGTGATCAAATGGTTATTTCAAATTTTCGTCGAAATTTTTTTTGTTAATTTTTTTGTATCATTTTTTTTATCACTATTAATAGTGGTAAGTATTAATTATAGTACACATGTACAATTAGTAATTATAGAACTCATTTTACAATTTTTAGTCAGATCCAATAAGGTAAAGAATTTTTTTTTCCATTACTTTCTTAGAAAAAATAATAAAAATTATGAATTATGTGAGAATTTCTATTATTTCTTTTTTAGATTTTTTTTCCCATTACTTTCCTAGAAGAAATAATAGAAATTATGAATTATGTTAGAATTTATGAATGAAAGAAATGAAAATTTTAGAATTTTTATTATTTCTTCTAGGAAAGTAATGGAAAAAAATTGTTAACTTAGTGGATCTAACTAAAAATTTAAAAATGATTAATATAATTACTAATTGTAAATGTGTGCTATAATTAATACTTACCCGTATTACTGGTGATAAAAAAAATTTCGACGAAATTTGGAAATACCCATTTGATCACAATCAAACTAGGTTTAAAAACTATGCAATTGGTTATATCTTTGATTAACCCTCCGTCACACGCGCTATGAGCGAAACGCAGCATTTTTTGCTTTTTCATTAATCAACAAAAATTATATATAAAATATTATTATAAATTATTATAAGAATGATACA
Organism: Rhimphoctona megacephalus; assembly: GCA_963989365.1. Taxonomy (NCBI): domain Eukaryota; kingdom Metazoa; phylum Arthropoda; class Insecta; order Hymenoptera; family Ichneumonidae; genus Rhimphoctona; species Rhimphoctona megacephalus. Next base: position 33,228,184 of record OZ022415.1, on the reverse strand, counting down.
CTTGTGACAATTTAGCTATTCCTGTATTATTATTAGTAGAATGCAATAAAACAGAAAATTATATGATAATTTTCAATTTATATTTTATAAATAATATTTAATATGACAACGTGCAAGAAATGTGGCGTTTCCCCACTAGCGCGTGTAGAGTCGTACATATGATTTTACATTCGACGTTGCCATATCTCCTACTGAGCATTCAGCATCAACGGCGCGTGCATGCGCGTAAGAAAGATATGGCAATACTGTAAGGCTCAAAAGTATTGCGGCGATTACCCGCGACGCGTGTAGCGACGTTTGGAATTTTAGCACGAATTTTAGCACGATTTAGCACGACCAGTGTTAAACATTGTATAATTGGTCATACTATTTTAGAGATTTTTTTGAAAACAATCAAAAATGGCAATCGTCTTTAAAAAAAAAATAGTTTTTACTTCAGATGTAGAAAAAAAGTTGACAACGATGATTGATAATTTTTTTCCTTTATTTTCATGAAAGTATGAATCGAAACGAAAAAAATTGCGATATATCAACATTTGTCGATATGTCGATTAGTTTAAGAGATATCGGCGTTAGAACGTTTTCGAACTTCCTAAAATCTGGATTTTTTGAAAAATTGTAATTCTTGAAAGATGTGAGATAAAAATCTAAAAATTGGTAGGATATTCCTTCCATGGGGTACTATTTTATAAAAAAATTTCAAGAAAATTAAAAATGGTCGAGGCCACGGCCGCTCGAAATGGCGTGGAATGCCTCATATATATATTTACATATCTACACACATGAAATATAAGTGTGTATATTTGTAAATATGTTACGTATCTGTCTAATTTCGTGGATGGTATTTTTTTGACAGCTTTTCGAATAATTGACCATTCACGTTCTTGAAGCTCATATTCTTCGATTACAGCGAATTAGCAGAGTCTAAAATTTATTTGCAATGTTTGCATAAGATAATTCGAAAGACGGTTTTTGAGGTCTAATAACTAAATCTGCGAAAAAAATTGTCAAGATTTCAAAAATGAAATAAAAAATGAATGAAGCAACTATTTTGCGTTGCGATCCCCCAATGCAAATTTCAATACCACGGAGAAATCGTTGTTTCTTTTTTGAAGTTTTGTTTAGTTTTTCTTAATACGAATTATTATTTTTTATCTCATCTACTTTGTTAATAATTACGTAATTATTTGTGATCAACAAGTTATTTTGAGTTTATTATTATTTTATTCGTTTGACAATTTTAGACGTTATTTTTTACAAACGGGTGGAAGAAGTTTTATTTTCAAATGAGAAAGAAAACAATTTATGAGAAAAATATTGAGGAGAAAAGAATGAATCTTCGTTTCACTCGAACGATACGAAATTTGAAGTAATCGAAATACACCTCGAAAGTACAAAAACGTACGATTTAAATTTCCCAAATATATTTATGATCATTTTTTATACTGCATTTTCCATTTCATACTTTGTTTACACTCATCTTCATACAATTCATAAAAAAAAAAACAAAAATAGTACCTGTCGGGGCAAGTTCGAACCCTGGACGTCCCGCTGGTTCGGTCTCTCTTTCGTGTCTTTGTTCATGTCGCTGACGCTCGAGAGAACACATCGAGTCAGCATGTCTCCCTCCATATACGTGTATACATACCCCTCAACGAACCTTAATATCATGGTTTTATATTTCTCCGTATCAATTTCCGCTTTCAATATACAAGCATAACTTTAGCCGGGAGTTGGATGCACGCGAATTCGTTTTATTGTGTATATTTGGCTTACGTTAGACTCCTCGTGGTATTTGCATACACATAGTTGGAAATGACAAATGTTAAACATGTGATATGATTTCAAAGCATAGAAAAGACGAACGAACCAAATAAACGGAAGCTACGAGAAAAAAAGCAATAACAAAAAAACGAACACAAACAAATCTCCAATATCGAAGTCTCCATTTTTTAAATACACCGAAATCTTCATTTTTTAATTATACTGTCCAACATTAATTTATTCATAATTTCGAGCTACGAGAATAGATCAGCCTTCTTTGGCCAAAACTGTATCAACAAATTTTAACAATTAAGAACGAACAATCGATAAAACACGAACAGTTTTTCATTTTCCAAGGATGGAAAACGAAACAGCACTAAATTTCATTATAATATAGACATAATGGAATATTTAAATATAATAAAATACGATATGCATGGGTAATTAATGTAATTGAATATATTTGAATATTACATAAATTCGTGGAGTGCCAGGAAAAATGCATAACGGAATGAGCTTGGCATATTCGGTATAATTATTTTCAACACATGTACAAACGTGCATAATGATAAAAGAGCGTACTTTTGTATGCACACACACACACATAGAAACGTATGTAATATTATTCGCTAACTTGGCTCTTGGTTTAATGACGCATTGCCACTTTAATCGGAGACAAAGTCGAAGGACGAGAATCCACTTGAAAGCAGTTTTATTTTGCGCGTGGATTATTTTTTATTTGTCTCTTATCATCGTAGCACGAAATACAGTAAGAATCGCATCCTTTTTCGATTCGTTTTCGTTCTGTCATTCCTCCTTATGTATTTTTATACCATTCCCTCTTTTCCTCGCTCTCTCGTCGTTCTTTATCCTTATCGGATCGTCGTCTCCTGACTCTTATAAAATTCTCCCACACTGCCAGACACATAATTGTGTTTTGCCATGGCGAAGATACCCACGTACACGACATCCTCGTTGACGACGACGACGATGTCGTTGTAGTTGACGCCACCTTAGTCATACACATAGACGAACGTGCCCGAGGCACGAATTATATTTACTCGGTCTGCCTACGATGAAAATGAGTTTACATGCGCATGAGAGAGAGAGAGAGAGAGAGAGAGAGAGAGAGAGAGAGAGAGAGAGAGAGAGAGAGAGAGAAATAGGTAAAAGCGGAGAACGACTCGTCTATCGATTTTTGTGGCTAACGCACTTTGTACACACATATATACATGTCAAGTGGATAGCCAAACGAAATGCACACCTCGTGAAACAAGTGCAAATACCAATTTAGACAGTTCTTTTTTCTTCATCTAACTCGTTCATCTCCGAACTGGAAATTCAGGCTTTTGAGATTCATCCCTAGATCCAATGTCGTTTGCTTGTTTTGTAGATTTCTGGGAAAAAAGTGAATCGTTGTTCGGTAAATATTGTAATGAATAATTACTCGGAAAGTTACGTGATTTTGGACAGCATTGCAGCTTGCTCCATAGCCATGCATCAAATTTCTTCTTATTCTGAATGAAAACTTCATTCATTTATCAATTCTTTCATTTTCTACATTATACATACTTTTTTATAAAAATTTACTCACAATTGACTCGATTCCGATTGAGATATTTCGGTCGTTTTATTGAAAAATATTTACGATCGAGGGGAAAGCAATCCAGTTGCTTTGAGGAATGTAGACATGATTGAATTTTATTGAGACTATAGAAAGAAGGAGGGAAAAGAACGGAGAAAGACGAGGGCGGGTAAATCAACCTCGATCAATTGTTTCTCAAAGTCCCGTCTTCTTTCTTTTTATACACTACCTCTTTATTACTTCGTCGGCTTGATGACGTCAGAAAAGCCTCGAGCCTCTCGTGACTTTCATCTCTAGTGTGTATGTCTCTCGAGGACACCTTTCTCCACTGGCTGGCCCGGAAGAAGAAACGCAAAACTTCTACCTTCGGCCTTTCCCCACAACTTTTCTACGCCAAATTGTTATCTCAAAACTCGTTGATCTTCAACCATGAATTTCTCATTCGTAGTACATTAATATTCCAATCTCTATACACTTAAAAAGTATGTGCTATCACAGTCTTCTATTATACCAGGAAACTCAATGACGAATTTATGAATTTTAATAACATTGAGTAGAGAAATTCCCTCTTGAAACATTTTCTAATTCACGAATTTTATTTATTTATTTTTTTCAACACGAATGTTTTCCTTCATTTTTTATTTTTTAATGTACAGTTCACTGAAGTAGCGATTTATAAGTTTGCAATGTAGGAACAAAGTAAAATGACGGTACTGAAGTTCTGCAACATTTTTTCCCCTATTTATTAATCTGTTGATTTTGGAAGAGGCCCAAAGTGCTTTTGCAATTTACGTTTTCAGTACCCAATTAATTTGAAATGAGAGGAAAACTTCGTTGCATTCCAATGATGCAAACTTCAACGTCGAACGACATTTCTTTTTTGAACAGTATCGAACATTTATTTTCAGGGTAACGAAAATAGTAATCATTTTTTGGGATCCAATAACGAGGTCTACAGAATTTTGTTGCCTAATTAAACACATTGCAAAGTTGATAAATGAACAAATAAAAAATCCGTTGCCTTTTAATATTGTATCATCCAATTGATAATTCATATTGAAACAGCTCCGAATACATAGAAAATCGCTCTTAACCCTAGACCCCTACAACGGAGTCGAGAACGAGCCCAATTTTTTCAGTAAAAAAACTTCTTTTTTCCATTTTTCGAAACCTTTTTCGTTTTACAGAGTTTTCATTATTGAATGTTCACAAAATGCGACTTTATCATACACCATTCTCTTAGTTATTAAAAAACGAAGAGAGTAGTATTTAATTAAACCTTATTATTGTATACGAGGAACATTTTATGCTAAAGAGATGATTGGGGTCGTTTTCAATCCCATTGTAGCGTTTTAGGGTTCAGAAATGTCCTAACGCGTCGATTCATTCTTTATTCCTACATGAATTTTTGTTGTGTCGTTATACTATTTCTTGAACTGTGGAACGCATTAAAAATACATTCGAACGATGGGAAGCTGGGTGAGCTCGGAGTGATCTACGGCCCTGGTAGTCGATGCATTCTTAATGAGACGCTCGCGGGCTTTAGCACACCGTTACGCCTCTTATAATATAAATCCTATATAGCTATATACACGAATTACTAAGGTGGCTTCTGGAATTGATGTTGGAGAAAAGAGAAGGGATATGTAGGGAGCAAAGCTGGGGGGATTAAACTTTCCCCAGCTTTGAACGCGGTAAATCCATATTATATTGCACGCACCAAGAGACGACAACCAGACCAGAAGTGGTAGGGAGAGGAAAATAACATCGAGAAGTGCAGTATCTCGTTTCGCGACACCACCTGTTAAAACTGTTTTGACACATTAAACGTGACGAAACGATGCATACGCGAACTTTGAACGCAGCTAACCTTATATTATTTTGTGAGATAGCTACTCTAAATAAAATGTATCCATGGCATAAATATTTGCTGTCGTATCAATTGCGAACGCTCGTCAATGCGTACGTGCCCTTAAGTAGCATTCGATATATATAAAAAAAAAATACAGCAACATGGTTAAAAGCATCAGTGGCCGATAAGATTGTGTTGAAATTGGTATCGTCAGAGTGCAATGAGAAAAATTGTCTCTTATATGTTAATTGCTTTATACATTTTCCGAATGTTGCACTGAGAAAAAAAATTTGTTCATCGAACTAAATCCATTTTATTGGACGAACAATTGATGGATCCAAAAATTTTTTTGTTGAATGGCAAATGATTTAGTTCATTCAACTAAGTCATGAAAATGTCTTGTAGATGAATCAACTAAATCACTGGAACCGAATGATTTTGTTCGAACAACTGGTATCATTTATTTGCTTACATATACTTTTTAGTTGCTTTAATAAAATATTTGTTTGAACCTCAATTATAAAATTGACTAAACGGTAATCATTAGGACGAATAAATGAATTAATTTATTTGGATGATATTTTGTTGCATTAACATTAATTTATTTGGCTGCACCAAAGTTTTGTTGGTTCGGCCAATAACTTGTTTCAGCATTTACAAATTATTTCGTCTTATCTCAAAAATATTTTGTTGCCCGTATCGAACTAAATATTTTGGCTGAGAGAAACGAAATTTGTTTCGATCAACAAAATTTTTTTCTCAGCGTGCATTTTTGGAATACAACGAAATCTTTTTCGGACCGAAAAGCTAAAAATTTCAAAAAATTTGAACATTTAAATAATGTCGAAGTTCGTAAATAACTGAAAACATTTTCCCTCGCGTTACAATGATGCAAATTGTAGTACAATAAAAAGAGGCACACGGAGAGAAAAATATCACAAAAATTACCGTGCTCTGCATTACAAGTTGGATGCGAAAGATTTTTTTGGCACGATATATCGAAAAAAAATTAAAGATTTCAATGAGTATTGCAGTATTTAACATAAGCCTATGAATTTTTGTAATACGGCACAGTCAAATTTCGGAAAAAGCACTGTAAAAAGTCCCATTACAAACAAAATTGCTGCTTTTTAACTCGCCGTGAACGAAAAATTAATCGCTGCACCGCAACTAAATCTCAGATGGGCTAGAAATTTCAATACAGTGCAAGGCAATTGTAACCGTGCTGTTTGATATTTTTGGTTCAAACTAACTTCGTTTTTTGCTATTGCATAGGACGATTAGGCCAGAGCCTGTCGTCTACTTTTATTATTTTTATTCCGATGTGTCATGTCACATGACATGATCTTTAACCTTTGACAATTTTTTTTATACTAAAAAGGAAAAAGTATTCTTGGGATGAAAAGAAGCAGCAAATTGAGTTGTGTTTTCCTTCAACTTCAATTTGCCAATCCAACATAATTCTTCCTATCGCAGCCGTGTCCTGACATATACATATATTTAATTTGAAACCCTGATTTGAAGACGAACTAAAGAAAATTCAAAACGTTTGATCTCATTGATGATTTCTTTATTCAATAAATAATTCATTTGTTTGATGAATGGATTATCAATTGTTGAATAATTTTTAATTCATTAGCTTATTAGTATTATAATTATAATAATATTAATTATAATTAGTATTATTAATAATAATAATAATAATAATTATTATTATTATTATTATTATTATGAGGAATAAAACTAAAAAATGAGCACTATTGAAATTCATGTACAGGCAAGCAAAAATTGACAATCGTCACATGAAATTTTACAGTGCCAGGATACTACTTTTTATTGTACTGACACCATTGATTTTAATTTTGCTTTTTGGTGACATTTATACGCACTGTTCACATGTCTTATTGTGCCTGACAATGGCACACGCATCATTGAAAAACGTGGCAATTTTTGCCGGAATTTCTTACAAATATTCTAAAACATTTCTCTCCGTGCACGTGTTTTCGTGAATGTGCATCCAGTGAACGCCATCTGTTTGAACCGAAACTTTTCTATGTTCTTTCGTTTGAATCAGTGCACAGAAAAGCCCGATCAGGCTTTGAGCTAGATATTGCACAGAGTAAAATATGCACGATACTGTAAACAGCCGTGGCCATCATCACAGTTTTCATGATGAAGCCATGCATGCGGCTAAGCGTTGCGATGCATTACAGAAAGGAGTTTGAGCGACGTCGTTAACGCTAACGATCGTTTCCTAAAGTATTTTTGCTCCGTGCAGACGTTATTTTAATTTGAAGGGTATTTTTTACGTACATGCAGTCCGATCTTCGAGTTGCGGGAGAAAAAGATTTTATAAAAGAATTTCCAGCTTTAAGAGCAACATATATACATATAGAAAAGAGAAAGAAACAAGAGAGTTAGAAGAAAGAAAGAGGGAAAGAGAGAGCCTCGAACCAAAACGACAGATGTTCACGCTCCGTTAGTCAGTATCTCCCTCTTTTTTCTCAAACAGTTGTAAGCGCTCTTTGAATTCTCTTGTGGCTCTTTAACTCTTGCCGCAGACATAAGTTCACGTTTTACAACTGATCATCATCTTGAATCGTACGTGGCATGTGTACATCTAATAAATCCACGTGTATAAATCATTTTCTCAGTACCATGCATTCGTTCAAACGGTTTTTCTAGTCATAATGCTCAAAAACCATAATGGGGTCTCAAATACTCATGTAAAAACCTGATTCTTGTTCAATTAAAAAGATTCTTGTTTCTTTATTAAATACGTCGAAAATCAAGAGCTCAATAATAATTTTAATATTACATTCTCCTTTCTTAGCATCCAGTTTAACGATTGAACAAACAAAACTTTGAATTCCATGAAACATATGCGGAATTAACGAAAGTCTGGTGCTTTTTCGTACTTATGATTTCCATGGTTCCATTCTTCATTCCATCCCCCTTTACGTTTTTCTCTTGATTTTTTGTTTCTTTCGTTATCCAAATTTCCCATGAGTTTCCCGAGACTAATTGCTCTTAAGACGAAATTAGTCGACACTGGCTGAAACAACAAAGTATTAAACGGAAGTACATAGTCCCGATGTTTCAAGCACTGGTTTCTTTCCGAGATACATTTACAAGAGGAAAATACGCTTTCAAAAATACTCAGCTAATAATAACAGAGGGTTATATGAAAACGTGCGTGCAAGACGCTTAGAACGAAATAAGAAGGAATCAGAGTGACGAAGCGTCAACGGTAAATTCTATAGTGGAAGGTCCATTGCGTAGACGACTTTATCTTTTTATTTCTTTTCATTTTAATACTTTATATATATATATAGCGCGTGTAATTCTTCCGCTATGTCATTCGCTGTGTTTTTCGTGACGTTTTGGATGCGGTCAAGAGCAGAGAGCGTAGTTTTTTTTATGTAATTCTTTAACTTCCGGATGGTGACAAAGACAACGGGAATCGAGAGCTAGTCTCACGAATCGTCAGAGCTGAGTGTTCGAAACGTCAAAAGAGAAACAAAAACGAATAGTTTATCCGCGCCCTCTGTTGTCGTTTTCATGAACTACACCGGTCACTGTCCAGAATCCTCATGATTTTCTAGGTCGAGACCTGCATTTTTCGCTTTGCCCCGGATATATTCCTCATTCAGAGTCACCTATACAACACTGCCGCGTCTCTAGATATATCTTTTGCCCTATACCTCTCTTTGTGTCTCTTTTTTACACTTTGATACCGCTCGTACTCTCTCTCTCTCTCTCTCTCTCTCTCTCTCTCTCTCTCTCTCTCTCTCTCTCTCTCTCTCTCTCTCCCCCCTCTCTCTCTCTCCCCCTCTCCCTCCCTCCCCTCCCTCCCTCCCTTCCTCCCCCTCCCTCCCTCCCTCCCTCCCTCCCTCCCTCCCTCCCTCCCTCCCTCTCTCTCCCTCTCTCTCTCTCTCTCTCTCTCTCTCTCTCTCTCTCTCTCTCTCTCTCTCTCCTCCCCCCCCTCTCTCTCTCTCTCCTCCCCCCTCTCTCCCTCTCCCTCTCCCCCTCTCCCTCTCCCCCCTCTCTCTGCCCCCTCCCTCTCTCCCTCTCTCTCTCCCTCTCTCTGCCCCCTCCCTCTCTCCCTCTCTCTCTCTCCCTCTCTCTCTCTCTCTCCCTCTCTCTCTCTCTCCTTCTCCCTCTCTTTCTCTCCCTCTTTTTCTCTCCCGCTCGCGGCATGTATCCATGTAGACACTGCTGTTGTCCGGTCCCGATCGATCGCGCACCAGGGTATCAGCAAAAATGGTGGATTCAAGCCTGAGCAGACGTCCCACCTCTTCCCGATTAGAAATTTTCATAGGGATACCCTGATTTCGCATGAGAACCGGATAGGGTTATCCGAAGTAAGGCATTCCCTGTGAGGTCCTCATAATGCCCATGCGTGGATGATCTGTCGAGGGTAGACCCGATGAAGTCCGATTTGGGTTTATGTGTGCACGATTTATACGAGGTTTTGTAAGGTTATACCTGAGTATAACCTTACAAAACCTCGTATTATTATTAAAACCTCTTAAACCTCATGAGGCCCGAGTATGGCCTCATGAGATTTAAGAGTGGTTAACAGTGTTGGGATAACGTTAGGTTATCCCGACAATATCCTCAAGAGGTTCAAGTATGGATTACCTACTTCAATTCGACCAAGCTTCTGGAATCGGCCACTGCCCGGCACAGGGTCGAGGCTTTTCTCATTTGCGCCCCATGCATGGGCGTTAATTGCGAGACCTGAAACATTTTCTTTGTTGTGACCAATTTTAAACAAGTAATCGGTCATAAGTATTTGTACTTATTTTAACGCATTCTGCATCGTGCATCTATATAAGATGCAGTCCCATGCGTAATACTTGAATATTGAATAATCTTGAAGGATTTAAAAAATATATAATTCTGTAGAAGGGTAAGCCAGAAAGTGAACAAAAATGTTGATTAAAACTAAATTCTAATTACATACAACTAGATCACTATTCCTGGGTGTAAACGTGAAAATTTCGATTTTATGATAAATTTGTTTATCGCGTAAAGATTTAATAGGGATTCAACCAATAACCCTATCAGGACCTGATAGGTGCTCCTGATAAAGACCTTCTGACGCCGGATCGTTATAAAACTCGCTAGTTTCTTATCAGGTTTCCTAATCAGAACTTGATGCTGAAATCAGGATTACCTGAACAGGACCATGGGTAAAATTTTTAGTCGGGTTGTACTATTTATTACCCTAAATATCGAGTGCCAGCATTTTTTCTCCAAGAAAGAAAAAACTATATATTTGTATATGAGGAACAAAAAAACTATGAATGGTGGAAGATTTTTTTAAATGTATGATGTTCGTCAAGAAAAATACATTAAACAACTTATATTCGTGGGTTTGAAATTCGCACACTTGCAACCGGATCAATAAATGAATAGTTTTTGTTGTATTTCAACGATGCAAACTTCGACACCGTTTCTATTGCCTCAAATAAATCTGCAATATTCACAAGCTACCGATAATTTTTTTTTCTCTTTTTCATTCCCCTACATCCAGTCAGGTTTTCCCTCGTCCGTTATATTTTCACTTGGACGAGCCAAGAGCGTTTGATGGTGAAACCTAATCCCTCAAATAATCGACGACTGGCTACTCAACTCACTCTGACGCCAGTGACGCGGTTGAAGGAGCTTTTGGATCTCACAAGATAGCAAGCGAGTGAAAGAGAGAAATAGGAGCAAAGAGGGAAAAGGAAAGAGAAAGAAAGAGGAAAATGCAAAGGCAGTTATCTGCAAAGCGAGGACAAAAGCTGTTAGAGAAGGAAAAGTATAGGAAGTTAAATCGGGAGCTCTGACAAGAATTTTTGCGCTGCGGCATGTCGTAGATATTCTCGGTTACGACAGCAGGCAATCGATCTTCCCTCGTTGCCACCATCCTGAAAGGGGTTTTAATAACCGCCGTATATTTCAAGTAATAAAGACCGCTTTTTATAAATTCCCAACGGATCATTATATTATATTGACCCTTGAATATATTCGACTTGTCTTTTATCATGTGTAAATTTGCATATCATTGAAATGCAACGAGATTTCTTTCACTTTTAAGTACTTTCCAATATTTACATAGTTTTGGACTACGAAATCGTTCAACACTTTTTTCGATCGAAAAACTAAATTAGCAAAAATATTAATTAACCGTACTATCACTGTCCTCTTTCGTAATAGTATTCCTATCAATATATGTACAATTATTATAATTCTGAAATTAACTCATTAAGACCTTAAATCGATCATTCCAGGAAATTAGAAATATCGATTGGTCAAATTACACATAAACCCAGTAATGACAAAATTCTAATGCAGCACTCCGTCTGTATTTCATTGGATAAACTCATTTTATCAAGCTGTGCATCAGCGTTTACGCGTTCCCATGGGAACAAGAATCCTGGCATGGGGGGTTAATGGCCCACCGAATTTTGTTTGGGTTATGGTGCAAGCGTTCGCGGTTCCCAAGCAATATACATATATATACACGAACGGCGACGGAAAATTAGCATAATCTTCGTGATCCCTATTTAGTATTGAAAGTAGAGAGAAGAGCGTGTCGATTGAAAAATTGAATTGAAATTTATTTTTCAGTCTCGATAAGAGGGACGATCAGGCGTGTTGATGAAACGCATATATGGTATAATGGTGGGGCTCGCATGAACGTTTAAACACACTGCAAAGACTAGTAGGTCTGAAATATACAGCGTGCCTCAGTTTAAATGGTTAAAAGTGTAAACGCAAATCTACGACCAAATTTCGAGTCGGAAAGCCGCACCCTTTTATTGCGCTCACTGCCGAAACGGTTGGAGATCCGACGAAAAATCATTGGATCAATTTTGTAGAGTATAAAATTTTCTACAACAAAGTCCTTCACTAATTTTTTCTATTTTCAGTACTCTAGTCCTGAGAACCTTCCGAAAACGACTGGGTTTTCGAAAGCTGTACTCGGGACGGGACGTTACACGTTTTTTTTCTATCCGTTTTCATGACTAAAATACTGAAGATAGAACAGTGACATTAAGGACTTTTTTTTGTATGAAACTTGATGCTCTACACAATTGGTCCTATACATTTTTACTCTATTTCTAATCATTCCAACAGTATGCACCATTGAAGTGCGCGTAATCGTCACTTGAAAAATTAATAATTCGTTAGAAAAAAGTCTGATTGAAAAACTTTGCAATTTTTCGACTCGAAATTCGGTCGGAAACTTAAATTTAGATCATTGATCATTTAACCTGGAACAGCATTTATATATCTTCACATATACATACATATAGCGAAGCGCTGGGCTTCAACTAAGCTGTAATCCAATTGAACTTACTCTCAGCATGAAACCGACACGTGCACAGTGATTGTGCGAGTGAGTTCTGCGGGGATCGTGGCTGGTTTCGCGTCCTCGTGCCCGGTGTATCTGTCGTCCCCTTCATCGTCTCCTTGGCCTAGCTTTGTCGCTATTAGGGTCGTGATGGTATATCCATATGCATTTGTACACCTCTCAATACGAAAAAACAAACTTTCCTTTAACTGAACAATCGCCTGTGTTTCTCTCAAACGACTATGAGTTGGCACACGAGAGTAAAATTCACATTTATCTACGCTAAAAGAATAATATTTGAAAAAAATACTCCGAAAACCATTGGATCGAAGGAACAACACGAAATTAAAAAAAAAAGAATTATTAAATTTAGGAAAATTTCAATGCAAATGACAAGATTGATCAAAAAAATCGTAGCGAATCAATGATACAAACTTCAATAGCATTTATTTCCATTTTGATCAACTATTGGTTCGCATCAACCGAGATTGTTACTTAAGTCAAAGAACCCGGAACCAGGGTTCTAATGTATATTAGAAACTGTCGTACTTCCTTAAATAACTAGGACTTCGGAGTAGTTGTATGTTTCGGAACCGCATGTACGAAAGAGAATGAGAGAGAGAGAGAGAGAGAGAGAGAGAGAGAGAGAGAGAGAAGAAGTGGTATATAATAGTAACTCATATGGTGTATGAGATGCACCATATTCCAGAGGGAGCGAAAGGGCAAGAGGGAAAGAATGGGAAGAGAGAGATAGAGAGGAATATCGAGTTATAACGAAGTTTATTCGATACTCGAACTTGCGGCCACTTGCTATCCACTACCGACGTTCTAGATATGATATTATATTGATGCTATATATGAAGCAAGTTCTAGTTAATAAAGAAGGGCTGAGAGGTTAACTCAGAGTTTCGTTCTAATGATAATTTTACCGAACTTTCTCAGCTTTTAGATATTTTTTATTTTATTTTATTTTATTTTTTTATTTTGATCTCCATATTCAACTTTTTTTATATTCCATTACTTATATTTTTCGGCCCCTCCTAGTTTGCGAGGCTGTGGCATAAATCTGAATAGTATTGAAGTTTGCAGAAACGTAACAAAGGATTCCTTTTTAGTTATTCGTCAATTATTACATTTTACGAAAGTGCCTTAATTTTCAGAATAAATTTAAAATCAGTTTTGGGGTTAAAAAAAGGTTTTGTTGCACTCCAATGGTGTAACCCTCAATAAAGTGTAAACGGATGTTTACAGGTGCATGCACCAGAGTGGTGTGCACCTGTTTGAAATTGAAGCTTTTTCGTCTCTTTCTCAATGTTACCTTATGGACCTTATTCAAACTTCATTTGAAATAAACCTATTCAAGTTCATTTACTTACTGACTTTTCTGAATAGAATTATAATACGTTTCACATCGAGTTACTCAATCGCAAATATACACATGAGCAGAGCTACGCGCATTACGTACGCACATCTTAACACACAACGAGGCACGTAAAAAAAACTTTCCTGTTTGTAATGCTCCCAGTTTTACTATCGAATCGATTTTATTGCTGATGCTTCTTGTCCGTTGTAGATTACGTGATGAGAAACTTTAAAAGAGTTTCGATGGTGCTGTTTTATTATCGATACGGTTCTGTTTTCGTCCTCGTTTTAGTCGCGTTGTTGCGACAGCCTCTCTCTCTCTCTCTCTCTCTCCCTCTTCCTCTCCCTCTCCCTCTCTCTTGCACTTGTTGTTACGCTGTGCTGTTTACGGATACGTTTTGTATTACCTTTTGGAATACGAGTACATACCTAAGGAACATTCCCATGAAGCTGTCTTCATCGTCGTACCGATTACACGTACTCATTCTCTCACATGTATATGTATATAGGTTTACAGTCGTTAAATCCGTTCGACTACGCCTTTTTATTTACTCACAGATTATACGTACCTACTACGTACGAATATAACGACATAACGTGACTGTAGGCTGTTTTCCTTGCTCGCAGGTAAGAGAAAGTGTACGGACTACTTGTCCTATTATTGTGAAATCCCGTCTCACGTTTCTCAATCGGTAGGTACGCAATTTTCTGTCTTTCTTTCAAACATGTATATATAAATACACTCATATGTATTCGATTTAAGTAGGTAAATATAAAAGTCGCATATTGAACAGGATACTTCATAGTTTGACAGAAAAAGTTAGCCCTTTTTTTATTCTTACATCTATCGATTGTGTGTTGTTTAAAACACTAATTTAAATGTCACACAAATACACGGAAAAAAATGATCTGCAAAAATTAATGGTCGATATTTAAAAATTACTGAAACTAAAACAAAATGTACAATTTAAAACTGTACATCACTCATTTTACAGAGTGTTCCATTACAAAATAATGGGTTTAATGTGTTTTTTACTCGCTGGTCAGTTATTAATACTGATCTAAACTGTAAAAGACTCAATGTCTACAGCAAAAAAATGACATAGCAGAAATTACAAATCAAAATGAGGAATCCCACTATGTATGAAATGTAAAATTTACAGTGGCCCCAGTAAAATATTCAGTACGTATAGGAAAATAAACTGTAAACCAATGCTATTAACTGATATTGAAAATTGTAAAAAATTTTATACGGTATTCATGAAAAATTATAATTAGAAAATATAAAAATTGTGTATTTCCTATTGAGAAAATTACCGTCGACGTAAATTAGAAATTGCAGTCTGTCCAGTAAAAATTTGAAAACGTACTGCAAAATTTGCTATGTTATTCTTTCAATTTTTACAATGTACACTGTAATTTCTCCAAGCACGTGAGCCAGGAAATTTCAAGGTGAAACACTTATTGAAGACTGTTACTGAATTTGTTTATTATAGCTCAAACAATGGGTGGGAGGGGGGGGGGGGGGGGGCGACGCATTTTCAACTACACGGAAGCGTTATGGACATGATACATTGTAATATATGAAAATTCGATATTTTGAAAATTTCAAATTTTCTTGCTTTCAAAAGACTTGTCTCATAGATTATTCATTGACGTTACCGATTATATTCCGGATTGGATATGTATGTATCACTTTTTTTTACCAATAATTACCAAGTAGATAGTGGTGTAATAGGTAGCGTCTATGCGCGTTAGGTCGTAAATAGGTAGGTAGGTCAGATCGAATCCCAGTATGGTTATTTTCTTCGACAGAAATTTATGTGCGAAGTGATGGATGTAAGAAAGTATGATTGAAAATGCATTTATCATTAAAGAATTTTTTAAAATTTTATTTGTTGTAACCAATTTTATGGTTATGTTTAGGTAATTCGGATGAGGATAAGTTCAGTTTATTATTTCGTGTATTTTTTACGGTTTCACACTGTAAAAACGGGGTGAATGTAGCGTGTACTTTTTACTGTTCGACTCTGTAAAAATTCGTTTGATGAACATGCAATATGTCATTTACGGTATTAGTATTTTCCACCACAGGGATTTGCTGATTTTGTTTAAAGTTTCATGAAAAATTGATGTTTACGCGTCCGGAAGGCGCTACTAATGTGGAAAACTGTAAAGTTTCATGGAAATCCCAGTAAAAAGTACAGTTCATTTTTTTCCGTGTAATGAAAATTTAATAATTTAATTTTAACTAAAAAGCGCTGTTACTCGAATGTATATAGTTTTGGAAAAATCTGAAATTTTTTTGGAATAATCGTCTGTTGCATCAATTTTAAAAGACATTAAAAATAAATTAATGTAATAATGAAATTCATTTCATTGTAATACGATGAAATTTTTTATGTTACGGTTTAATTTCTCAACACTGAAAATAGTCCTCATTTCCTTTGCTCATTTCACTGCAGGTCCCTGAGAAAAAGGGAGAAAAAAGTTTGACCAGTTCTCGTACTCCAAATCTGCTTAAAAATATTGGAAAAGGCTTGAAAAAAAAAATTAATACATTGCTTTCCAAAGTTGCAGACATGAACATCTTATTTTACTGACAACTATACACGAGTTTTGAATAGAATATCCGAACGTTGAATTTTACATAGTACGATTTCTCTCTCTCTCCCCCCTCCCACCCCCTCCCTCTCTCCCCCTCCCCCCTCTCTCTCTTTCTCTCTCCGACGTCAAGTAGAGAGCTGCGATTGCGGGTGTAATCGATAGGATACATCTCTGGAACGTACGGAACGAGCAAACGTTTTCGGGCGTGCGCGTCTACAGTAGACGGGGATGAAACGCTATGCATGTTCCTGGACGACGGGTTGACGACGAAATCCGGGCGTACACTATCGTGGAAACCTAACTATGTGGCCCTCTCCCCCTCGACCCTTTTTCGTTTCCTATTTCTTATCCGAAGAAGCTTTTTAGCTCTCTGCTTTTCCCGTCAAGGTGTTCTTTTTTCGTAGCTATATACTTCATCTCGCTTTTTTTCTTTTACTGCGCGTCTCTCCCACGCTTCACTCTGATATCGAATGGAGTGATCTTGATACGAGCATCGACGTACTCACTCCATTTGTATTTAGGGTGTGGGACTCCATTCGTGTATGTTGAATACAATTCTATATAACTATTTTGGAAATATATATACACAGTTTCATAGAGCTTTGTAGGGACAAATTTAATCATTTTAATTCAGCAATTTTTCATTTTTGACAGTTTAGGCTTACAAACAAAGAAATCCGCAATTAATTTTATGAAAAATATTTTTGAAGTGAAAAAACAACTTTCTACGGTTTTTTTTATTAAGAAATTGATTAATAATAAACGATTTTTTCGTTGCGTTGCAAAGATACAATCTGTAATATTTGATCGTAATACGTTAGATATCTGCACTGAGAAAAAAAATGTATTCCTTGAACAAAATCCCATTTAGTTGGACGAACAATGGTGGATCCAACTATTTTTTTTATTGAATGGCAAATGATTTAGTTCATTCAACAAAAAAATAGTTAGATCCACCATTTTTCGTCCAATTAAATAGAATTTTGTGTTGAATGGCAAATGATTCAGTTTATTCAACAAAAAAACAATTGGATCCATGATTTTTCGTCCAACTAAATGGGATTTTGTTAGTTGAACAATTTTTTTTTCTCAATGTACTGTGTTATACGAGGTTCCTGGCTATTGCAAAGAACAAGACTGTGACGGTTCCAATAGTTCAATATAATGAACAGTCTAAAGGAATAGGATTCATTGGAAGAGCGTCTACGTTCTATTCACTACTTGTAACTTCGTAATTGAAAACGCCCGCTTCAGACAAGTCATGAGTCACTGAATCAGCTTCGTTTCACCATTCACTGTCAATATTAGATCTGGACCCGTATATTTGTACCACCATAGCCGATATTCCTTGACGTTCAGACTAGAATGTTCACCTCCATTTACACCTAAGATTTCAGTCACATTCTTTTCACATCTGCTCGAACGTATGTAACCCAGGATGATCTTTCTTCACGGTTTCATCGCAATATGACTCATCTAGATTTCCCACCATTGCACAAAATTACTGAAGCTTCTATTCGAGATTTAGATATATTCTTAACGGCTACACGCGGTTTGACCCGACAACAAAATATCCACGGGACAAAATATCCAATGACAAAATATACCCAAGTCAAAAAATCCTAAATCTCGTAGGACACACCATCACAATATTCCTAGAACAATTCATAACAAATCATACAGCATCATCACATTATATCTCTTCATATCACAGCGTACGTCATCACACAGCACCGTCATATCACACCATACGCCATCATATCAAACCATACATTATTATATCACACCATGCACCATCAAATAACACCATAAACCATCATATCAAACCATACATCATTATATCACACCATGCGCCATCAAATAACACCATACACCACATCATGAACCATAATACCAAATCATAACACGTTATCATACCATACATAATCGCATCACCTCATACACGATCGTACACGGAGAGGAAATTTCTTCAAAAATTACTATGGTACGATAGTAGCCGGGCACCATGTCGTTACATTTATTAAATTTTACAAAGTTCATTGTAATTTTTCGAAGAGTAAGAGCATGGTAAAAATCGATCCTCAATTCATGAAAAAGTAAATTGCGAGACAGTGAAAAGTTACCATGAAACTGCCCCGAAAATTTACCATGTGTTCCTTTCGAATATTACAACGTGCCTCTACCG
The DNA here is from genome assembly GCA_963989365.1 of Rhimphoctona megacephalus. NCBI lineage: Eukaryota > Metazoa > Arthropoda > Insecta > Hymenoptera > Ichneumonidae > Rhimphoctona > Rhimphoctona megacephalus. Next base: position 33,209,481 of record OZ022415.1, on the reverse strand, counting down.
AAATTTTACTATGTGACCCTCGTTATAATGTGCACCTACCGAAATTTTTCTATGTACGACGTACAAAATTTTAATATGTTCCAATCGAAATTTTGCGATGTATCAATAGGAAATATTTCCAATTTTCTTGTATGAATAACATTTGCGTATGGATGTACTTTTCTTTTTTAAATCAGTTCTGATCGAAGTTTGGTTCGTTCTTTTTTCAGGGATTATAGGGATGAAATAAATATAAGACTGTGAATAATTTCCATAATAAAAATACTTTATTCTCTGCAACAATCTTCTTGATGACAAATATGACAAACAAAGGTAAAAGAATCCTTCAAAAAAAGCGTTCAGCTTTGATGAAAAATGTTTCCCAGATCTTGACAAGGCCGCGAAATACACCAAAAAAGGACACTGCACGATCGTCGGTGCGAAAAGAGTTCGCGTCCTCAAAATTCTAACGAGTGTACACTCGTCCACACGATTATGGATGCAACAAAATATCACCATTTTACAGTAACGTGAACGCGTTTGAGTAACGCTCGTACACGTGCGTTAACGGGACAGACCTAGTTAGAATTTTCGAAAAATCGATTTTTTTTTTATTTCATTTTCAAAAAGTAGAATCTCTTACGAACATTTTCCGCCCAGGTAAATGTAAATCGGACCATTATTCGCCGAAATACAAGACTTTGTAGCACGTCGTGTCTGAGCCATAGGTAAGCAGGTAGCGGACTTCAAGTGCGTTTTTCTCGAAACCATGTTTTTGAAGTCGGTGATCACTGTAGCTCGAGAACGGCTTTACCGATCGGGTTGAAATTTATATCACTTCCTCTATACATGGTAGTCCTCCATATGAACGAAGGATTTTTTTTTTGGATAATTATTTTTATTTTTAATAGCAAAAAATGGAACTGATATTTTGGTCAAAAAAACACTTTTGACTTTTAACGGCCGCCATTTTGTGAAAAATGGAAATTTTTCAAAACCCTTCGTTCAACTGGAGCATTATATCATTAACCAAAAATCCCCTCCGTTTTTTTTGTTTCAGATGAGCCGTTGCAGCGTGAGCTTGATCACCGCAAACCGTGTTTTTTTTTGCAGCGTCCTCGGCAATTGACGGTCACCAGCTTATTTCGATATGTATTGCGTTGAAAAAATTGCAACATATACATTACATATGTATCTTTTAAACGGAAGAACTTTTGTTGTGAATTATTTTATCGTTTGACCAAAAAAAAATCGGAAAAAAGGCCTTTTTTTTTGACGTTCCAACTAGGTCTGTCCCGTTAAGTGACACTGTTCAATGGCGACTGAATAAGGCTGACATTCATTTTAGGACAAAACCGTCGAATTAAACCTATTTGTTCAAAATTTTACAACGTCCTATAGTAATCTTGCAAACAGTAGCCGAGTGATTTCCGTACTCGCCCGCGAACGTTCGGAATATTAGAACATTCCATAATAATTTTTTGAACTGTAGCACGGTGATTTCTGCACTCGCACGCGAACGCTTAAAATTTTGCAATGTACCATAGTAATTTTTTAAACAGTAGCACGGCAATTCCAGTGATCGCACACGAACGGTCATTATTTTACAATGTATCATGGTAATTTTTCGAACAATAGCATGGCATTATCAATGATCGCGCAGTTACGCTCAAAATTTTACTATGTCTCACTCAATTTTTCACTGTTGACTTAATACTAATTATGATAGCTCTAGAATCCATCCATAAATAAATATAGAACGAATTAATATTGACTATGTTACATTGTAAAATATAATTCATCGTGGTATCAATAGTGGCGACGCAGGCAGTTGTGCTGGAAGTCGCAATAAATTTTACAATGTTCCCGGTAAAAATTAGCTCTACAGTAAACAAATTTTCACTCTCTTCTCCGAGCAAAATCCGTGATTTACAATTTTTGATTTTGAATAAAGGAAGACATTATTATGATTTCAGGTAAAACTCCACAAAAGTGATGAGGTAGTACATCATCACAAACGATACAGCATTATCACACTATATCTCATCATATCACACCAGACACCAACATATCACATCATAATACTCAAACACAATAGACGTACACTCAGCAAATAATACAGCAATACATATATTTCCAATTATTAATTTATTATAACCACATTATAAATACAATCGTACACTATGAGACACTATGTTTGCAATTATTTATTTACACATGTCGCCAACGCAAAATCATACACTGAGAAAAAAAATTTGTCGTGTGAACAAAAATTTGGTTAAAACCGTTCAACAACGCTGATTTGTTTGTTCCAACCACTTCAATTGCTGGCTCAAATAAATATAAGCTTACCACGACCATATCATTGTTAAATTAACGAAATTTTGTTTAACAAAATAAATTTTGTCTATTCAACCGTTTTATTCTGAGTGTAATGTACACAATTTACATACATAACAGTGAGGAAAACATTAATTGTCTCATGAAGCAAGTTCTCCTAGTTTATGAGTAATGAATAATAGATCAATCAAACGCAGATCAATCGATCAAAACAGTATATATCTCAACAGTGAATCACCGACAGCGGATATTTTGTCTTACGGATACAGTAAAACCGCGTTTATTCGACCCTCGATCAACCGAACCTCCGCGTTATCCGAGATAACGGACGGATCCGAGCACTCCACATTAATTGAGGTGTATGCTCGGATAATACGGAAAAACTCGGATAAAACGGATGAAGCCGCTATGTTTATGCTGTACGTGCGTAGTAGTACAATGTTATTTTGCGATTGCTACTTTGTATCTTATAAAAATCTTGCTACAGCACGTTTTGTGTGCTCTTCGGTTGTGAGCTGGAAATTAACAGTTGGCTTTCAACAATCGATGAAAGAACATTGCCATGACAGGAAAAAGGAAGAAAGTTGTAGTGAATGTGGAGAAGAAGTTGGAAGCAATAAGCAGATTAGATAAAGGAGAAATTATTCGGAATGTCGCGGCCGATTATGGTGTTGGAGAAACCACCGTGGGTGACTGGCGTCGAAATCGATCTAATTTAGAACAATTCGCGACAATATCCGGTGACGCTGTGACAAGTAGTAAAACGATGAAACCCACAGAATATGATAAAGTTGACAAAGGTTTATTCCTATGGTTTACTCAAATGAGAGAAAAGAGATTGCCAGTCTCAGGTGAGTACGTTTCATAGTCTTCAGATCAATATTTGTTGACTATGACGAAGTTTGGAGATTTTTCTTTAATACAATACAGTGCAAATATGTAAGTTTTTTCTGAAATAACCTTTCTTTTACTTTCTCTCCTTCAGGACCCATTTTACAGACAAAGGCTCTAATGCTTGCGAAACAGTTTCCCGATGAAAGTGAGACTTTTACAGCAAGTTGCGGATGGCTGGATAGATGGAAGAAAAGACACGGTATTCGTCAGTTAAGCATTGGTGGCGAAAAAATGTCAGCTGATGAAGGTGGACTGACAAAGTTTAAGGAAGAATTCGAGAAACTTGTAGCGGAAGAAGGATACTCGCGAGATCAAATTTATAACTGCGATGAGACTGGCTTAAATTTTGGGATGCCTTCTAAGACACTGGCTTCACGAGAAGAAGCGATGGCTCCAGGGTACAAAAAGAATAAAGAAAGGGTTAGCATTTTAGCATGCAGTAACGCGTCCGGAACACACAAACTTCCGCTAATGTGTATCGGGAAATCGGCTAAACCCAGAGCGATTAAACACATTAAACCTGAAGCTTTGCCGGTGTACTACACATATCAAAAGAGTGCTTGGATGAGTCGCGATCTTTTCCAAAAATGGTTTTTCGATCAATTCGTTCCTTCGGTTGAGAGTTTTTTGAAAAAAATGGTCTTTCTAGAAAAGCGATTCTGTTACTCGACAACGCTCCATCACACCCAAACGAGTCAACACTCAGAAGTGAAAACATCATTGTCAAATTTTTTCCACCAAATGTGACCTCCATTGGACAACCAATGGATCAAGGCGTACTCGAAACGTTCAAACGTCATTACCGACGTCTTTTACTTCAAGAAATTCTAGAGAAAAGCACCGCCGGAAGTACCCTCAAAGAGTGTTTGCTTGCAGTAAATATGAAAAGCGTAATTTACTGGTCAGCTCAAGCTTGGGATGCTGTCCAAAGGCTCACGTTGGAGAGGTCATGGGCAAAAATCTTGTCTTCTACTGATCAAAGTGATGAAATTGCAGACGATGTAGACCTACATAGGATCATGGAGCAAATCCCTGGTTGCGAAGACGTCGACAGAAACAATACTGAAGAATGGATTCATGGTGACGATTGTGAACAAGAACTTACTGACGATGAAATCGGCCATCTCGTGAATTCTGGAGAAGAAATCACAGATGATATAGAAGACAGCGGAATGAAAGAAACTCCACAAGTCAACCACGAAGAGGGATTAAATGCGCTTGAAATAGCTCTTCAATATATTGAAGAACAGCCCGAAAGTAATGCAAGTGACCTCTTGTTAATGGAATGATGGCGAGATATTGTAGCTGAAAAACGAATGAGCAGGTTGAAACAGTGCTCTATTACGGACTTTCTTAAGCTACGTTAGTGGCACGTTATGTGGTAACAATGCTTTGTACGCCAAAGATTAATCCAAGTTCGTAAGATTTTCACTTTTTGTGATTAAATTTCATTCTATCATTTCATAAAATAACATAATTTCATGAAAAACATAAAAATTAATTAAAATTTTCGAATTTTTTATTTTTTCCGTGTTATCCGAGTTTTCGCTTATCCGAGGTACCTCTTCCCCACATTACCTCGGATAAACGAGGTTTTACTGTATTTTGTACTGGGGAAATTTTGTCCCGTGGATATTTTGTCGCGGATATCTTGTCGTCGGGTCAAAACGCGCGTTACCATTCTTAACAGTATTTATGCACATAAACACCAAAAAAAACAATGTTGAAGCTTGCGCCGTTGGAATGCAATGAAATTCCTTTTTTCTTCTTTAGCAGAGCACAACATTTATTTGCAGTATTTGGCTACGATAATTGGAAAAGTTTTTTCGGGATCTAAAAACTAAGTCTGTAGGAAAAATAGAAGGATTGAAACATTTAAAAAATAATGAATAAATAAAATATTTCTCCTTGGATTAATATGCAATATCAAGTCATTAATTATTATAGATTGTAATTATCCCAGAACTCTAATTAATTATGATGAACTAAAAATTTTCAGCATTTCCGGACAATCGGAGCAAACAATTTTTTTTTTCATTTAAAATGAAATTTCAGTTATCATCGTTTGAGAAAATGACAAGAATAACACGCATTCTAATAGAGCACACGGAAAAATGTAATAAAACAGGCAAATATAAAGCTAAAAGCAAAGGTCGAATTTCTCCAAAGTTTATTTAGCTATGAATCTCCGCTATATGTTTATTTGGCAATGAATCGCATTCAGAATCAACCGTATATTGGATTCAAAACTGCATAGGATGGGTACATGATTCATGTTCCGATATAAAAAACAAACAAAAATCATTATACCAATGTTTTTAGGTATCCAAAAAACATTTTTTTTGTAAATCCACATCCAACGACGAGGACGTAATTTACACTTTGTGACGACAGTATCCATATCACTGATTGACTGTCCATTGCGATTTTTCCTCGTGTTACGATTATGATACTTTGTATGTGTAGAATAAAAACATATAGCATGTATCACGTGCTGACTCCTCTAGGTCACGTCATATATAATGCATTGAATACTTCGATATAAGGTGCTTGCATTCTTATTGCGTAACGAGTATAAAACGCAATTGCACGTTCGGTAATCCGTCGCGTTGAATAATAATTGAATCTCGGGATTCGCGTATTAACGTGCAAACGAGCGATCGAACAACCGGAACCGCAATAAGTAAGTAAGAAATTCAAGCTGTGCTCTTGAAATTCATAGCTGTTTCAAGACAATCGAATGATGATAAAAACGGGATCGAAAATATAATGATATTTACCAGTCATTAGATAGAAAGCATCGAAGTTTATTTTTTCATTTTTTAGCATTAGTAACTGTACGGTAGAAAGCGTTATTTATTGATCATATTTAATTTTTCAATAAAAATAATTTCATAATTAATCAGTGTCATATTTATTTCAATTTTGAGTTGATTCATATCAGGATTATGTGCCTGATATTAATCATTGAAAGGCATCGAAAAATTTTGCAACATTTTCAACAAAATTAGTTACTCATATAGTACGATCCATAAAGTAAATAAAAAATGTTATTTATACTGATACGTGTATCAGTATCTGATAAAGGAAAATATGGATTTTGCATATTTTCAAGCCATACATATTTACGTACAAGTATATTTATCACTATGTGAACACGTGTCATATAAATACACCAGAGCTGCTGTATATATGTCCATTCTAGAGAGCATTCGTTTGTATAGATATACATGCACCAACGAAGTAGAAATGCCCGGTCGTCTCTTTCTCGTCTCCCAACAGAATAATCAGAGTGAATCGCTGATTGAATCTGCTTTAATTAGACTCCCCCTTCGTATCTCCTTATATTCATTTCGCCTTAATTACACGTGTCGAATTGAAATCCATGCTATACCAATATGGCTTTATACGTTCGTACACCTGCTCGTTCGTACACACGATCATATGAGACTCAATCTCTGTACATCTCTAAACAGTCACGTTACCATCATGTTAAATAAAACGTGGACAAATCTTTGACTCCGCTTTCTGTGGCCAATTACACATTCCAATAGGTGTACAGGAAGAAATTAAAGGAAGGAATTAAAGTCTAAAATTCACGATAGAAATCGTGAAACACTGGAATGTAGTGATCAGAATGAACTTTTAATTTATTACTAATTATGAACTTAATTCAGTTGAAAAAATGTAAAAAATTTAAATTCAATAGCTCATTTTTATACAGTTTTGAAAAAATGGAGGGACTTAGCTTCGCTAGTTTTAGATTTCGAAGATACTAATGTATTAATGGTGAATCATCATTTATTTATTATTGTCAATTGATTGGTGCCTACACACATTGCAAAAAAAGTCATTACGAACTTTTCTCTTGGAAATTTTACGATCTACATATCTTAAAATAGTATTAATGTTTGCATAATTAAAAAAACAACAAAAATTCTTTACATTATTTTTTACTGTCGTAATATTTTGACTATAGTCAACATTTTTATAGCTGATTTTGTCTGTGAATTTCTAAAAGAGACCCAAAAAAGTTGACGAATTTCATAGCTGAAATGTGCACTCGGTAACATAAAAAAAACGTTGAATTTTGATGATTCACACTCGAGAATTACCCTTTGCAATATTTTTAACATGGCTTTTGAGCCACATTGTATGCAAGCATATACATTCAGACGTGAGCGGAACAAGAAGCTCTGTAGAAACGGGGCGACCTGGTGCATATCCGGAGGAATCTTGTTACATACACCGTGAGTGAGCCTGCCCTGTGCTCCGCCTGCATTCACTCGTTCGAAAGCCAGGCGCGACATGTTTTTCTCTCCATTCTATCTCGCACGCATCTTTCGTTCTGTATATGCACATGCCCATAATCCATGCTTTAGTACTGCCAAAGCCAAGCGTTGATACGTTGATGCGTCAGAAGTTTTCTCTATGCCCTAACGTATTGGGTTTTAAACTTAAGGGGACCGTATGGTCTAGAGCACGAAAATTTCACCTATTTTCACGATTTTTTTTTTGCCATAAAAAATTTAAAAATCGATGTTTTAACTTTTCGGGTTTATTACTACCTTTATTAAGTATACAAAAAAATTTTTTTTTAATTTTAAAAACAGTGTTTATTATCATATAATTGGCATTGAAGACGACCCTCTCGAAAAATCCGACCCGGACGGTGAAGATCGATCCGAGACTTCTACTCATCTGAAACACAAAATTCAAGAAGATTCTTAATCAGAAAGAGTGCAGTTATGGTCGGGACTAGAACAAATCGAAAAAATTAAAAATTGACAAAATGGCGCGCTTTTGAAAAAAAATTCGTAAAATCGGGTTTTTTTTTCACTAGTTTTTTAGTATAAACAATAAGAAATTATTTAAATAAAATTATGATTGTAGTTCCGACGATAGCCATACATGTTGTGAACAACATATCCAAATTTCAAGTGATTCGGTTGAATAGTTTTTTTGTTTTCACCTGCGCAGTGCCGAAAAAAGTCGTTTCGAGATAAATGAGTTTAAAGTTTGAGGTACAGATATTTTCAAAAATTGAGCAAATTTTGAATACTTACAGTTAATCCGCGATTCCGGCACCATATAGGATTCCTTCGGAACGTTCATAATTCAAGATTTCCTCACTCCTTTCATTTCTTCGAGCTGTCCGAGCCTCTTTGGAGTTGTCCGTGCTCCTACGGTTGGCGCTCGATACTCGCAGCTCGTCTCGGTTTTGCGCTAGTTGCTCCGCTTGTGGCCCGATTGTTATGCCCATGGTCTCCATTATTTTCAATAGGGATGCAAATCCTTCATTGAATATGCAAGCGGAAATGTGAGTGGCAATATCAATGATTTTTTTTCCGGCAAACAGATGTTTCAGCGCAAGGTGCCACACGCAAGCATTGAAACTTTCGTTATTGTTCTGCGTATTACTGCCAATACACCTTTCCAATAAAGTCTCTGCTGTCAATTCTTCATAAATTGGTTTTAATATCTCTTGTGCTTCATCGCACAGAGCAGATGGGTGCTCGTAGGTGTCTAAAGTACCTGCAGCCTCACTTTGACGCCACTTGCACCACGATTCGGAACCTGGAGGACAGTACGAGTGTTGCGGATTTTCATCTGTTGAAATTTTGTGATAATATGCTGCCCATATTTCACTTCTCATCCCTTCAGTCGAATCTGAATTACGTCTAATTGCTAGACCGTAATAAGTTGACAGCTCTTGCAATAATTTATTCGTCAATTGTTGACGCTTCGGTGTTTTATTTATCGATTTCCGCTGTGTCTTTTTTCCCTCTTCTTTTTCTGTCAATTTCTTTGTTGCTTTCTTTATTTGTGCATGTTTTTTTTTCGCATCAACAGCACGTTTGTACAAACGTTTTTTAACATGCAAAACACATTCTTTTTTGCAAACTAAAAAATCATCCCCGTAAGGCTTTGTGTCCAATAAGGCTTTGAACGTTTTCGTGTCGCGGACCGCTCTCTACCTGCGTTATGGGCTGTAGCAGCTGTAATATTGAGAATTTCCGCATGAAAATTTCACAGTATATTCCTGAGATACTATACTTTCGACATATCGAAAAAAAAAAAAATCGATTTTTTCAAATTTCTAGACCATACGGTCCCCTTAATTGACACTGTTTTATATGAGATGGGGTAACTGGTATTATTTTCATAGAAGTAACACTAAAACTATACTGTGTTGAAGTATCGGACATAATCTGCAATATTCAGTATTCGAGAGTGAATTCACTTGTACACTCTACTTTTTTATAATATCGAAAATTTCAGGTTTTGAACCAACGAAACAGCATATGCGGGAAGCTTTGCTTTTTTGCTTTAATTTAAGAAAAAATGCTGCTGAAAGTCATCGCTTGCTTCAAGAAGCTTATGGCGAACATGCTCTATCTGAGACAACGTGCAGAGATTGGTTTAAACGATTCGAAAGTGGCGATTTTGACCTTAAAAGAACGTCCAGGAAAGCCAAAAAAATTTGAAGATGAAGAATTGGAGGCCTTACTCAATGGAGATCGATGTCAGACCCTTAAAGAATTGTCTGATACATTAAACGTTACTGAAATAGCTGTTAACAAACGTTTACATAATCTTGGAGTGGTTCAAAAAGCGGGAAATTGGTTACCACGTCAATTATACGAGAGACAACTCGAAAAGCGAAAAACGATTTGTGAATTGCTGCTTGAACGATGCGAAAGCAAGTCATTTTTACATCGAATCATAACTGGCGATGAGAAATGGGTTTATTATGAAAATCCCAAACGAAAAAAAGCATGGGTACTGCCAGGTGAACCAGGTCCATCAACGCCAAAACGTAATGTTCATGCTCAAAAAGTGATGCTGTGTGTTTGGTGGGATCAAGAAGGTATGGTGTACCACGAGTTGCTGAAACCAGGTGAAACGATCACAGCTGTTCGCTATAAACAACAATTAATGAAACTAAACCAAGAATTGAGAAAAAAGCGGCTTGAGTACGCCAAACGTCATAACAAATTAATTTTGCTCCATGACAATGCTCGGCCACATGTAGCAGAAACCGTAAAAAAGTATATAAAGGACATGAACTGGGAAGTTTACCTCACCCGTCGTATTCACCGGACATAGCACCGTCTGATTATCATGTGTTTCGAGCGATTCAGAATGATTTGTCATCACAGCATTTCAAGTCTTTCAAAGATATTAAAAAATGGATCGATGAATAGGTCGCATCAAAAAGCAACGATTTCTATTGGCGTAGAATCCATTTGTTGCGTGAAAGATGGGAAAAGGTCATAGCTTCTGAAGGGCAATACTTCGAATAAAATAGAATGTATCGTAAACTATAAATAATTTTGTTATTTTTTTTTTATTGAAAAACAGCGGGAATTAAGTTTAAACCCAATATGTGCAGGATAAATAAAAGAATCCGCTATACGTTGTCGAATGAAAGCTCAAGAAAAGAAGAATAGATTATTGTCCCTTGATAAATGCATCCTCGTTTAACCTCGGTATTTACGTAACTTCACACATCATACAATTCCCTTTTTCTTAGCGTTTCGTGTACTATCTATTCTGCATAGATTCTTGACTTACAAAAATCCGACCGTGGGCCTCGAAACTTATTCGTTATCTTTTCTAATGTTGAAAGATATTAGCAAAAAAACAGTGAAGTTTGAAAAATTATAAAAGTAATAAAAACCAAGAGACAACATTGAGTTCTTCGATTACCATTGAAATGAATCGAAATTTTAATGAAAATTAAGTCCAGTGCAGAATTTTGAAAATTTCCAAGTTTGCCGAGACTGAAAGAAATATGTTGGAAGTATTATGACGAAATTATGGAAACGAAGGGCTATCATGAAATTCTTGAAACAATTAAACTAGCTTTTGGAAAAAAAAATTGAACAATCGTGATCACGATCTCTGATGTAAAATCAGAGCAAAAGGTGGAGAAAGCATTTACAGCTCGGAATGCTCTTTCTATGCAAATTACATTCAACATTAATTTACGAATGAAATTCGAGACTCTAGTCTGGAAAGCCGTGATTATCACTTGGTATACGTTTTCACCAGGAAGAGGCCGAAAACCACCCGTAGATTGATACGCATTGCACACATATATACACGGAGTTGCGCGAAGATTTTGTTCCGAAAAATTTCGTCTGGCAAGACAAATCCTTACAAGTTTCACGCTCGGATATCGCGAACATCCGGGTCTCCAGTTACATCGGCTCGCAACTCTTTCCCGATCCTAAATATCATGTGCGCTAAAGTGTTCCCTTGCTTGAAGAAGGTTACAACTTATAGTAAAGCAGGACACGAGAAGGATTGGAACTTGCAAAAAAAATAGGTAGTTCAGAATGACTCTCTGACAAGGTTAATTTGACTGAATGAGGAACAAATTAAATTGCAATGAAGTTCTCATTTAAGGCATCTTCTCACTTTAAACGCCTCAAAAATAGGCTGTTTTTGCGATTTTTTTTCGAGGATTTTTGCTTAAAATTATGGGATAAAACGGATCCTATGTAATAAACACATCTTTCAAGTACATGAAAAAATTTTTATTTTATTTTTTTAAACAATTATTATAATACATCAGTAGCATTGAAAAACCCGTGTAAAAATGTTATGGTCGTGGCTTGTTGATGGTATCTCCGAGACGGGTCGTCTGAAACAAAAAAATAAAACTGTTTTAGATTCAGTATGTCAGTGGCTATAGCGCATATCATCAGATTTTTGATATTCGCGAAAATAACAAAATGGCGCACGTTTTTCGAAAAAGTAAAAAAAAACCACGATTTTTTTGCAGTTTTTTGTAAAAAAAAAATTCTTAAAATCAAAATTTAAAAAATCTGATGATATGCGCTATAGCCATAACTATGAAGCATATGTCATTCAAATTTCATGACAATCGGCCGGATAGTTTCCGAAATTTCATCAACAAAGCACCGAAAAACCTTGTTTTGAGATAACTGCGTTTAAAGTTTTGGAGGGATCGCCGGGTACTCTCAGGTAGTCACCTAACGGTCGCCAAAAAATGTAGTTAGACTCGTCCGATCTTTATGAAATTTCGAGATGACATTTTTGAAGATATGTACTTTCAAAATTTAAAAAAAAAAAAAAATCGATTTTTTTAAATTTCCAAAGTGAGAAGACGCCTTAAACCCTGAACTGAATTATGAAAGATATAAAAAAATCTGGATTAGCGCACCTTAAAATTAATGAAAATAATTTTTTAAATTAAATACCTTCAGCCCCATTTACATATACTGTTAGATTATTCAAAATTGTCTTTATACTTTAACTTGTTCAAAAAGTCACTGGAAATCACGTTATATACATCGGGGTCAGAAGGCAGCACTAGGAATGAGAGTGATGTGGTTTAATACATAAAAAAGCCAAATTATTTTATTAACGAAAGGTTTATAGAATAGCACACTTTGTATATTATTTTTTCTTATTTTTTTCTATGCATCATAGTAACAGAAAAAATCCAAAACTTGTGAAACTATATTTTTTCTTCGTATACGGCAAACAAATGTTTAGTTGCGATACCAATAATTTCTCAAGGCCTTTCTAGTAGCTGTTTGCGTAACGAATCTAGATGAACTCTTCGTGAAACAAAACAACAGTATAGTTCATTTTAGACGGCTAAAAGCTCTTTATGTAAAGTTATACATCAGAAGGATGTGTGTATATATATTTGTTAAACTTGCCGGGTTTGTTGGAGCGTACACACGTAACTCCAATGACTTGGTGTCCGGAAAATTTCTCGTGGGACCCAAAACCCATTCTATGTGTGTTGGATTAGCAAGAGTCTCGGGGTTGGCGGTGCTGTTGGCGCTGCGGCTTGTCCCGCGCATCTGTTATATTTCGTAGCGTGTGTATGAGGCCATTAATATCCGAAAGCCGCGACACGGGGCCCCGAAAATGGTTACTGGACGGTAAAAGCATATCCAACGCTTACGTATAATTACTATATGTATGTATAATTCATATACACAGAAGCGTGAACGCTGCTACGCGACTTCCAACTCTGTAATTTCATGAGGCAAGTTTCGATAACGAAATGTACCGTTATACAGCAGTTCCATTCTGTATTGTACATCGCACTCGTATACAGTAATACTCATAATTATATTTCATTCATTTATTCGGGACAATTATGTATTTAAGATCCTTTTTTTCTTGCTGTTCAATTATTTACATTATGTGGAAGCCAGAATAAAAGGTTTATTGAGAAAAACTACTTCTTTTGACCAAAGAGCGAAAACTACGGTCTGAAATCACTGAAGGATGTCGAACTCGACAGCAACGTAGTTCTTCGAATATGTGTTGACTCGAATATATGCTCGAGTTACGATTTTTTTTTTTTTTTTTTAATAATAGGCTAATCGGTCAAGTAACATTCGTATTGAAAAATGTCGGTCAATTTTCAATGAGAACGTCCAGAAATATTTTGCTGACGTCTGGGAAATTATGAACGTAAAAATTAAATGATATTGAAAGCCAAGAAGGCTGGCAAACCGGTTCTAAATTCCAGATATCGGTTCAGGGCATATTCATACTTGATTATTCAAATTTTCACTTCTTTATCTTGAAAGTCTTTTAATTATCGAACTATCTTAAGCTGTCGTGGTGAACGGAAAATTCATTGTCACCCCGAACTACCGTAATAAGCTCAACTTAACCTGTTGGAATTGTTTTTGTAACGTTAACGTATTATACACAGCACACACTTGCGAAAAGTACGAATATACCGGATGCAGATATTTTGGAAAGTGCATTATCGCCGGTAACAACTGCACGTAACGATTCATATGCACGAGTTACTGCTTCTGCCCATATATATTTATACCCCAGGGCAGAAGGCATGGAGACACTCTGTTACACACGTTCCGTACGTGTATATATATATATATATATGAATATATAAAGCTAAAAAGCATTTGTACTGGCGCGTATAATGTATGGTACGTGGACCTTCCATTTTCGCCCTCTGTTTGCGGCATTATACGTACATAATTGCAATGTAAGCTGCTTTGAAACGCACTCTCTTTCATATGAATATTCTTAACCATTCAAGTTTCTGTATCAAAAAAATACGTTTCGGATGTTTTTCACTTGTGCTCTCACAGCTACAAATTTTATTCCATGTGAATATTGGTATTTAGAGACTGGCAAAAGACGCAGAATGTCGCACAATGTTAGATTTTTCATATTCTTTTAGCAGCTCACTTTTTTAACGTTTTTCCTAAGGATCACTTGAGAATCCAAATTTTTAAAAATATTCCCAGAAAAGGAGATCAAAAAAGAAAGAAACGGGCGCATTATTTTGCCCTGATGCGATAAATACACGTTGTAGATGCCGAAACGCTTAATTATTCTTTTTCAACAATGGAAATTCGGATAAATATAATGTTTTGGGCAGAATTTGGTTTCCTGGCTTTTGAATTTTCGTTTCTGTCATTATTCGTCCCATGTGGCATCGAAGTTTCGTAAGCTACTCCGTTTATATATACTCTACAATACCTTATGGTATAAACCATACAAAACGTATACACAATATGAAGAAAGTCAGCATTTACTACCTATACTTCTCTACTTCTGAAGCAGTTATTCTCTCATGTAGAAACTTCCTTTTCTTTGGCTTATGCAGCTGAGAAGCGCTTATAGTATACCCCAGAGGGAGTGTACAGAGAGCCCTAGGATCGCAATTTCCTGGCTTGTCCCTCGATTTTGTTACGGTGCAGCGAAGTCCAACGTCAGCTGCAGTAATAGCGCAGCTCGCTCGCGCGTGCGCACAAATGTAATTTATATATCGTACGTTAGAAAACAGAGACGAGCATTACAAGAAAAATAATGCATCAAAGGACGTTTCATCTTCGTGACTTGGAGTAATTAAAAGGAAATTTAAGAGGAATTCTTTCTCATTTCGTCCCGTTGTAAATTCGAGCAACAGGCAATATTTTTAATTCATAATTTTTCTTGTCTCGGAGACGTTGATTTACAAAACTTATAACATGTCACGTACAGAAAGGCTTATAATTTAAAAATCGCCCCAAAATTTATACGAACCAAGGAAAAATACGAAACTTCCTAAAATTATTCTTGGCTCATTATTTATTTGTTATTATCACTAAAAATGTTAGTGATAATAAAACAAAGATTCGTGTTTTAATACAAATGCATGCCCACTTTATTTTGTTATACTTATAAAAGATTTTTTCGGTTGCATGTATTTTTAGCAATAATATATTCCAGTCCGTGTTGGAAAATTCTGACCGAGCGTCACCCAATTATTCGCAATTAGTATTAAATATAGTGTTCTCACGTTCCAGTGTATAACGCTAATATTTTTTCCATTAATACAGCGGCAAATTGACTTTATAATTATTTCCTTGCGATATTTCTAGGTTAGGGTCGTGAGCGATTATTTGCTATATAATTACGGTATGATATATTTGAAAGTATGACGTTATCTTACCAACGGTTGACTTATTTCCTCGATTCACTCGTTCGATACCACTCGATCGTTGTCAGCACGTCGTTTGAATAGAAATTCGTAGCCATCGCGTGACAAAGTACGCAAAACGATGGTTTCACACATATTCACTGGTTGAACATACGTTACATATATATTAAGAGTTTAACGTCGGATTGAAATTACTTGCAACGAGATAAATGATTTCTGACGTATTGGCATATTGTGGGCAGTACATAACAGTACGTGATGTTAGCCCTGTCATTTGTTCCGTACATGAAATGTCATATCCATGATGTAAACGGCAAAGGCAATATTGGATTTTACTCACTCGGTGCAGTTTTTTGGTAGATAAACGTGAAAGGTTATGAGAAATTGACGATTAACTTCGTGACAATAGAAGCAAATTGATTCAGATAAATTTTCATTTCTTGTCGAGGATGTTTTCCTTTCAATATTATTTTACTAATCTGTTTGAGCCCGAAGAATATTAAGTTCGTGTTAAGTAGATGTAAAATTTATGTAATAGTATTTATGACTCATCGACTATAGGGACTTAACGTTAATATATAAGCAGAAGTCAACTTTAGGAATAATTGATTCAACGTTATCGAATGAGAGCTCTCGAACGAGCGTCGAACCAATTTTTATCGATGGCACATCGCATTATATTCATCATATTACATTTGGAGCCTTGTCGAGGACAATTGAACGCGATACCTCACCTCAATTCTGTATTGATTTCCGTACTCGTCGCCTATCGCAGTTGGGTATTGAATAGAAAGAGAGAAAAAGATGCCAACATCGAAAACCATCTATATTACGTATATATACAGCTATATTCCAAAGGCTCTCTGGACGTGCTTGTCCGTGATACTGTATGAAGGCTGAATTGCGCAATTGAGAATCTCTACAAGTAGGAACAGTTTGACATACCGTAGGAGAACGAGAAAATAGAAAAAAGTATCATGTTTCTGTACGTATTGGTTTAATCTAAGACTTACGATTGGTCTTTATCGATTTAATTACCAGTTTATTTTCAATCTTAATTATATCTTCTTCTCTTTTCTTCGATCAATAAAAGAAGATGCGAAGAGATTAGAGAATTTTGAGCAAAAAGGACCTCAGTCGTTTTTATTTACGACGAACGGTTCACGCGATATTGAATAATTAGCGATAGCGATTGGCTCGCGCGTCAAAGTGTCTTCTTCCGGACCTCTGATTGATTATCACCAATTACTTCGTATCTCATTAACGCTGCATTGCAGAAAACAATGCATAAAGACTATTCTCTTCGG
This sequence comes from Rhimphoctona megacephalus, assembly GCA_963989365.1. Lineage (NCBI taxonomy): Eukaryota > Metazoa > Arthropoda > Insecta > Hymenoptera > Ichneumonidae > Rhimphoctona > Rhimphoctona megacephalus. Next base: position 33,192,501 of record OZ022415.1, on the reverse strand, counting down.
AATTTCACGATCTGTTTATTCGCAACAGCGTTGATTTGAGGAACACTGTGTATACAACGCAGGTTCGTAAAGCAATCGTACGTACTAACACACCTAATATACTCGTTAACGCGAAGGCCGCGCGGATGCGTTTCTCGCAGCTGCGACCAAAAACGATCTCTCGTCAAGCTAGCCAGAACGTTTTAAATACGCGTCTACGTAATGCCCACAGTCACAGCACCAGCACATTATGTTTGCACCGAGAATCGCAAGGGCATGCACACTCGTACAGTTACAACGATAACTGCATTCAGTGCTCTCAATTTTGTGGTCCGAATACGGCGACACCACGAGCGTTGTAGTATAATCGTGCTTCGGTTCTCACTGTACATGTCATACGTAAATAGCGAAATGCATGTATTCACACTTGTATTCTATGTCATGTACTTACCCAAAGTATACAATTACAGTGGGCGGATTGTTCGAACTTCTAGGTAGCCTATCTGGCGGTTAAAAGCATTGACTTGCGACCTTTATCTGCCAGATAGGCTTACCTAGAGGTTGGAACAACCCGCCCAGTGTCTACTTATTTAGACCGTCGAGTGGACAAAGAGAAGAAAAAAACATATATTAATGTTTGCATCGTTAGGACCCAATTACATATCTTTTTTTTTGTATAAAGTATGAAATTTTCATACATATTTGTGAGCATCGTAAATTTGTGAAATTCATGCATAAATAATCAAAATCGCTGCGTTCCAACGTTGTAAATTTGAACAACATACGCTTTTTTGTCTTGTCCCATCCAACGAGTGGACAAATTGGACGGAAAATGATAAAGATCGCACTATAAAATAAATGAATGACAATTATTATTATGCAACGTTACGTCGAGATCGATTCCAGGGATACGGCGTTACCTCGCTGCTTTTGCTTAGTCATCTACCAATTGCTCGTTTTTCCCTTGGGATAAACTTTGCATCTCAGCGATACCGGAGTACATAATCAACGAAATAGCATCCTAGTCTTTGTACAGTGCATTATAATACATCATGCTTGTTCTATACATTGTGCCCTGGTACCAAGATAACCAATCTCTCGTCGCGAGTGCCTCCCGCCTCGCGTTCCTCTTGGAAAAAAAGTTTGCCATTACGTGTATCTAAATAGATATATGTATATTATTTTTTTTTCAACTGGTGCGACGAATTAATGAAAATTGCGGTGCATTAATTTCATTCTTAATTGGCCCCTCGGTCATCCACTGTAACAATCGCTGTTCGCGATCCTACATAAAATGCATTTTGCCTTGATATATGTGGTAATTTGTAATATAAATTAAAACGACAATTGGACTCCACATAATTGCAAAGAAAATTCATGTGCTTATCGCTGCTGTACGTTTTCTGGAAATGCAGGTTTTCGACTAAATACTTTGATATGGTCTGAGTACTATGACAAAAAAGCTTGAAGTCATCCTGACCATATTTAAATGCTTCGTAAACTTTAAAAGGCCGTATTGAAAATACTTTGGCAATATGTAAATCAGACATCCACTGGAAGTTAATGCTTTTGTTTTTAATATATCGCAAAAGATTCATCCATCTCGTTGCAAATGCACATGCCCAAGTGATTGTATACATTCTTCACGATGATATTTTCCAGCATACTCAATGAACACATGCGGTCCAATCGACCTCCCAGCTTCTCGGGGAAACTTTATCCATCATATCCGAGAAGCTCTTTTGCTCTTTCTCTCTATCTCTTTCACTCTCTTTATCCTCCGCTAATGTGACACGACAGACTCCCACGTCGACGTCTTTGCCCGCGCGGTCTTTATCGCAACTTTTTCTCTCGGTATCTCTTATCCTCGTCCCCGTCATGAACGAACACGCTTCGTAGTAGCGTTTGAAGTAATTCAACATTAATCGACTTGGCACGTCAAGGCTTACAAGCAATAACACGAATCAGATATCCTACAAATTTTTAGGCTCTAATTCATGATTCTGAAATTTGCATTATTGTAATGTATCGAAATCTGTTTTGTTTTTAGTAGTATCAAAATTGATTTTCGGTTTTGGGCTCCAAAAAATCCTTAGTGTTCAGACTTCGAATTGTTTTTTTTACTGATTTCGTCCATTAACTCCTAAAATTCAGCCACAACAAAAGTTGAAAAATTTGCATCAAAATTGTTGGTGATAAAAAAAGCAATGGTTGCATTTCAACGACATAAACTTCAGCATAATTTTAATTTATGTTTGTTTTAGTTCGTATGCCGAAGAGTTCATTGAACGGACTATAATTAAATAAAAAAAAATTAAAGTAATTTATTAGATGGCCTGTGGCTTTATGAGGTAAATGAATCTGACGGGAAGGTCTCGCTCGAAATCAATGAATTTATAAGATTGAGTCGGAAGTATTAATAATTATTTTGCCGCATCCTCCTACTTTTCTTCCCGTCTGAAACGATAGTAAAATCGAGTAATGAGATGCCCCACGATACATTAACATTTTTAACATAAATAACAATATAATATACGGACATATTTGCTTGGGAGTCTCTCGCACGCGGGATGCAGCGGTTCGCCAGTATATTATGGTAACGAAGCCCAACGGCCACGACAGCTTAATTATACGCGTAACTCAGCCCCGTGTGGGCTACACCTCTCCTATATACATCAGTATAAAAATAACAAAATTGATCGTTAATGCAACCCATCTGTACTTCTTGTGTCTGACGAGGCGTCTGCACCTCTAGTCAACCCCGGAGAGGTTATACTCTTGGCCCAAACAAGATTCGTCTAAAAACAGATCGACGAAACATCCATTTAGTAATCGGAACGTTTCTACGACCACTGTTCAAACTCTTTCAAAAAATAAACTCACTTTGTTAGAACCACACGTTATAAAAGATTTAGTCTAGTCTACAGGTCAATTCTTCAATCCCGTAATCTGTTTTATATATTTTTGGTTATTCATGATTTCCCATCGGTTTTATTATTCGTTTACATACTCAGAACGAATAAAATGAGCTATTCGTTCCGTCAAGAGACATTCAATGTTTCAATTTACCCTCTTAATTCACAAATCAATAAATGCATCTGTTCTCGATGTAGTTACTCGAGCCCAGAAGATAATCTCGGCTAATCGCGTGGTCGGGAGTGAATTCTCGATGTATAGAGAGGGAGAGAGAGAGAGACCGACATGAGAGGAGGGGAAAACTTCACCTTCTCCGGTCAGGGAACAAGATGCGCTAGGATATAGTCCGTGATAACAGCCACCAGGCGTTTCTGATTATACCGCCGATGCCACTACGCCCGAACGTTTGCCAAACTTCGTCACGTCAATTTATCTTCACATTTTGCTGTATATATAGATGTACATGTGATAGCGATGTAGGCAAATGTATTAGATGCGCATATATGTATACCCAATACGTACTAAGTTTTCTCGCGTAAGAACGCCAATAACAAACTTCCTGTTTCATCGTATCCGCAAGACGTACCTGAGGGAAATGAAAACTCTCTCCAACACCGTCACAGTTCACTAACACACATTCGCTGCTGATGAACACGTATTTTCATGCTCACAACTTGGCAGGATGTTGGCTGCTATAGATGGAAAAAAATATTTATGGACAAGAGCGCTTGTCCAGCAGCTGAACGGATTATGAAAGTGCGCAGTAGTATCCGTATTAAGGCGCACACGTATACAGAAGAGTATTGATTCCCCCACTTAATCATCTCTGACTATGGTGAAATTGATAGTACACTCCTGTTCTCACCTTACTTTGAAAAACTTGTCACGCTCCGCCAAACGTGCTTGCAATTTGGTAAACGCAACATTTATCGCGACACACTATTCGAGATGAAAAAAACCATTTTTTAGTCTCTACATTGATAATTTACCAAGATGAAAAAGAAGAGATAATGGACGAAGAAAAAGAAGATGCGAAGAGCCAATTGATTAGCCCTTCCAAAAAACCTTCACTCGTTCATGTAAAGGTCGACTCCCAAAGATGGTGTTATTCTACGCAAGATTTTCGTGTTTCATATTTACAACCGCTGAAAAAACAACCGTTCAATATTGCTCATAAATTTGACGTCTTTTGTTTCGTTTTTCGACCATCTGATGAAAAAAGCCCGCAAGCTCCCTGCTTACTGATGCTGCTCTATATTCTTCATCGATTGGTCTCGTCGTCGTGCTCTTATAGACCACGTGACTGCGGAAAGCAGCGAAGGCCTCATGGGTCGAGGCTACCGATTGCGACATCTTGTAGAGAGCCCCCGCATCTGAATATATACACCAGGTATAGGTATATGCCCTTTTGTATATACAGGTATATATGTATATTTAGATACGTGTATATATAAATATATTATGTTTCAAACAACGACCTTTGTCAGTTGCGCGGAGAAACATATCTTCCACATTTTTTCTCGCTCCTCGTAGTCTGTGCTAAGCTGTTTTTTCTCGATTCAATCAAGAAAAATAGTCATTCAGCAAGTCTGTTGGACTGCTGAGTTTTTCGGATTAGAGCGGTTTTCTACGACACTGTTCTCAGCGCGTTGAGAGCTCCACTGACTTTTTATAGGCAATCTAAGATTTCATCAGCCAAGATATAGGAAAAAAACTTTCCGGAAGGTGAAATGTTCGATCTTCAAGATATTTCAAAAAATTATGCAAATGAAGAGCAATGATGTTGCGATTGTCATATATTATTTATATACTAGAAAAAGCAGCTCGACAACTGATGGCTGTTATTGCAATCACAATCCTTCATCGTATTTGGAAAAGCATAACGACACTTTCGAAACTTTATTTCGACGTTAGCTTAAATGAGCTCTTCCGTGAAATTATTACTGACGATCTATGGGATCCACTAAAGGGATAACGAAAGATAGAAAGGGGAAGACTATAGAGTCTATGTGGTCGTATACACTCGTCTAATTCAGCCAGACAGGTAAACGGCGCCGTTTCGCATACTTTACGACCTTCCGAAATGGGATCCGACGCAAACACTCGCGCGACCGTTACCTTCTCATTCTATCTCAGGCTCCCGAGTTATCTTAATTCCTCGCTAATATACAGGGTGGCCCGGCTATTGAATCGGATCTTTGCACGGTATGGAAAGTCCGATAAGATAAGAGATGAGACTTTTGAGCCAGTTCACAATAATTTCTTTGATGCTCTAGGAATATCCGAAGGCCCTCGTTAAAATGTTAGAACCTCTTGAGTATCACCCGGCGTCAAAAAACTAAAAAGTTTTAAGTGGATCGTGTAGATATACAACGCTTATGTGAATCCAGCACTTTTTTAAATGAACGCGACGAAGGAAAGATTATTCTCCCGGGGCGCTTTCTCAGAATCGTAGTCTGTTCCAACAGGCTCGAGCTCGCCCTTGAACAGGGGGCCCATTCTTTCTAACGCGATGGGATACACGTGTATCAACTCCGGCGTCGTTTTCCCAACCACATCTATGGAATGGATTCTTCTACCGTCGTTTACGACCATGCCTTCACATGCAAGTCTTGAAACGACGTCCAATTTCAACGGTGCGGGAGTCTATCCTAGAAAAAGCGGGACGTTTTTATTACTCATGTGGTCACTAGTTACGACGTTTTGAACTTTTGAGTTTTTAGAAATCGCTAAAGATCCATCCTCGTTCGATGATCCTTTCGCTCTAAAGTAAAGAGTTTGCTTGATGAGAGAAACAGCAGGCTCTAAGCTTCTTCCCACTGTAAATATAGTGAGTCTAGGCCAATGACGTAACCCTTCAACCCGCACCCACACATCAATGGCTTGCGGTCTCTAGTAGTTGTATCCCGGAGTTCAAACTCCCCACGTCAACCAGGTCACTCTCGGTATCTTTATAAATATCGTTCTCTCTCTCCCTTCCTCATAATGTCTGGCGATTCCCCGTTACCTGGGTGCAGTTAAAGTGCAACAAACTCTCATAGAAGCCTGTTTCAGCAGGCGGTATGACACGGACACAAGAAACCGGCTGCTCGTGCCTAAAGTCTAGCCAGGTTTCTTCATCAGCTATGCGGTTGAAGTCTCGTACGCCGCTGGTCCAGGCTTTTGCTTGTACAATGTACCACCAAGTGTATAACCCTCGTAGCTTCCTATCGCCGATGAATACCTACAACGCTCGTTCGTTTACGTCGCTAGCCATCGTCAACTACGCACGCGTTGCAAAATCGACGTCTTTAGCTAGAGAGAGAAAGAGGAATAAACGAGAGAGAGAGAGAGAGAGAGGGGGGGAGAGAGAGAGAGAGAGAGAGAGAGAGAGAGAGAGAGAGAGAGAGACCTGGCTGGCGAGGAACGTCCATGAATTCTTTTGTTCAAACCGGGAGTTATGGTTGTAAGTCGCTACATTGCCGACCGCTCCGTTGACAAGGCTTTCGCATTCTTTACAATTTTTATAAATCTCTATTGTCTTCTGGCAAATGATTCACTGTCCAATGATTATGGACGATCCTATTTCCCCGGAAGCAGTAAAAAATATACGTATGTTCTGTGTTACTATATACCTGGTTTAATCAAATCGCAGTCCATTAGAGGGCTGGCGTAGATTGAAGTTTGAACATTTTTTGTCATCGAAAAAAAAATTGTATTCAAAAACATATTAACGTATTTCAAGCTTTTATACCAAAAAAAGAAATAAGAAAAATCTTGTGAAAGTATATAAAAAAAATAAATATTTTGGCCAAATCAAAGAAGTTTGATTTGACGTTTCGAAAAATGGCAGCTGTGTGAATGTAAATCATTGTTTTTTGATTCAACGAAATCGACTTCTTTCATTCACAAAACGAAAACCATAATGTTGAAAAAAAATGCTATGACAAAATCTACCTATCTTCATGCACTTTTAGAAGATTTTTCTTGTTTCTTTACCAACCGGCCTTTAATATGTGATCACGCGGTTACACGGCGCATTTTTCAAAATTTAATCATTTCAAAATTTGATTAAATACACATGAAATTATCAAGTTTGGAAAACGTTTACTAATTTTTCAATGAAAATATTTGTTCGATGAAAAAAAAAGTTGCCAAATTTTGCTCCAATTTTATTGACCCCCCAAGTGCTTTAGTATATTTTGCGCTTGTTCAACAATTCGATGTCCTAATTCACTCTTATTAAGACCAAGCCATTGTACGAATCATTGATATTGTATATTTTTAAGCTATCTATTATTAGATTGTTGTTCTATGTCGTGATGGAATACATATTTAATTCGGTTATCAAAATTTCATCTTTGATAATCCCGGTGGGAACAGTTAATCGACCCCAAGATAAAGTTAGGTTTTGACCTACCCTGGTTACATAAAGTCGGAGGAAAGAGGGTCGTATTTTGTATGCGGACAGAGTGAAGGTATTTCGACTGTTCCGCATAAGTATTTGCACAGGCTGTCAAGTCTATTCCAGGACCCGCTGGTACAGTATCCTCCATTATTACTGGGCTGGGTCAGGGAAAAGAAGGTGACGGCTGTACAGATTCAATCACTACTATATGGTGAGATTGTGTGAGTGTATACATCGTTACACGGACGATAGAATAGCGACGATCGAGCAAATCTTAGGAGATGCCCGCGGAAGAACTGAACAGATTGTAGGATTTCGATGAAATGTTTGCTCATCATTGCGGAGATTTTAGTTTTGCTCTTTTCCATTGTTAGAAAAGCAATAGAAGCTCTGGAACGCAGACAACGGACATGCAGATGGAGAGAACGATAAAAAAAAATAGGGAAATAAGAGAGGAGCACAAAGATGACCTAAAGAAGCAACAAACTGGGACGGAAAAAAAGATAGCAATTTGAATCATCGTGAAAGGGGACGAGATGAATTGTGAGCCCCAACAAGTCTCTCTACTTGTGTCAGCTCGACATTCATCCGTTTCCGTGGGCAGGGATTACTCGAAAAGCAGACATTAGAGAGACTTTGGCGACAGGAAAGGCCTTTCAACGTGATAGCACTGGAAAGTGATAGAAACCAGAAGAGATGAGATCGTGGTAGATAGATGGATCTAGCAGAGGGAAAAGGGTATTTATTCAACGTAGAAGCACTGATAATGCAGGGAATTCCAGTTGTATGTTGACCGCTGTGTGTGTGTGTGTTTTTTTAAGCGATTCGAACTGATCGAATCTAACAAACTGTAATTAAACTTTAATCACTTCAAGCAAATATTTTTTTACGAGTTAGAAATGAAAATAAATATATAAAGTTTTACAACGATCATGGATTCTTTTTGCGCTCAGGTAGACAAATTGCATTATGCAGGCAGAAATAACGTGCCAGACTTGCAGCGTGCATTTCATGGCTTTTCATTCTATCGCACTATATGCGGAAGCACCAGTTAAGCATCTAAGAACAAAGGTGTGTCTAAGAAACAGCGATACAGGAATATTTGGTAGTTCGTGTGTTGGCGTAAGCTGTATTTCCTTGGTAGACTAAAAGCTGGACAGTTACAACGAGCAAAAGCTCTAGTCAAGTGAAACTATGTGCACCAAGATATTCGGTAGAGGAAGACACTGTTGGAGTTTTGTCCGCCAACGAAGCTATGTTACCCAGTCGCACAAAGAGCCAACCTCGACTGTTGAGTATACGGAACAATATGTTAGCTACCGTTAAAACACACAGAGAAGTTTTCAAGGAGCACCCAAGCAACCAACTGGAGAAGGATATATCTCAGGATACACATGTAAGTATTACTGCTGTAGCCATGACTGTGTTAGTGTAAGCTAGCGGTTTTGCTGTGGAGCTTATAAACATCCAACACAACCGCACATACAGTAGGTCATACTCGTGGCCTCCCAAACTCTCTACAGCAGATAATTTCCTTCCTTCATCTTTCATACTACGCCGGGCCTGGTATGTTGGCATTATTGAGTTACTAAAGATCCTCCGCTTCCATATTTTCCTATATTTTTTTAATTTCTCTGATCACCACAATCAAAAGAGAATCATGAAACGGAGAAAGCAAGCAAATCACTGCATCAGAAGTTACGCAATTAAAATAACGATATATCACAAGATGAAAATCTACAAAATTCATTCATTTTCAAACTCTTATCGTTGTTTACAAAAGATTTAAAGGAATTGAGAGAGGTCAAGGAAAAATACATCTACTCGGCGTGTATAAACTCATCTATATAAAAAGTATATTAGAAGATATGTATATGTATGTATTATTACTATATAGATATAGAGATGACGAGAACTTGAGGGAAGAGAAGTTCGGGTTGGGTTGGTCGGTATTGCTGCTGCACGCAGCCAGACGGGTTGCGGCAAGCAGGCGCGTTACGGCCGGGTGGTCTAGAGGTATAACAGTGCGCGATAGAGAGAGGAGAAAGAGAGACGACCTCCGAGGACGAGCGAACGTTGCGATCGATCGATGTTCACGAACTGTGAGCTAGTGAAGTTCTCCCGCATACATATATGCACATACCAGTGGGGGTCTCAAAATCGCACTCTCTCTATTTTCTGCACCCTGCAACTACCACTGCTATATGATAACTGCTATAGTAGCGACCTTCTGCTACCACACTATTGCTGTTTCATATAATCGCCAGGATTGTGGCGCATCACACATTCTCTGATACTTTTTATTCCCCAGTTTCACTCCCACGGTTTCATTTTTATGTCATCAACTGATGCGTTGTTGCACTACCGTTTTCTCATTTTCTCCTTGTCTACATATGTATTTTTTCTTATTACTTCATATTAGATTTTGTTAATTTATTAAGTGCCTCTTGTACCCTCTTCTTTCTTCGTTCAAGCAAATGGGTCGTTATCGCCCGAGCTTTCTCGAGTTCTACTATTTTTTATGACCCAGTTGAAGCGTTCGTTCTCGCACATACTTGTTTCCACTCTCACACACGTTCCCGGCTGGGCGTGTGTTTGCGGGTCGAAGGAAAACGTAAGCAGAAGCAGCTGTTCCCCAGGGAACTCGATGCTTCGTTCCACTAAGCAATACCCCAGGGGGAAAAGACCCCGCTCGAAAGACGAAGACAGAACAACGAAAATGTTCTGGCTTCTGAGAGTTTGTGTGTGTGTGTGTGTGTGTGTGTGTGTGTGTGTTTATGTGCAGTGAACGTTGCATTGAGAGTTCTTGGGTTAAGCGAATGATCAACTAGGATGGGGGAGGATGGCGACGAGATGCCGGTAACCTCAGCTCTGTCGTCGTCAATGAGTCACTCGAACCCACTACCACTATACAAGTAACTATGGTGATGAGGGTGGTGCATACGAATGTGTTGCACATGGAATTTTTCAAATAACAGTGTTGTGACAGCCGTGTGTGTAGTTTGACACCATAATGCAATAAGAAATCTCTGGGAAGGTTACTGACGAATTTCCAAAAGTCTTAAAAAATTCCGTTTTCACCTCCGTTTTAGGTACGATAAAAAAGGAATAACTTTTTTTGGGTGTTTAAGTACCACCAACAATAGAGAAACAATGTGTATAAAGAATATGAAATACCTCGATTCTTTCTGGATTTGTTCGTAATCTCTGAACCCCTGTGATTCTTATCTTGGTGGATTTATTGACATTTGTGAAATACTGAGAACCAAAAATGAAAAAAAAACTAGCTTTCCACGTTAAAGTTATATACAAACTGTAATGAATCCCGCGCGTTGTGGAAAATTTTCTGCAAAAGTGTCTGAACGCAATTCGTGACTTATCTCTTTCTGGCGTGTTTTGCTGAGATCTTGTTTCGGGGGCTTTGGCTACTGTATTATTTCATACCGAGACTAGAGTCGTGGGAAAAGAAAAAGGAACTAGTGACAGGCTTATCTCAAGTTCGCGAGTCGTGAACGATGATGCTGGTATGGCCCGACGTCGGAACGTCTCCGGTCACTTTTCATCCGGATGCGAAAATGTTTAATCCGCTAAATTCTTCTCTATCCAGTCGCCAACAGTCGCAAATCCGATGGGCAAAAAAAAATGAATATCCAACTTCGTTATTACCAAGAGTTTTATAACTTTATCACCACAGATGCAGTTTTTTGTTATTCAATAAACCGAACTATTACATTTCTTCATATTCTTCTCGAGCACTTAATTCTGTAGGGTTTTTCTACAATTTCGATTCTTCCAGCGGTATTTATTACTTTATATCGTTACAAGTTACAACTAAAAAGCAGAGGATATAGACAAGGCACACTTGCAGCAGTTCACATCAATAGGTCGCAAGTATTAAGGTCGTTCGATGCCAATGACGCACGGCCTGCTGATTCTACATCTATATAGCCACGTCACGTACTCAACCCACTTCAAGAAAGTCAATTTCTACAGCTATACCACTTTCACCTTCGCGAATATCGGTATATTAATGCCATGACATCCTCAGTATCGCTTTGACTAATTATTTCACAGGACATTTAAGTTCTACTTTGAATAGACAAATTACAATTGGAAGCAAAGCTACTTTGGTTTACAAACGTCCTTGTGCGTCTCATTCTATACTTCAACACATTACACCGAGATGCACGTGGCCTTGTGTTACATATATAGTAATAATTATATTCCCTCCAATACACATTTATCCTATCGTGTGACCAGCGAATCGCGTGAACAGTTCGATTAAAACTCGATCGATCGGATGGGACGTTCGTAACGGTAGTTTGTTGCAAACCTCTTGTTTTGCCACGTGCACCATAATGTGTTCTTTTATAATATATATTGACCGTTTTCCTTCGCCACCCCTCGTGTATTTCTCTCGTCATCCGTAGAACCGTCCGGCTCTTTCCCTTTGTGTGTGTCTCTAATACCTGCGCCAATAATCTTACCGAATCGAATTTGATACAAGGGGTGGAATTCTCTTCTCTATTCGGATATAATTATATCGTATATCAGGACACATACAACGCATGTCCAATACCCATGAGAATACTTAGTCTTGTATTGGTGAAACCTGAAATATCGTCGTTCGAAAAATGAATATCAATATGTAGAATCCTTTTGGAAATCAAAATACAACGTAGCATAAAACTTTTTTTTTTTGAAAATAAAACGTAGCAAAAATAACTTTTTTACACTGTAAAAAAGTTAATAAATCAAATAAACGAACGTGCTGCATTTGCAGGGTATGCATCGTTGATCACAAGAACCCTATTACCGAACACTTATCACCACTCACTCAGCGTGTACGAGCGAACATAGAAACTTTTTCCATTCTCGTTTTAATATGTACCGGAACTCACTTTCGTCTCGTTTGCATCACCACTTCTTTTGTCGCAAGCACCAACCAACGACCTCGATTTAAAAACTTCGTTTACATTTTCTTTTTTTTCCTCTCTCCTTTTGTTTTCCTTTGAAATTTTATAACTCTCGATACACGTCACTTCAACACCGAGCAAAGATACGAGACTCTTCGGGTAGACTTGAAATTCTCAACTCTATTGTCTTTCTGCTATCTTGTGTTTGCGTTCATGAGTTTATGCACGTTCGTCTGCTACGTACAGACCAACTTTCGTGTATTATTACGCGCATTGCCCCACTTTTATTCCAATTCATCCATACATATCATATCTGATACCTCGAGCTCAAAAATACAGAACGCTTTTGTCGCAATATTTAGCACACATAATTCGGTTAAGAATAAAATGAATTTGAATGATTACGTCATACGAAATATTATGCTAAAAATATGCATTTTAGCTTTCAGAAGAATTTGTCAACCAGCATCGTCGCGACCTAAATTTATCTTTATATCCTATTATTCTTAAAATGCAGCAATTTCTATCATTAGCTGTATTGCGATAGCCCGAGAATCCATTTCTCGCTAGCAGCACCCTACGAATATCGGTCAATCCAATTAAATAATTAAATACACTTTGCTAGCGTTGCAACGGCTTCATCGAGACGTTACCAACGCCTGAATCTCCTTCCGTCCTTCACCCCCTTCTTCATCTAATATGTATACGATTACATTTGATTAATTCGGGTTACAAATAATCGGATTACCTGAACACTTACGAAATAGACTTTCACAGATATTTTGGTATTCCACTGAAACTTTTATTTATACTGATCTATAAAACGGCGCCTTAGTTTTGCAGAGTGAATCTGGAATAACTGTGAAACGTTGACTTTAAATGTCTCGGCGATAAGTCAATATTTTTGTAATTATCCTTTTTCTAGCAAAAGTTTGAACAATTATGTAATGCACAAAAAAAGATAATTAGAAAAATCTTTCATAGTTTTTGAACTGTAAGAGATTAAACATAAACATGGGTTGGCTACATGGCTAGGCTTGGGAGTTGAAACTTTTAAATGAATGAGGGAGAGCCATGTCTATATACGAAGAGTAAATAGATAGAGCGTGATCTTAGAGAGGAAATTCTATTGCACTGTCTTGCCCGAGCCACAATTTCATAATGTCATATTACTTATTCAAATTTTGCGATGTCGAATTCATCAGATTTTGTGACGTAGCCTGTTCAAACAGTGTAAAACATCGAAGACCGAGAGAACTCGGAGTGCCAACAGGCCCGGATGATGGTCAAGTATAGCCATTTAACCTTAAGGTTAGCTGGTAATTGAAGTAATTACCAGACCGAAAATTACATTGCGTTAATCAGCACTCGTCTCTGGGCTCTACGCGAGACCGCGAGTTTTATGTGTTGCGTCATCGTCCAGGGAATTCCACGTTGAGGCGTTCAGCCGGTTAATGAACCGAGCGCAAAATATATCTCTATGTATAATACCCATTTCCAACTGTTATTCATGTCCAACGTATCATTGTTTAACGGTTAATAAATTCAGGAGATATAATCTGCATTGAGCAAGTACACGTGACCAATTTGAAATTTGAATTTCCATATATAACAAATTGATTTACATGAGCTCGGGTTGATAGTTGAAAGAATGAAATTGATGTATTCAGATTGCCGGAATATGTAGTTAGGGTTTCCATCTCTTTTAGAATCCCACATAAAAGATTAGCAGTTAAAAAGTTGTGAAATAGCAAAATAATTGAAAGAATTTTGGCTGCATTCCAACGATGGAAACATCAATATCATTAAGAACCTTCGTATAGCCACATTTTTATTTATTTTACCTTTCGGAGATTTACCTGACTGCGACCAGGTGAAACTCGTACGTAAATGCGTTCAAAACGCTAACGAAAAAGCCTCCGTTAGTTTAGCAGAGAAAAGTTTTTCTAACAATAGCCCGAACGAATTTCTTTGCATGGTGAACATACGTCATCTAACTGGCAAAGGGCGAATAATGGAACATCCGATGGAGGCAGTATTCTTCTCCGCGTTTTTCCACCTCGACCGTTTCACGGTTGTGTCATTCTCTCTTTTTGTAAACGGAAAACTCCGAAAAACTTTTTTGGGTTTTAGTGAATTTCTTTCGTTGTATTTTTTCTCTGGACGGACACCATTTTGAATGATCTTTTAAGGTGAGAAGAGGGTGAAGTTAAATCCCCTGATGGGATCAAGAGTCGTCACATATAATCGAACACAGTTGTCTTTCTCCATCAAAGGATCTGCCGCTTTCGTCTTGTATGGATTTTCTGTATCGAAACCGGATGTTATCTTACTAGAGGCTAGTCCCTTCGTTCTTAAGAGGCTACAAATAACAGAGGCGGAGGGTCGAAACCACAATAATCTTAGTTCGTGAAACAATGGCAGCACGTTTAAAGAGACGTTGAAATATTCTAATTCACGTCTTTTTGTGCTATTTACAGCGCTATTAAAAACAGCAAACAGGCAATTGACTCTAGGGCGATATTCGGGCCACTGTTCGACCAACGAAAATATGTAATTATGTTTTTTCCAACATACAAATCATTCTAACTCAATGTTTCAAAATATTCGTAAAAGTTTGTTGCCTAATAAATCCAAATTTGATGTCTCTGTCTCGTAAATTAAAAAAAAAGAGTATCCTAATCGTCTTCAAATTTGAATATGAATTTGTATTCTTTCAAACTATCGAGTACATTTAATTGGGCCAATATTTGACCATTTTTCTCTGCACTGCAATAATATTTGACCATTTTTCTCTGCACTGAACTAAAATAAAGAGTCTAAAATAAGTATAGAGTCAAACGATTTGCAGAGAAACAATGACAGATAAGAGGTACAGAAGAATGCAGAAAAGCAGACGGTGTGAGAGCCGAGGAGGAAAAAATAACGAAGGAAAGATCGGGTAGAGAGTAATAGAGAGCAAAAAGCTGAGGAGAAAAAGGGATGTCTATAGATACATTTGTATATATATATATCTGTTAAATATATATAGAAAGGAGGCTAGAAAGACGAGGTCAGGTCCGAGCGAGTAAACCCTTTGCCGGAGGAAAGAGTCGGAGAAAATGAAACGAGCTCCATGGATCGCCTATATAACATATAGGATGGACCATGGAAACAGATAGAGAGCGAGTATCGGCAATGGGACTTCTCGGCTGGTCCACAGAAACGAAAGAATGAAAGGTTAGAGCGACGAAAGGGAAAGAGAGAGAGAGAGAGAGAGAAACAAAAAAGAAAATAGTATATAAAGAATGAAATGAGAGATACAATGGCTTCGGCGAGTCCGAGCGCGCGCAGGGTTAGCGTTCGCTTCCAAGGCTCACGCGAAAACGAAATACATGCAACACCTTTCATATATGTATATAAATATTTGTTCGTGCAAGGGCGTGCTCCTATATATATATATATGCGTGCGTGTGTGAGAGAAAAAGATCAAGCTAACGCTCGCGAGCCTCGTGTTTCCGACTCTTGGTGAATGCGAGATGCCGGCTCTGGAAGACAGTGAGAATCCCTCGATTCTTCGTCTTAGATCGCAAGAGACGAGAGACCCACCGATTATGCCGGACGCGCCGCCGTATAAAATATACATGTATCTCATGATTAAAATGGCCCACATTTTGTAGATTTACTTTTTGGATCCCCAAACAAAGTCAAAGTCAAACAAACCAATTTCCGAAGCCCGAAACTCCAATTCATTTTTACGATGGTAAAAAAAAACATAAGAAATTCCGATTTAATAGATGTAAACTTCAACGTCACAGAGATTCTCCAGGATGCCAGGCCATCCTGGAGAATCTCCATATTTTGGTAATTCTCTTTGATCTACGATCCTTTTGGGTCTCACTTTAAATATCGAAATATCGTCCTCTTGGTCAACTGACCCCTTTTATTGCGAACGTCAAGATTTTCCTCGGATAAACAAAGCGAGAGAAAGAGACGGGGGAGAGAAAGATGAAGAGCCAAACTGGCTCAGGTCACACGGGAACGAGAGCTTGGTATGTTAGCTAGGGTGTCGTAAAGTCATGAAGCTGGTGAGTGGTACTGTGACTCAGAGGAAATATATACTCCTCCGCGCCACGTTTGCTCGTATGTATTATTTGTTCAACTCTTCCCGCATACATAACGTTCATGAACGTATACGTATCCTCAACTTCAGTGATGATGAAAGGCCTTGCGCTAACGGTTACCCAGAAAGCCCTGCAAACGTCACGAGTGTAGAAAAGGGTGGCAGAGTGGAAAGGAAAATGGAGAACCGTATCTGAGGAGAATCTTGTACCACTTTCTTCATTTCCTGTAAAACACATATTCTCTGTCCTGCTCTTTATATTTCTCTTTCCTTTCCTCGTTTACTTCAGTTGTTACAATGTTCGAGAATCTCGCTCGCTTACTTCATGAAAAAAAGGAAGAAAACAAGACAGACGGAGAGAGAGAGAGAGAGAGAGAGAGCCGGAAAGACGAATCGTCCAAGCATGCCCACAATTACACAAGCGGCCACCAGTTTCTGCACGAATGAGAGGCTTCTCACTTTGAACTATCACGCTTCAACCGCTCGTAGAAATCCCTGTAATAAAGTCCGATTTCCAGTGAACATACCTAGAAACGTTCATGCAAAGACTCTTGCGTATAAAATTGCATCTTGTGCCAAAAAAAGACGCTTATAAAGATATCCTGAAAATCTGGATTTTAGATCATTCAAGAAAATCGGGTCATTCGTTCAGTACTCACTGCGGTTGAGTATCTCGCCTGGTCTTTCTGTTAACATCCAAATCAATTGGGCCAGAAAACATTAAAGGTGTTTGAAAATTTGAGAAATTTCGTATTACTTCAGCACTTTGGACACAAAAGTTATTGATGTTGTCGTTGAACACATTGACCTTTATTTTGTGACCCGAATGAGTTCGCCCAGGAAACATTTGAGATTTATGATAATTTCAGAAATTTCATTCTTCAGAAGGCGTGCATTCCAAAGTTAGTGAACTCATCGTTGAAAAAATGGCTCTTGGTATAAAGGGAAGGGTCACATCCAGGGTTGATCTATCGTGCAACGTTCTATGCATTTACAAGAGCTACCTTTATGCCTTGAACGTATACGTATATGACGTTTGTGACGTCTACTCTCGGCAGAATAATCTATATACATAGCGCAAGAGTATGCACAACACTGCAGTGGTCGTTATCTCTCAGGAGAGGCATTCGCCGATGGTCGCACTCTGCTCTCTCTCTCTCTCTCTCTCTCTTTCTCTTTCTCTCTCGCTCTCTCTCTTCCTCTTTTTCACCTCTTTCGCCTCTTCTCGTTTCTTGAATAATTCCGCGTATCTCATTGACCCATCTTGTAAAATATATAAGGGGACAGTGACGCGGCGTGGAGACGCCATCAAGTTCTTACTATGCGAGTATCCATAATCTATTTTATATATGTGATACCGGCCAAACCAGATTTTAGAACGAATTAGATCTGATCGAGCCAAGCTGAAACCTCTTGTAGCATGTTTGGGTTTATCAGGCTTTGTTTGGGTTGTTTTAGATTCGGATAGATGAGTTTAGCCAGAACTAGTTCGTAATAAAATCATGGTTATTGTGTATATATCACGAGCAGCCAGCTTTTTAGGACAACAACAACAACAATTTCTATTAACTTCTATAGAAGTTGGAGAACGTCATATTATTGAGCAATAAGGTCATAATTTGACTCCGAAGGCTCTCAAAATCTTTCAACGCAATTTGGGTTACTAACCAAAACAGTGCTTTAGGCAAATCGCATAAATCATCGATGCAGACGAGAAATTCATCTTTCAAAGCATTCATGCAGCCATTTAATAAGACCCCGCTTTTTATAACATCATCAGTCATATATTTTTTTGTAATTCTGACAATATGATACTCTACAAAATATTGCAGAGTTTTGAGAACGCTTCGAAAATCTAAAGAAACGATCGACTTTTCGTCTCGAAGCTTTCTTTGTTCGAAATCGTGAAACCTGGTGTATCCTCCACGCCCACAACCACACTTGCCCCTTCGTATTCCTCAGGGTCGAGAATTTTTTTTCATCACTGTCCACGTGTTCACCCAGCCATTGTTCAGAGTTGGCCGATCGAAGTGGTTTTTTCTTTTAGTATGCTAACTATTGAATGGGAACGGAGAAATAGAGACCGAAAAAAATGGTGTTTTATCATGAAAGATTAGTCGGTTTAATCAAAAGTAAGTTTTTAGCATTAATGACCAATAATGAAAATGGATATCGATCCTCGCTCACAAAAATCCATTGATAATGTTTTTTTTTCTTCCTCTTGATGTTTTATTACCAAGCCTGTGTAATAGACCGAAACTGTAGTTTTTTTTTTTCATTAAACTCGCATAGTTCCGTGAGCCAAGACTGCCAAAGGCGTGTCTTGGTGCCATACTTCCGCGTTTCGATACGTCCAAACTAACCATTCAATTATCGTTGTATAAAAGTCCACATTAACAGAGCCGAAGGAATTTTTTTTCATCAGTTTCCTCGGTTTTTATTGCCAATTAAAAAAAAAATGTCGATCTCGAAAATAGTCTGACCTATTTTCGTAGCCACGACCCCTCCACAAACTAAAAATAAACAGTCATGCATTTTTTCATTGTTTCTGCAACGTTAAACTTCGATAAGAATTCATGTTGCATTAATTCTTGCAGTGCCCCATTTTCCAGTTTCCTCGAGAGCTGGAAAATGGCAAACTTTATATTTTCAGATACATATACTTTTTCAAAATAAATTTTCCACAAGAAATATCTCCACATTTATTTCCAAAGAAGTTCGTCGTTTCAGAGATATCAAAGGCGAAAGATGTTTGCGATTTATTTGATCGCACTTTAAGATTCGCAAGGAATGTGGGCACACAAAGCGCTAAAAATAAAATTTTGTTTAATTCCAACAATACAAAGGCCAACGTCAAATCATTTAATCTCAATCACAACCGAATGACTTTGAAAAAAAGTATTTGATTCTATGAGTCAAAGTAAGCTTCATGTCTTCATGGTCAAAGAGCTTCAATCTTCATGCTGGTGTAAGAATTTCGAGAGAAAAGTTAGGATTTTCGTTTAAAGTTGTTATTCAGAATTCCTCCGGTTTTATTATCATGCGCTTTACATGCCGTTGTTCGAAACACCGTGGGGCTTTTCTTTTCCCCCACGTGAGTCAGAAACTCGGGTGCGTGTCTCGATCTTCAAGAATCAATCCCCAGTGAGATGTGCAACGAACGACGGTAACGTCGACGATGACGACGACGACGACGACGACGACGACGACGACGACGAGGGGCGAGAACGAGTTGCGCGATACCCGCGAATAAAAGGTTGGGGCGAGGATGTAGGTTCCCGCAAGAATGACCCATTGACCTGGTTAGTACAGTACGATCCCAGGCTACCTGGGGGCTAACCTCATCCCTCGCGCACCTTCACCCCTTTTTGCACAGGTCCAACTTTCCTAATGTGTGCCAACCACGTGGCCATTTTTATGCTACGTTATTCATATACACATATTCAGATATTTTTTTATACTCTGACATGCACTTTTGACTTTTGACATTCTGAGTGCTCGATTTATTAATTTAATACTTAGACTCGTAAGTGCTCAACTGGAATGTCATTGATACTGAATATCCGGATGTTAAAATTTCATACAATTTATTCCGAAGTTAACTTGAATGAATAAAATTTATAATAAAAGTGGAATTGTGTCGGTTTCCTAAAAATTTCAATTCAGATTGATACAAATGTTCAAAATTCCAAGTTGTTCCTCTGTTTCTATTATTTTGATGGCGATCTTTTTAAATTATAATTCTTTCGCCCTATTAACCCTAGAACCCATGATCTATTTTTTTTACCTTGTAACTCATGACTAGAGTCACTAATGACCCCGCAATTTCTTTTGATTATACAATCGTTCCTCCACAGATAAAGATGCTTAATACTAGATAAAAGTTAAGTTTCAAATTTCGTCATTTTCTTTTTTAACTTTTAAAACCGTGCCAAAAATTCAATTTTTGATATTGTTACTTTACTCTAGTTTCGGCGATAGCGTCAGGTCTAAAAATTAAAATGCCGTTTGATTTTTTGATTTCAAATGAGCAAAACCTCCGGAATCATGGCAGCCGTCAACCAACACATGAGTGTCTTCCGAACGGTGTAAAGTCGATTCAACTCGTTATTTTTGTTTGATAAAATTCTGAGGGACTGTAAAAATGTTAATAAATGTGTGGTAAAAATTCAAAGATATTGTGTTTTAATGGTTCATCAAAAAAAATTCCCAAAAAAGCGAAAAAAAAAATAGCTGTCACATGGGATGACCCCGTTAAATAATCGCAAAAAAACAGGTGAGACAACGTATGTCCCACCATGGCTCAAAGGGTTAAGAGTTGTTCAAAATTCGCGTGGGATCGAAATCGACCCCAGTCATAAGTTCTAGGGTTAATTTGATTTGCGCCATTTCCTTCGTTGTATTGATCATTGATTATTGGTTTTGATTCTTTACATATACTCGCCTGTTTTTTGTCTTTCGACGTGGAAATCCATCCTCATCAATTTACCTCAAAACAATATGGACGTGCAGCGTCACACACGTGGACAAAGAAATTGGATACTCGATGTAACACAACTTTTGCCTTGAGCGTTTGAGTGCTCGTTTCTTTCTCTTTTTTCTTAAAAGGCGAAAAGACAGATACCGCAAAATATATCATACATTTATACAGTAAAATGATACATGCGCAATATAGATGTCGGATATGTTTCTCCCCGTGTGGCTTTTGTTTGAACGCTTTGGAACCGATGAGACAAAGATATCATGACTAACCGCAACTAATGGGGTCATTTTATATAGATATATGTGCATATATCTTACGATACCATATGAAACATTTGCAGTCATATATATATATATCAAGAACTTCGCAAAAACAAAAGGAAAATATTCGTCGCCTTTATAATCAGCTTCAACGCGAGCAAATGCAATGTTGAAGTTTACAGCGTTATGGAAATACAAAGACGTTTCATTTTTTTTATTAAAGCCCAACATTTATTACTATTTTATATTACGAATATGGCTAAAACTCTTTTTGGAAGCTCGTAGTTGTATCTGTAATAAATTATCTGACTCCATTTGACGCCTGGACTGGAAAGGAATGTCGATACTCGGCAAATTGAACGGTCGGTGTCATAAGCCCAATCCAGGCATTAATTAAAGCATATATTTCGAAAGATTAAAGAATTGGCAAATGCACGGGAAAAAATGATTTGCAAAAATTAATGATCGATATTTAAAAATAACTGAAACTAAAACAAAATATACAGTTGAAATCTGTAAATTAGTCGTTTTACAGTGTGTTCCATTACAAAATAATGGATTTAATGCGTTTTTAACTTTCTGATCAATTATTAATGCTGGTCTAAATTATAATAAATGTCCAAGCAAAAAAATGACATAGCAGAAATTACAAATAAAAACGAGGAATCCCACTGTTTATGAAATATAAAATTTATAGTGCCCTCAGTAAAATATTGAATACGCATAGGAAAATAAACTGTGAACCAATACTATTTACTGATATTGAAAATTGTAAAAAATGTTAAACTGTATACATTAAAAATTGTAATTAGAAAATATCAAAATTGTGTACTTCGAATAGAGAAAATTACCGTCGATATAAATTAGAAATTGCAGTGTGCCCAGTAAAAATTCGAAAATGTACTGCAAAATTTGCTGTGTTACTTTCAATTTTTACAGTGTACACTTTAATTTCTCCAAGCACGTGAGCCAGGAAATTTCAAGGTGAAACACTTATTAAAGACTGCTGCTGTATTTGCTTATTATACAACATTGTTGTGCACAAACATTGTTGTGCCCAGTAAAAATTGCAGTGTGCCCAGTAAAAATTCGAAAATGTACTGCAAAATTTGCTGTGTTACTTTCAATTTTTAGAGTGTACACTTTAATTTCTCCAAGCACGTGAGCCAGGAAATTTCAAGGTGAAACACTTATTAAAGACTGTTGCTGTATTTGCTTATTATAGCTCAGACAATGGGGGGTGAATTTTGAACTACACGGAAGCGTTACGTATATGATATATTGTAATATATGATGAGAACGGTTTGAAAAATAAAAAAAGACCGAAAACCGTCATATTCGAGTATATAAGAGTGCGGCAGGGTTCGCGCAAGCTTTCTTTTAAGGCGTCTTCTCACTTTGGAAATTTAAAAAAATCGATTTTTTTTTTTTTTTAAATTTTGAAAGTACATATCTTCAAAAATGTCATCTCGAAATTTCATAAAGATCGGACGAGTCTAACTACATTTTTTGGCGACCGTTAGGTGACTACCTGAGAGTACCCGGCGATCCCTCCAAAACTTTAAACGCAGTTATCTCAAAACAAGGTTTTTCGGTGCTTTGTTGATGAAATTTCGGAAACTATCCGGCCGATTGTCATGAAATTTGAATGACATATGCTTCATAGTTATGGCTATAGCGCATATCATCAGATTTTTTAAATTTTGATTTTAAGAATTTTTTTTTTACAAAAAACTGCAAAAAAATCGTGGTTTTTTTTTACTTTTTCGAAAAACGTGCGCCATTTTGTTATTTTCGCGAATATCAAAAATCTGATGATATGCGCTATAGCCACTGACATACTGAATCTAAAACAGTTTTATTTTTTTGTTTCAGACGACCCGTCTCGGAGATACCATCAACAAGCCACGACCATAACATTTTTACACGGGTTTTTCAATGCTACTGATGTATTATAATAATTGTTTAAAAAAATAAAATAAAAATTTTTTCATGTACTTGAAAGATGTGTTTATTACATAGGATCCGTTTTATCCCATAATTTTAAGCAAAAATCCTCGAAAAAAAATCGCAAAAACAGCCTATTTTTGAGGCGCTTAAAGTGAGAAGATGCCTTAATACTTGGCGTCGAGCCGCTACCGCGTCTCTTGATAATTCGATATTTTCTATATTTCAAATTTTTCTTTTTTTCAAAAAACTTGTCTCATAGGTTATTCATTGACGTTACCGATTATATTTCGCATTAGATATGTACTTATCATTTTTTTTTACCAATATTTATCAAGTAAATAGTGGTGTCGTAGGTAGCGTCCGTACGCGTTAGGTCGTAGATAAGTAGGTAGGTCAGATCGAATCCCAGTGTAGGTAGGACAATTTTTCTGTACAAATTTATGTCGGAAGCGAGTGGATGTAAGAAAGTATGATCAACAATGATTAAAAATGGATTTATAATTGAAGAATTTTTAAAAATTTTATTTTTTTTAAACAATTTAATGGTTATGTTTGAGTATTACTAATGCGGATAAACTCAGTTTATTATTTCGTGTACTTTTTACGGTTTCACTGCAAAAACGGGGTGAATGTAGTGTATACGTTTTACTGTTCAACACTAAAAATTCGTTTGAAGTGCATGCGATATGTCATTTACGATATTAGTATTTTCCATCACAGGGACTTGCAGATTTTGTTTAACCCTTTCATGCACGGGGTCACGTATACGTGACACCTTTTTCCTGACAGTTTTTCAGCTCTAAAATCTCATTCTCTGGATATTTTTACGTAAGATAAATTTTCATGTGATCCTCAGACATGGAAGTAACAATGTGTGATTCCTGGAAACCGCTTGTTGTACAGGTCGTCTTGTTATAAACAAATAAAGCATAAAAAAATGCTATTTTTTCGGAAAAAAATTGTGCGTGAAAGGGTTAAAGTATCATGAAAAATTGATGTTTACGCGTCCGGAAGGCATTACTAATGTGCAAAACTGTAAAGTTTCATGAAAATCTCAGTAAAAACTACAATTCATTTTTTTCCGTGTGAAAAAGAAATTTTTTGTTGTTTTTCAACAATGCAAACGTGAAAGGCATCGAAAAATGCAGTATATTTGTAAATTGACGTTGACGCTGGATTTTTGTACAATAAAAATGATGGACACAAGGTTTTTCGATGTTTCGAAACCCTAAAAATTTCAACGAAAATTCACTAAAGACGAATTAATTGAATGAAATAAAAACAAACTATTTTATACAGGAGAATTTTGGAAAAATGTTGAAAAAAATGGTTTAAGCTAATCAAAAGTCATTTTTCGTGAATTTTATAATCCAAAAACCGTGAGGGAACAAGTTTCGCGGTTTCGGGCGATAAAATATTGTACGACCAAGGTCGGTACGCTGGCTGTTGATAACAGAAAATATGCTAATCGTTATTTATTACTTCCCACAGTACGAGAGATCGCAAACGCAAATACTATGGTTGTATTCCGAGGGAATTTTTGTTCGATAGTTGGAAGCATTGTGAACATGTGAACGAGTGAGAGCGGGAACTTTCCTCGGGCGAGACAATTTGTTTTCGTAGAATACATTAGCGCGCGATTCAACGATTTATATTCCGCGTGTCACCAGACGCTGTACGATACGAAATATATATGTTTGTGTGTATATTGGTAGAAGATGTATCTACGACTCGAAAAATCCGAATACGGAGCACAAAGACGCGAGAGATGCAAAAATGGAGATTCCGGAATTTCTGTCGTCGAAAGAAAAGGTATTTCAGGGCGTTCCGAGTATCAGAAAGTCGAAAGAGAAAAATAAATTGTATAGAAAAACATGATGTTGACGTTTGCGTCTTTGGAATGCAATGAAATTTTTTTTTCCACCAATACTCAAAATTCGTTTAATTATAAGTTACGAAAATTGGGCAATTTTTTGAGAGCTGGAAACTGAATGAGCAATCGAGATGAAAACAATTTTCGATATTAAGTAAAAAAAATTCCATTCTTTATCTTATTTTATTTTTGGACAAAATGAAGAAATTTTTCTTTTGACTATTAGTCAAAATTTCAAGTGTTCTGTAACACATTAGTTCAGATTAATTTGTGTCCGAGATATCATTTTGAAGAAATTAATGAACTTGTCCAATCAGCTGGAGTTCCAAGTGGAATATTTTGCAGAGCAATATAATTATATTTGTTTCGAAAATGCCCTCCGGCAATCTTCGAATTTATATTGATAATTGCTTTGTGATATGTTTTCGGTAAATTTTCATAGAAAAATCTTACACAAGGCACAATTAAGTTCATCAATAACAAAACTTCCTCGTTAATAGATATAAATTGACCAACTTCGTTTACCGTAAATTTGAGTGTAAACTTTCTCATTGTTAAGCTTCTAATTAATGTTGGCTAATAGAAGTTTTCATGAGGACTCATTATTTTCACTTTAGACTCAAAACTCCCTGAAAATAGTTTGTACAGTTTAACGAATATTTGACCTTTGAAGAAAAAATGATTTTTCTATAGTTTGTTTGTTTTAGTGTGGGAAATTAATGAGCATTTGAATAATTAATTTCGCAGTTGTCCTCGAATTCTCCACGAGAGGAAAAAGGGAGCCCACGCTTAACCTTGTCAAATTGTAAATAATTTACTTGCTATGATAAGCTTACATCTTTTGTATCTACAAAAATGCAGTACGAGTGGGTGGATATGCAAAAAAATGAATTGAACCGAAGGTCCTTAAATTCTTTTAAACATGATTACTTTTATTTTATTTTATTAGTAAAAGCGGATGTTTTTTTATTTTTATTCTATATATCTAACCCAAATATGTCCTTAATGTAGATAAATTGTTATGACCTTCATTTTCCATCATTAGAATCCACGGTAATATCATTTTTTGAATTATCGAAATTTAATCAGCAAAACAAAATTAACATGAAAAAATGCTTCCGTTGTATTCCTACAACGTAAACTTCAATACCAACATTTTTTCAGGAAACACAACACCAATTTGTGCAGTACGGTTTTTTAAATCCTATTTTATATAAACGTTGTTTTTCGCTACCTTGAAAACGATGCCGAGGTTCATGAAAGGTACGCTCGATTTGACTATAGAAATAATTGGAACGGCCTCGCTATCTTGGTGATCGTTACGATCTACGTAGCAAATTGATTGAGCCATTATTGTGTGTTGTGAATAAAGAGACAGAGAAAGAGAGAGAGAGAGGGAGAGAGAGAGAAAAGAAAAAAAGAGAGAAAGAGAGAGAGTGGTACAATGAGCGAGAAAACCAAATGCAGGCAATGGGTGAACGGATTTTAGCTCTTTGCATTGTTGCACGATAACGTCCCTTTGCATAGATCTATACTTTGTACAAGTACTTACATTATTCTATTCTCTCACGAAACATTTTCACTGTTGCAATACGTACACGCGACCAGAGAATGCCGGAGCTTGGCACTTTGTTTACGTGCTAACTTCGCATATCTCGTATTAATTCTGATTAATTAAAAAGGAGAATTAAAAATGTTATTATTTAAAAATGTGACATTGTAGTTTGCATCGTTCGAATGTCACAGAGTTCCTTTTTATTTTTAGTGGTGCTTAAGATTTTATTTGCAGTTTTGGTCTATGAAACTTGGATAGATTTTTTCGAATTCAATAATTAATAATACAATAAAAGTGTTGACATTTTAACAAATTATGGAATCAATCAATAAATGAAAGATCTTTGGCTGTGTTCTAATAAAACAAGATTCAATACCATTCATCAATAGAGAGTGGCTGTATAACATAAAAAATGTCAATGTATACATTAATAATGTATACGAGTGTTAATTAGCCCATTTTTGGGAAAAGTTGTTACACGATTGAATAGTAACTTGATTAAAGTTGATTGGTTTGAATAAAAAACATGATTACCTAGAAAATAATTAAGTAGGTTAATAAAAATCCAAACTATGATGTTTTTCTTCATCATTTTCTTTTATTAATATAATTAATTTCTTTTCCAATTTATTGGAGCCAATCTACTTCGCGAATTTTGTAAAATTCATTCACATACCATTTGCAAATTACAATTACATTAATTAAATGTTAAAATTGCTGATATATTAGTTTACATTTTATATGAAAATATATGCAGATGCGATTTGATTCTCTTCAGTCTGATAACGAGTGAAAAATAACAATGTGACGAAGACAGCGTGATTAAACGAAGTATATCTATGAGTATTTATGAGCTATCGTGAATATATGTGTGCGAGTGCAT
Source organism: Rhimphoctona megacephalus (assembly GCA_963989365.1). Taxonomy (NCBI): domain Eukaryota; kingdom Metazoa; phylum Arthropoda; class Insecta; order Hymenoptera; family Ichneumonidae; genus Rhimphoctona; species Rhimphoctona megacephalus. The sequence goes on along the minus strand of OZ022415.1, from coordinate 33,165,197 downwards.
ATTTAATTAAAAGCGCTGACAGGAACGTGATTCAGTAAAAGTGGAATCTTCATAAAACAATGAGTTATAATGAATAAGCAATGTTACGTGTATACACATTAATATAATGTACAAGTGAATTGTGTACTCAACATAAGCTCCGGAGATGTGGAGAAAGTTACTGTCGACAGTAAGGAAATGTTCTCAGTATTTAAAATCTCTTCTGTAAAAGACAAAACCTTGAATCTATCAATTTTTCATTATAATCGCGATATTATAAGTATCAAAAATTAATTATAATTCGATTAAATTAAAATTAAATGAAAATATCCAGTGCAACTACGAAAAATAAAATAATACTAATAAAAATATTGATGAATAATTATTTTTTTGATAGGTTAAATTAATATTTTTATTTTTTATTTTTTATTTTTAATGTTCCTGTTGGACCTGCCAAGAGTATCGCCCTTAGCCACTCGCTCCCAATGCATTGCTGTATCACATTTGCACGTGAGTCCAGGGAAACTGTGAAAAACTCGACCGATACAAACGACTATATTTTTACTGAGTTTCAATTGGTTATCACCATCAAAAACTCAGAAAAAACATGGTGTTGAAGACTGCACGGTTGGAACACGAACGAAACATATTTTTTCATGCTTATTATTTTTATTTTTGAAATCGTTCCAATTTTTTTCATAGATTTATTTCTTGAGTATCAATGAAACATTGTCGAAAACTGCCTCCCCCTCAACGATCGATGCGCGAGCCGATGTATGGCTAAACGGTTCCCATCCAAGTACTGGCTTCGTTCAAAGCTGCTTAACTTGAGAGATCGACAAAGCTACACATCGACCACGTGCCCACCCATTTTTTTTTTAGAAACTTTACTTAATCTGAATCGATATACATTACATAGCACATCAATAATTCTATAGAATATCAAATAATATTAGCAGTTCGAGCATTAAAAGCAGAATTATACTGTGATAATGTTATCGGTGGTTATCGCTTTGATGCGGTCACTAAATTGTCGTCGGTGAGTAGACACATATTACAATCTCATCCCCCTCAAGCCTAATTGACAAACGTGCACGTAGCCCACATAAATTATGCTTCAAGCGATTGGTCTATACTTTGCGCAAACTCTCTCGATTCATAGTTACTTTGATGCTGCAGCGAAGCTCGCTTTATCGATTCTGACGTTCTTCTATTCGATTGCACAATTTTGGAAGCTCTGGTCCGTTACAATCGTTCAATAGAACTTCTAATTAAAACTGGAACTTATTTTGAATTTAGAATCAAATCGTTTCTTTGTATCGGTATTTGGGCAATACTGATTGCAAGTTTCATTTTTATTTTAATTTAAAGTTAAGTTAATACAAAAACGGTTTTCAATTTTGATTTACCTTGCCATTTCAGAGATTTTCTATTTTTTCTTCGAGTTTAACTGGCGTTTTTATTCATTTCATCTTGGACAAAATCTAACTAAATGTTTTATCATTGAGGCACAGTCACGACCAATTTTTATCACAATTTACTTGTCTCCTTCAGTTCCATTAAACGGAGACAATCGTGAGCACGACAATGGAAGTTGTTCGCTATTAGAGACGATAATACCTAATGAATCGTGCAGTGCTATATTCGCTACGAGTGACCCAGAATCCTAGGAATGAAAGAGAAGAACATATGTGCGAATGTCTCTTGCGCTACACCTGTTCCTTTATTTTTCTTTCATTTTTTCAATATGTAGTTCTAATTCTCTCTTTTTCTCACTCGAGACCAATTGGCACTGGGAGCTTCATAAGGCATCTCGAGAGCAACTGGTCTCGGATGGTACCAGCCGGTGATGTCACGCTCTATGTACTGCATTTTACAACACTTTAGTAAATATTTTAATATTCATTTTAAGGGGGTCATTCCATGTGACAACCATTTTTTTCGCTTCTTTTTGGGATTTTTTTTGTGAACCATTAAAACACACTATCTTTGAATTTTTACCACACATTTATTAACATTTTTACAGTCCCTAAGAATTTTATCAAACAAAAATAACGAGTTGAATCGACTTTACACCGTTCGGAAGACACTCATATGTTGGTTGACGGCTGCCATGATTCCGGAGGTTTTGCTCATCTGAAATCAAAAAATCAAACGGCATTTTAATTTGTAGATCTGAAGCTATCGCCGAAACTAGAGTAAAGTAAAAATATCGAAAATTGAATTTTTGGCACGGTTATAAAAGTTAAGTTCGAAATTTCGTCATTTTCTTTTTTAACTTTCAAAACCGTGCCAAAAATTCAATTTTTGATATTTTTACTTTACTCTAGTTTCGGCGATAGCGTCAGGTCTACAAATTAAAATGCCGTTTGATTTATTGATTTAATTTCATTTGATTTGATTTGATTTGATCTAAAAACAGATGCATAAGTAATTTCAGATGCATAAGTAATTTAAAAAAATTTTTTTAAATTGACTAAATAAACAGAAATTAATTTTCACCCCTTCCTACATTTGCATAGGCGAGTAGCAAAATTCTCCACGAGTCACGAGTAAATGCTTTATTAATCATTTTACAGAGTTGTCACAACGCAAAAAGAAAATTAATTTTTTCCTCTCGTCTCAATTTGCATAGACGAGGTGGAAAGGATTTAGCATACATTCATTATTAAGTGCATTATTATTTATTCCACAGAATTACCAGAACAGAAAAAATGAATTTGGGCTCTTCGTGAATTTGTAGACGCGTGGGATCAAATGGAACATTATTTATTCCACAAAATTGACGAATCAAAAAATATCACTTGGGAATTTCGAAAATCTACATATGTAACTGCAAAAAAAATACAGAATCCATGCATTAAATAACGAATCATCAATTATTCCGTAGATCTGTTAAAAAGGAACAATAATCAATTCGGCCTTTCTTGAACTTGTAACACGCAACTCGAAAACAATTCAGCTTGCGTTTCCTGAATAATAGCGTTATTATATATTAAACGATACAGAAAAAATAAATTTAATTTTCACTGTTCGTTCTAAAAAAAAACCATTTTGATCTTTCGCGAGTTTGCGTATACAACCAGAAAAAAAAATATAGCTCAATCGTTCGGTCCAACAACCCTTTACACTCGAGTCGGAATATTGAACGCTCGAGAGTGTGCGTTTCCACAATTTTAAACTTGAAAGCTGTGTCCGCGTGTTTGGCGCATCAATCATACCTCGACCGACCAACGCACAATACGTAGCAGAATTTCATCGTAAAAATAAAAATGAAAAACATCTGACGGAAACATTGAAATAAAAAAAGAATTGCGCACATATGGAACATTCGCTTTGGTGCGGTTATTCATCAATAGCGTATGGTGAGGACAAATGAATGGATCAGCGGATGAGTGTCTGTGGTTATGGACGTAGGAGGTCTATAAAAAATTTTTACTCTCCAACAAACATAGATTGAGCTATTTTTCTCGTTGTCAAATAAATAAAAATTGAAAGCTTATAAAACAATGGATAATTATTTACAAATTAAATAAACATCCTTAAACTTTTTTCGAATACTTTTTTTTCGTATTTTGTGTCAAAATCTTTCTAAATAAATCAATAAAATCTGACCCAATTGAAAAAAACTTGAAAAACCTTCTGTAACCAGCAGCATTCTTGACTACCTCTTATTATTTTCTGGCAAATTATATTTGCAAAATCTCCACACGAGTAAACTTATAAAATCTTTTGTTATAAATATTCACGAAAATATCGATTTTTTCAAACATATTTCGAGATTTGAGTTCACTTTTCTCAGAGAACACAAGACTGAAGTATAATTTTTAAAAAATCTGTTTATTTTTACGATTAAAATAAAAGAGATTATCGCAATTGTTTTTTTATACCGTCATAATGTATACATTAAGGGATTAAGAGATTTACAAATTACGACATGGTGTAAAATTATTTATAACCATGAAGGAGTATATAGTTTTTTCCAAAGAGTAAAAGAAGGATTAAAAAGCACGTTAATAGGAAGGTTTTGCATTACGAGTTTCTGGTGCTTTTTTTAAATTTTTGTGAGGTTCAAGTTTATAGAAGAATTATAGAAAAATATTATTTTCGTACAGGAACTCGTTCAGTAAAATATTGAATATAATATCGAGGTTTTTAAAGCAGATTCTGTGACTCGTCGTTGTAACAAATTCTCTCACGAGACAATGAGCGAAAGAGAGGAAGAGCGAGAGCGAGAGAGAGAGAGAGAGAGAGAGAGAGAGAGGGAAAGAGAGAGAGCTCTTGCACCTCGAAATAGAGCGTAAATGGACCGTTCTCAAAATAGCGTTAAACATTTGTATATAAAACCCGTTTGCCTATCATTTTGTGTCATGCTGTGAGTCAACGTTAATGCGGAAACTGTGAGAGAATTTGAATTCCTAGTTTTCAACTATATTTAAAACACGAACAAGTTCGTGAAAGAAGTTTCAAATCGTGGGAAAGAGAAAGAGAGGAAAAGTTCACGAAGTTTCGAAGCAATATTTTTATATAGGTATGCACTTAAATAATGCACATACGTGCACATCCGTAATTCCGAGCTCGAGAATATCATAGTTCGCTAAACTTATTAAAACGCCAGTCCAATGAAAAACGTTTTGACAAGCTCCAATAATTTGTCAGTTTGATTTTTTTTAATCACGTACCACGTCATGATTGACCGTATTGAAGTAAAATTTATTGTACTTCTGATTATATCAGAAATCGGTCATTTCTATATTTAGTGCAGCGGACATTTTTGATGATTCTTTTAAAATGGTATGAAAACTTTCATCGTCGGATGGCAACTGAACGTTTTTTTTAAATCAATATCTCTATTTTTAAAATCGTTTTATTTTTTTTTTTTTTGCGAATTTGGGGCACTTCTGAAATTAGAAAACTTTGATTAACTCCTACGGTGCAAAATTAATCATCGTCTTATTTCAATCGTGAAAATCGTCCAAAAACTTATTTCTGAGACATTCAATTGTAATAATGATAATAAAACTTATAATTCAATTGAAACACAGACTTTTTTATGATCAATCAATGTGAATATCAATCGAACCACCCGCCCTTGATTTTTCCCATTTTCATCGTACAGTAAATCAATAAAATCGATTTATACGACGCATTTAAAGAATTTTTCTCTTTTTTCGTGTTTCAGATAAACTTACGCTTAATTCTCGTCAGTGGTAAGACAAAAGAGTTCCTATTCAGTCCGAGCGACTCCGCGGGGGATATAGCCCACCATGTGTTTGAAAATTGGCCAGAAGGTAAGAGTTTTCGAGTGTATAAATATGAAAATTCATGAAATTGTAATTGCGGCGATAGTATTATTACGTCATTAGGGCAAATGGGGGTTTGATGTTTTGTAAAAAGGGGTAATGTTGATTTATGATGTAAATAACGAATATAGAGTTTAATTGTCAAAAATTTATATTAAAAACTTTGAAATCCTCTGAAAGAACAAATTTATGAGAATTTTGAAAAACCTCTTCAGGAATAATGGGGTAAATTTTACGAAAGATTCATCGAAATCATGAATATTAAAAAAAATCTTCTTTCAACATACGGTTTAGCAGTAACAATACTAAATTTAAGCTAATTTATACCCGAGGCTATAATTTTCTTCCATTTTTCCCAACGTTAAAAAAAAGATGATTTTATCTCATCACGGACTTAAATTATCACTGTGGGTACGAAATGTATTATTCTCGTCGCGATTATAAGCACTGGAAAATTGTTTATACGCAGGACCTACGTTGCTAGGTGTTTCACTCGAAAGTTGTACGCTCTGAAAATACCGTAACGGGTAAAAGAGAGAAAAGAGATCAGGGAAAAAGAGCCAGCCACCCCGGCAGAGTTCATTGCACGCTTAGTTAACACGTAACAGAGTAGAATTCTATTAATTCTTAATGACTGCGATTCCCGCAACCTGTACGGAAAATATTTCTCACTGAGAGACGGGCGTTGGTAATGATAGAATACATTTCTATTTATCGTAGGAAGTAACTTTCACACTTCGTGTCTGTTTTCAAATGCCTCGTCGAAACGTCCAAAAGATATAAATGCACCTCAAACTTTGGTGTTATTGAAATTTTAATCGTTGCAATGCACCAAAGCATTCTCTTTATATTAATAAATTTCTCAATGTTCCAAATTTTCCGCAATTTTAGTTTCTGGGTGCCAGAAAATGTCTGAATAGTTTTCGTATTCTAAAACTGAAAATAAATTAATAGCTTTTAAGTTTCCTTAAAATGCCATGATCAATTTCTTTTATTTTCAAAATTATCTCGGTTTTTTTTACCGATTTTAATTGTCGGTTCTTAAAAATGTGAGTCGTAGTCTAAACAGCAAAATGTCAGGAATTTGAGAATAAAAAAAAAATTAATTTTGTTGTACTCTGACGATTCAATCATTAGTAACTTTGATCTTCGTTTTGTTTATCTTAATTTCAAAATATCAAAGTTTTTCTTTGATTTCTTTTCATCTCGTTTTTATGTATAAGAACATTATTCATTAAAATTGGTGGAACAAGGAAGAGGAAGAATTCGGTAACGAACGAAACTTTGTCCTGATTAGTACATTGATTTCTTGCAGATTGGGCGGAAGAGGCGGTTGCCAAGGCTGAAATCTTACGGCTAATTTACCAGGGTCGTTTTCTACACAGCAATGTCACGCTCGGTGCTCTTGGGCTTCCTTTCGGAAAAACAACGGTGATGCATCTGGTTCCACGGGAAAATCTCCCCGAGCCTAATTCACAAGGTTTGTACACATCGTATACGACTTTGCATCAAATTAAGAAAATTCCTAAATAGAAAAGTCCATTTGCCTTCATCAAATTGAAAATATCCATTAATTTAAAAAATACAGTAATTATTACACTATAAGAAATAAAAAGTCTTCATTTCCTGCCCAAATATTCAAATTATGCCCACATTTCGTATAGTTTTCTGTATAAAAAACCTTTGTACGTGTCACGAAAATTTCACGAAGGATCAGTTACGCAATGATAAAAAAAAAGTTCAAATATAATTGGTAAATAATTTGCTTGTTATTGGCCAAAATGCACAATCCATTTTTTATTCATCATTTTTCCAAACGAGCCAGCAAGAGTATTTTTTATTCAATTTTTCCATACTTTAAATTTTCGTAAACTTTTTGGTAAACTCCTAATTTGTTTTGTACGTTCTCATTGAATTTTTTACTGCAGTAGAGATCTATTTAATAATTCATCTTTTGGATACCTCATTTACGATCCTTACAGGCATTCTCCCTAATGGCGAGTACATGTATGTTCAACCTGATGACCCTGAAAGCTTTGACGACACTTAATATTCTACTTTGTATCCCTAGGGCTAACCGTGAGTCCCATTAATTATCCTTTCCCAATCCTTCGGCTCATTTAATGTCTCATAAATTGTAGGGGCACTTACGAATTTATTTTACAATTTATTTATATTTGTGTTTACTATAATTTCATATTTATTATCTTTTATATTTTCCTCTTCATTATTGGAAATCCACAAGTGTTTTTTTATTATGTTGAATTTGTTATTTTCGATAGTTATGTTTATAAATACAATTTATTTAAAAATAGTGTATTAATACGTTCATCATTTTTATTTTTCGGTATTCATATGTTCCAATTTAGTACAAAATATTATGTTATCATTAGATTCAAAATAAAGTTAAAATTTCACAAATGTTTTTTTTTTCGTATCTTCAACATTTTTCCTGCAGATTCAGCCTACAAAAAAGAGTGGAACATTCTTTTTACCTTTTTGCTTCAAATGTCCAGATTTAATCGATAGAAAAGTAATTTTGAAAATATTTATATTGAAAGACTTAAAAAAAAAAAACAATTTTTGTGACATTTCCACGATATTACTTTAATTATTTTCTCGATTTTTCATCAAATATCGATTCCATGGGAACAAATGTCTTAAAGCCTCAAGCCAACGATTTTATTTACCAGCATTGCGGTAAATAAAATCGTTTCATGAAAAATCTGTTTGAAGGGGACTGCGTCCTGGCTAAAATGCCAAATCATTTCTTTTTTTTTAGTTTCGAATTTAATCCTATAAGCAAAAGAAATTAAAAAGAAATTTTTCAAAAAAATGATTTCATCAAAATAGTGGTTAATTTGACGAATAAAAGAGCATTTTTGCCTCTTGATAGAAACAAACGTAAAAAACGATTTCTTCAAATCTCAAGGATGTCTTAAGCCCTTAGTGCAATGATTCAAATAACATAAATAAACGATAAATTCAATGTTTCAGATCAGAGACAAAAGAGTAAAGGTGGAGGTAGCAGTTGCTGCTCCGCATCGTGCTGTATACTTTAAAAACATTGGCTGCTTTGGGATTTATTTTTGAGGCGAATTACCACGTGTGAGAGAGCCAATGGACATCGTTGCTGAGCCATGGGTTTCTAAGGTTTTATGCTGATGTCTGATCGTTAGTGGCTGGAGCTTGTGAGCAAAGTAGCAAGCGGATCAAGAGAAAGTCCTTGACACGTTGCACGACTGGCGATGTGTGAGGTGGAACAAAGCGAATAGAAAAAAAGCACACAAACATAAAAATTCATGGATCGAATTGTGAGTCGATGCTGGATGACCTGAAGCGATGGAAGATGGGAAAAAATAATCAGTACGAAGTAACATTTTCTTCTTAAAATCGAAGTGAAAACAGATTGAAGAAAGTCGAGCATCGCGAACAACGAACAAAACAATTCAATGAATCACGAACCCATGGGCGATCAGGGACAACAAAACTAACATGAGGCAAAGGGAAAAACGTTTTTAAAATACGTAAAGTTGTGTCAGGACGCGTAGCAAAGTCTCACTAAAAAAAAACCGAAACGACGTAGTTGCACCAAAAAGTCAAATTTGACAATTGCGCAGCAGTTTGTACAGAGTCGTGATTCTTGGATCTGAGAGACATGAAACAAGGGTTTTCTCGTGCAGAGACATGCTCAAGATCTCGACTAAGTAATAAAAATAGAGAAAGAAAATAAACTTAAGGTGTCACGACCGGGAAACAAACATTTCCTGACGCGTGTCAAACGTTCATACTGCCCTTGGAAGTGTTGAACTGAAAAACTTCCGTAAACGCCGGAGAATTAGATCGAAATTCACGAAAAAAAAGAAATACATAAATATATATATATATATATTTAAAAAACACGAAGAAAAAATGATCCCGGTACCAAAAGTAGGAGGGCGAATGAGAAGCCCCTGGTCATCTGGCAAGGCTCTTTGAAACGTCGTCGCTACAGTGCTTAAAAAGCCTCAACCACTAATAACAAAAAACGACAACCATGAAGAAGAAAAAACTACCGCAGCGTTATTATATAATAATGTAGTTGGAATACGTGTGTCTGAATGTATCACAGTGAGAATGAACGTGGTGTTTAAGATATATTGAGAAAAAAAAACAAAAACGAGGAAAACGAAGCGCGTGAAAGAAAGATAGTACGAATGTGGAGAAAGAAGAATAAATTTTATGTTGTGATATGCAGGTAGTGAATATATTATATACATACTATTATTAAAATTATATTATATATAAATATATATATATATAATGGTACGACGATCAGTTGAACATGCAAAGTTAAACGTCTCGTACTATAGACTTTATTATCATGAATTTGAATTATTATTATGACGCCACCTTCGAGAGTTTAGTATCCAGTATATGATCACACGAAAAAATTGAAACGAGAAAAAAAAAGATCACAAATGGACATTGGATCTCTTAACGGTAGATATGATCAAATAAAAATGGAGAAAGATTTAAATGAGAAAAAAAAAACGCAGATAAGCCGAATACATACATATATATACATGCATATATGTATAAAATATATATGTCTGTAAATATATGTATGTCTAGCTCCTTTTCATCCCTTTCTACGTTTCACAGCTCCTTCCCCTTTCCGACCTCCGTCGATTCCCGTCCAATTTCTTCGATTGGGTCTAGTTAAATTTTCTCGTAGTCCCCACCGGCCCAGTCCTACGGGTATTAAGCAAAAAAGGAATAAAAACCCTCTCGTAGACCTTCGTAGCTAGGTAAAAAGAAGAAAGAAAGAAAAAACAAAGGAATAGAAGCGCCAACAAAAAGTGGAATGATTAAGAAAAATAAAATCAACCAACCGGACCGTTATGATATGTTGTAGCCTATTCTAAATGTACTCTACTATTACACTAACTGTACTGTATTATATCTCTTACCAATGCATAACCATGTGTATATATATATTGTTCTTACGTAGTGAATTTCATGAAAAATTGACAATTACCAAGTTATTTATTTCGTTTCTTACAAACAAACTTCGTGTAACACTCTTTGCTAGATTTTTATCTTTTGCTTTCAAATCTCACGATCCTTCGTACCTGGCCCATTCCCGTTATTCATCCTTCATTCCATTTTCTTCTTTTTTCGCTCTCTTGTTTCTTTCTTTTCTATTTGGGCTTTCGAGCTTTGCTACTGTTGTAAAAATTCACGGTCGTCCGAAACATATCAGTACATGTTCAACATTGTATTATTTATTTTCTCCCTCTTTCTCTCTCTCTCTCTCTCTCTCTCTCTCTCCCGAAATTGCCATCAAGTGCTTTTCGTATTTTAGCGTTTTTTACAGCTCGATCTCTGTATTTTTTTTATCTTCCGAGAAGACCGTGCTTCTGATTGTTTTCTTTCAAATCGTCTTTTTTTCTTTTTTCACCGATTTATTTCTGCAAATCCGGTGAGTTTTTCATTGCTCGTATTCGCAAATATGTCTCTTCGATGTTTCGCTATTTTTTCAGTGACTTTTTCGCCACTACGTCATTGATCCCTACATTCCGACGAAGAACTTTCCCACCACCCATAGTTCAATTAAGGGCTCGATGGTTTGGAAAAAAATGGTGGGAACAAGTTTTTTTAAGCTACCTGTGTTTTCAAACGCGATTGGAAATTTAAAAACACAGACTACGAAACACGAAAACGTTTCAACTGAAATATATCAATACGTGAGTGGAAACTAAAGGATTTTGAAAGGAAAAAAAACAGGGGACTCGAAACAAACGACATTGCGTCAATGAAATTCTCTCAATCCATTTGTTTGTCAATCTCGTTATTTTCTTACTATTTTCTTTTCTTCCAAACAGAACGATAAAGCTTATAAAATGTATAAACACCGTTGTTCAGTATTTTCAAATTCACGAGATTGGCAAGACAGAAGCGAATTGGTCTGAAAATAAAATCATATTTTTTTTTCAACCCACATCAATGAAGGCAGACTTCATGATTATTTCATTTTCTTCGACTTTTCAATTAAGCCTCGATCTTTGGAACCTGTAACAAACTACTCTGAATACCGCAATTTGGTTATTTGCTACCAATTTTTTGCACATGAAAGAAGAATTTGAGAGCGAAAAATCGTGCATTACAAAAAATAATAAGAAACACTTATTGCGTTCTGGAATAATTCACTAACACAGTGATCTCTATGTGACTGTAAAAAAAAAATAGAAATTTCAGTCCTGCGTTTGTGGTATATAACTGTTTTTAAAACAACAGTAAACTAATATATATTTTTTGTTCTACGAAGATAAATTCGAGCGTTGTATACTTTTAGTAATCATCTGAAACATCCGCTTTGATATTCTCCAAGAAGTGAAAAAAAATCACAAAAATACGTCTGCAAAAGCTCTCGATCCCAAAAGAAAGCGAGAAGGAAAGAGAAACGAAAAGATAAATGGAAATAATATTTTTCAATTGATCATAATTGTAAGCCCCGTTCAAATAAATTTTCCTACTTGATTAAAAAACTACATTTTGGAAAAAAAAGGCAACAAGAGTCTTACGAGATCTCAATGCTTTACTACGACTTCGGTGCAAAAGCCTGGTCTCGCACAAATAAAACGTAAAATGCTTTTCATATTTAAGAGAAAATAAAAGAAAAATAAAAAAATAAAGTTAAAATTAAAAAGCCAAAAAAGTGACACATAAATTAAACGAAACTCGATCGTTGATAAAAAAAGAATCTACAACGAATCAATTTTTAGAGGGCGTCTGAACCAGTTTGAAATGATATATATATTTCTTTTTCGATTTTTATTTCTCGAGCGTCACTCGTGCTCATAAAAATGGCAAGAACGATTTCACAGCTCAAAAGCTAGGGAAAAAACAAATCCTCATCAAAATTTCCAGCGTATGATTCATCGTAGATAAAAAATTGCGGATACGCCAACAGTTTTTTTTTTTCATTTGATTTTATTTTTTCTATTCAAATGTAAAATTTGTAGTCTCGGTATATTTTCGTTTCTGATAATTGCATCAATCGCAGTTCGATATGAGTTTGGAAAAAATAAAGGTGACGTGATTTTGTCAATGGCAAGTGTAATTAAATAAAGTTTCGCGACTGACCATCCTGTGCGAATGGAATATTAACAGATATTTCGATTCGACGAAATTCTTCTTGCATTCAAGCAACTATAATGTTCGTGGACGAAAAATAAACCGTTAATGAAAAAAAAAGAATCGTCATCGTGTCGAAAAAAAATAGTTGAACGAAAAGATTGCAGAGTCAGTATTGAGGACACGTATATCGTAACCGTGCAACGTTCGATACCCATTTTTATCAGTCCTGCTGACTATTTTTGATGATTAAAGATTATCGGAATAAATTTACAAAGAAAAAGAAAACAAGTATTTACACGGATTATATCACCTGGACAGTTCAACGAATCCTCGTTTTGAAATTAGTAAAAAAGAAAGAAAAGGAAAAATTCAACGAAAACGAGAGCTTCCTACAGCAGCCAAACGTAAATCGTAAATGTGTGTTGAATTTTTGATTCTGACACGTGCGACAGTCATTTAGAGAATTGTTCGGGAATAAAATAAAAATAAAAGACTAAACAAAATGATTAATTTTTATTTTTGCGTTGGGCTGATTATCACAAGTTTCATTCTTCATTCCCATATCGTAAAAAAAACATGTTTTCGTTAATTCGTATCCCGTTTATCACGTTGAATCTAAATCTAGTTAACATAATAAACGCATAAGTGTAGCAACATAATAAATATATGTATCATGAAATTATACATAAACTTACTACTCGAGGCATAATTAAAATCCAAAAAAACAAAAACAAACAAAAAGCAAAAAAAACATAATTGAAAAATAAAGAAAAAAAACATAATGAAAAAACTTGTCCATGGTGAAAGAGATAATTAATGAACGAAGGGGCTATATGGTATTAAATAATAGAGATCCAATTGAGCAAATATTTCTTTAGATAATTATGTACAAGTATTATTATTGTTTTTATTTTTTCTTTTCTATTCGATCGTCGGCGCTCCGTTTTTACGAGTGTTAAGACGAATTTCGTTCAGCCGAACTGACCTATATCGTTTTAATCCGAAAGAGAAATAATATCGCAATTTTTTTATTTCTTTTCAATCGGTTATATATATATATATATATATATATATATATATTCGTTTTCATTTTCTTTTTAACTGAAACTCCGCTGATAGATAGCCACATATTAAGTTTCATCGCTATTAGACAATAGGCAATATTCATCTGTAAATAGAACGATTAATATTTCAACTGACTAGTAAGTGTTCTAATGTTCTTTACGCACGAGAACAATTAACTGGTAAACGAAAAAGAAGAATTTTAATAAACGTAATAAGTTTGTTATGATTTTCACGTCGTTGCGTAAAACACTGAACGTTTTTTTCGTTATATACGGACACAAAAAAAGGATTGAAATAAAAGGATCGGAGGCTTTAAAAAAAAATGCATTATGTGCAAATATAAAAACATATTTTTTGCAGGATACATTTCATAAATCCAATTTTGTGGCGCTCTTTAAAACTCCTATAAAATTTCATATAGCATATTATAATCTCATCGAAAGTGAAGAAATTTTTCATCACGATTATCGAATCCCCACTGTGTCCTCTTGTAACGAATAACAATGTTCTTTTTATCGCAAAAATTTATTATATAAAAACAAAAATAATAAATAAATAAATAAAAACAAAAGCTTTCGTTACACACCTCATTTGTAAATATTAGATCGTATTTTTGTCTTCAATGTAAAATTGACGAGGATTTTAACTGCAAACTAATGGCTTAGTTATTAGCATACGAAAATAAAGTTGAAAACTTAATGGGAAATACTGAGTTTTTCTCTTTTATTACTCTAAATCCTTATCCTTCCTTCATTATTTTTGAATTTTTTTTTCATAATGATAACAACATGTGATTCCTCGTTATTTCGATATTTATCAAATTTATACTAATTACAAAAGACTCGGTGTTTCATTTTTTTCAAATATCATTTGTTTATGTTTGCTATAATGGCCATAAACATAATTCATTTTATTTAAAAAATTAAATTATAACTTATTAGTTTGTTTATGTTATTTTTTTTCTTATGAAAAATTATGAAAGTTCGTACGAACCAGGGATTCAATCAATTATTTATTTTCGCTTCGAAAACATTTAATAATTCGTATAGCGCTACTAGCGGCGTTATTTGAAGCTGAGGACTTCGCAATACAGTGCGCAAGTCACTGGGGAGAAGGGAAAGATGAGTTCGTACCTCGTCCAGCAGACGGCGCTACCCAAAATTTCCGAACAATTGCGAAAAAGCCGAAAAATGTTGAAAAGCCCATAAGGCAAATAAAACCGCGGGGGTACGGCCAACTGGCGCTTCCATCGAATTCAAGGGAGTCCACAGAAATTCAGTGAGCGTCGGTGTGCGTAAAATGGCGGACGGTGACATTGATTTGTACGCCGATGATCTCGAGCAAGATTTTGCGCAGGTAATGCGAACGAAAAAAAACAATTATTTATTACGTTGTAAGGAGACCTAAAAAATAGTTTAATTTTTGGCACTGAAATTAAGCACTTGTTCGTAAACACCGGGTTCGTAAACAAATTAATAATAAAAAAAAAAACGTTCGTTGAACTTGTCGGCGTCATGGTGGTGAGTCGATAACGCGATCGTCCGTGTGTATAGGACGACAAGCACGTACCGCGTTCGACCTTGTCGGCTTCAACCGGTTCATATTTTGACGATTAATTACCGTTCGTAATAAAAATCAACTTGCTTGGAAAATTAGCGTGTTCAAAAGTGCTTGCGATCGTTCATTGTTGAGTTTCATCGATGTTGTATGTCGAAATGTTCATTGAAAGATGCGCGGTCAGAAAATCAAAATGGAGCTGAAATTCAGAGCTGCACCATTTAGTCCTTAAATCTCCGCGAATTAGCGAACACTTACGAATTCTTGACTATTCGATTTTCAACACTACTGAAAGTCAATTGCAACGACACTTCTCAACCAATAACATAATTCTTTGTTAAATATCGGGATTTCGGTTCATTCGCAATCAGTTTTTTACGATCGAGTACTTGCTCCAATTATTGAAACTTCACTTTTTCGTTTTATTTTTTTTTTTTTTTAATTTTTGCTAATTCACTCAAAACGCAGAAAAAATGTGATCCTACTTTTAAAATGACTAATTTCAGGACGAATTTGCTGGCGATGGAGTTGACCTGTATGACGACGTTATAGCCGCACCTTCTGGAGGTAACGGCGGTACCACTGGTGGAAACGGTGGTTCTATCGACGGAGATGCCAATTCTAACAACGAAGAAACTAATGGCAATGCGCCCTATCATCAATTGGGCAATAATATTCAACCCAATCAGATCGGCAGACGCCATCAACTTTATATCGGCAATCTCACTTGGGCAAGTTTTACATCATTCATTCAATGGACCAATTCCTTTTTTCCTTTATTGAAAAAACGTTTTCTCAGCCATTTTATTGAAAGTTTTTTTTTAGTGGAAAATTCAAATTACTCGAGTTTTACTGTTTCAAGATTTTGTAAAACTGATTTATTATTAGACTTTGTGTGTTAAAATGGTAGTTTCATGTTTTTAAATGTTCAATGTGTATTCTTGATTTTTTTGGAGTTAATTGTTCAAATAGTGTCAGTGCACCATCCACTTAAAAATGGTTGGGATCATTATTAAGATGTTGAAATTTGCATTGTTCAAATACCAGAGGCCAAAATGTATATTCAGTGTTCGGCTTCGATAATTGGGCTATCTTTTTCGGGAACCTTGAGCTGAATGCACAAGAAAAAATAGAATGATTTCAAAAATTAAAAAACATGTTTTGTTGCGTTCCGACAATGCAAACTTTAATATCATTTGTTATAATGTCAGATGATCAATGTGAAACTTTTATGAAATGTAATCATGAAGGGTTAATACAAAATCTCTAATTTAATTTTCAGTCTTTGACACATTTTAATTTTCTAATTTGTTTTCTTTTTTTAAGTTTTGAAGACTTTTATTAACTACAAAATTCAGTAAATCAATTTAAACTATTTAGAAATATTTTTTTCATATTTTGATTTCCTTTTTTCGATGAAAAATGTCGATTTAGGAACAAGTTTTATAACTCAACAGCTTTGTAACTTAGTTTTCATCTATTTGCATATTTCTTTCATATTCTCATCAAAATGTTATCTACTTTTATTTGATTTTATTGAATTTATTTCTTGGCATTTTAAGTTTCTTCTGGATTACTTAAAATAAAATAAATGTTTCTTTTTCTTTCTCATATTCGCCATTATTGTTCAGGACTTACTGATTTGAATAAACGACAACTTTTAAGACAATGGGAAACAATCCAATTGGAGTAATTTATTTTTGGCTAAAAACAGTCGATTTTGAATAGTTTTAAAGAAAAAAACAGCCAAAATGTACTACATTATAATTGATGGAAGAACATTTTGTAATCTTTTAACGAAAATTGCAAGCTGCTTGATTGAATAATTCTTTAAAAACTTACCCAATTGTTGCAAAGAAAATATTTTTGAGAAAATGTCTGAAAGTTTCAAACATTCTTTACGAAAGTACATAAAATATTTACAATATGATTCAACACTTCTGCATTTAACCAAATTTTCAAAATTCGACGAAAAATGTTTAAAAAACCTGTAAACTAAAAGATGTCACGAGAAAATCGGTTTTTCGTACAAAAAGACGGTGCCTCTTTAGCGCGAGCTAATGATAATCGATTCAGAAAATAATAAGACTATGATTTTTGCAGTGGACGAGTGATCAGGACATCACAGATGCAGTACAGAGTATAGGAGTATCGGACTTTGTGGAAGTGAAATTTTTTGAGAATCGTGCGAACGGTCAGTCTAAAGGTTTCTGCGTAGTGTCACTTGGTTCGGAACAAAGTATGAGGATGTGCATGGAAAGACTTCCTAAAAAGGACCTTCACGGACAAAATCCTGTGGTGACGTTTCCTACGAAACAAGCTTTGAACCAGGTACGCAAAAAATAGCCAATAATGAGAGACACTTGCGCCACGGTTAGAATTTCCCTAAACGCTGAACTGGCTCTTATATTTGGGCTGATTGATTATTCGAGCATAGCAAAGTTTGCATCGTTGGAATGCAGCCATAAATTTCTGCTTACTAATCTCACCATTGAAATAAATGTAAAACAATTTTAAAAGAAACATCGCAGCGTTCCAGGAATGCAAACTTTAATACAATTCCAAAACATTATTCCCATCATTGAGACAAGTTTCGTCTGCTTTATCAGTTCGAGTCGCAGTGCAAGACGAGACCAGCACCAGCCCCTCAACAGAGTCAGAGTCAGCGTCCTCACAATAATCCACATCAGCATCAGCCGCCTTCGTCGCACGAACGCGGAATACACATCAATGTGAATCAACATATGCAACATTCACAACAAAATCACGGCCCTAGAATGATGATGGGTCCTCCTCAGGGTCCGCGACCACAGAGATTGCCACCGCCTGGGATGGGAGGACCTCAAGGACCTGGTGGACCGGGACAACAAGGGCCGCCTCGCATGCATGGACCGCCGATGGGAGGGCCAGTGCCTCATCATTCGATTCCCGGGCATCCCAATCAAGGACCACCGCCTCCTGGTTATCA
The DNA here is from genome assembly GCA_963989365.1 of Rhimphoctona megacephalus. Classification (NCBI taxonomy): domain Eukaryota; kingdom Metazoa; phylum Arthropoda; class Insecta; order Hymenoptera; family Ichneumonidae; genus Rhimphoctona; species Rhimphoctona megacephalus. The sequence goes on along the minus strand of OZ022415.1, from coordinate 33,147,203 downwards.
GCAGAGTCATTGGAACGGCCCACGACCAAATGGACCTCCCGGACCTCCAAGAGGACCGAACGGACCGGGTGGACCACCGCAACAAGGTCCACCTGGACCTGGGCCTGGGCAACATAGGCCACCTGGGATGGTGCGTGACCGAATGGTAAAATTTACATTACTAAAACGAAAAAGCACCAAAAAGAAGTATCAACATTCGATAAATGTTGAAATTTCCGTCGTTGGAATGCAACAAAAATTGTTATACTGGCTTGCAGTTTTCAAGGCTGCCTGAGAAACGGTTCGTGATCGAAGAGTAAACTTAATATTAAGAGAAATAAATTTCATTAAGGGATAAACTAATATTCGACAAAAGCTGAAATTTCTGCTGTATGAATTCAACGGAATTTTGAATATTACCCCAAGCTTTTTCCAGGTTCAAATCTCGAAAATTTATTAAAATTTCCTTCAGACTTTGTTAAAGTACAGATGAACAAAAAATATGTCATAATCGTTGTATAATCATCGTATCATCATATTTATAATCAGTTGTATAATCATCGTTGCATAATCGTGTAGCAATTCCACGGTGGACCTCCTGGGCCACCTGGACAGGGACCTCCTCGTGGACCACCCGGACATCCCGGAGGACCACCTGGTGATCCAAGAGGAGCTCCACCTCGTCCTGACTGGAATCGACCTCCAGGTTTGTATTCTTATATAAAAAAATGTTCGTTCTAGACCTTTCCTTGTAATAACAGACGGAAAGTGTTTTTTGTACGTTTGTATAAAAAATGCTCGGTAATTTATTACAAATATATACAAATTTAAGTGATCCTTAATGCAAAAATGATTTAAAAAAATGGTAAAAGATTCAGAACGAAAAAAAATAATGAAAAATAATGAGAGTGATTAAACGATGGGAAAATAATGAATTTTTTATCGCTAAGGCATGCATCACGGACCTCAGGGACCACCGTTTCCACAACATCAGCATATGCAAGGTCCTCAAGGGCCGGGACAAGGTCCACCCCAAAGAGGACCTCCTCCAGGCTCGATGGGTGGTGAGAATCGATTTTTTAATTGAGCTTAATTAATCCCCTTGTAGTTAATAAATATTTATGTTTATTTGTATTTTTTGTTACTTAAGTTCTCCAACTAGAACAACAATTGAACAAGTTATCGGATTTACCCTTTTATCGTAGGACTTATGGCTGCTTGAGATAGTTACACCTGCTTGCACTAATCAATTCAGTAATAAATTCCTTCAATCGTTGTTCAAATTTGCATCGTTTTATCATAAAAATGTTACACTATGTTAATTCGAAGTTGAACGAAACTTTTTATGCTCATTCGATTTCGTCCACTGATTCGATGAGCACGAAGCGTAGTAACTGTCTCAAGGGTTCAGATTTGAAGGGCTACTGACAATATTTAAGCACGCTTGTGGCGCTAATATTATATTCTCGGTACAAAAGTTCCGAGCAGCAAAAGTTTCGAATATGCTGTCAAAAGTCCTGCCGTATTGTCACGCCAAACGTAAACTGTCGATTTCAATAATTTTACTAAATAAAACGTTGAAATAATATTGCAGAAAGTGCAGAATTTAAAATCAGATTATTGTTTTTGGGACTTTTCGAGCTTCACAGTATTTAATTCGTCCACTGTTTTCCTGCTAGACAATGAGATTCGCATGTTTGTTGGCAGCTTGCGTAATTATGACCTACCTCAACCAGTGGGGTATTGTTAATTTGTTTTTGTTTTTCCTGTTTTCTTTCATTCTTTTTTAATCGAAATAAAAATAAATTGTTTAATAAAATGCAAAAGCGCAAGCGTTACTTCAAACGATCTACCAGCAATGGTAGTATTGATGTGGTATCCCTTCAGGTATGTTGCCAGGTCCTGGCGGCCCACCACAAGGTCACGGTGGACCACCGCAAGGTCCACCGCAAGGACCTCCCGGAGGTCCTGCTCCACACGTTAATCCGGCCTTCTTCCCGCAAGGTCCACCACATCAACATCCCGGTCAACATCCAGGCGGTCCCCCAGGTCCACCTGGACCGCCTCATGGTCCGCCTCACGGCCCGCCCCATGGTCCGCCTCATGGACCTCCTCATGGGCAACCCCATGGACCACCACACGCACCTCCCCACGGCTATGGTCCACCATCAGCCCAGGTGAGAATATTCGCGTCCGAAATGACGCTATTTTACGTTAGCGATCCAATGAAATCGTGTTTTTCCCCTAAAAGTATTCTACACAAAATTTCACGATGAGATTTACGGTTAAAAATGACTGTGACACACTGGAACGTGTGAAAATTGAATATTAATAGTGAAGATTCTTTTTATTTCGAGACGTAAACATTTGAAGCCTTTTTTCTTTCAGTTTTGGACATAAATGATTATACGGAAAACTGCACCGTGCATCACAAAAAAAAATTATGTGATCTTCTATGAGAACTTTTTAAATACATTGAAATTTTTATTAAAAATGCTTTTTTTTTTGAATGGACAAAATAATAAACTGCAAGGTAAAATCCGACTCTAGCTCTGCGATTTTTTAATTTGTGTTCGTATTTTTTGTCTTCTCTCTTTTCGCTAGCCACCCTACGGTGCTCCGGGTCCTGATCATCGTGCCGAAGGTCCACCACCTCTGACGGAACAAGAATTCGAAGAAATAATGGGTCGTAATCGGACCGTTTCTTCATCCGCTATCGCTCGTGCGGTGTCGGACGCTGCAGCGGGTGAATACGCCAGTGCCATAGAAACATTGGTCACCGCGATATCACTCATCAAACAATCTAAGGTTGCGGCGGACGATCGATGCAAAATTTTGATAAGTTCCCTTCAGGATACGCTCAGGGGTGTGGAAACTAAGAGTTACGGCTCGGCACGACGAGGTAAATACAAAAGATTTTTTTGTTTGTAAGAATATATTTCAAAGTTGGGAATTTTAACGAAATATAAATGGATTTTTTTCGAACTTCGAAGGATGAAATATTTTTAATTAAAGGAGAATTCCTATGACAATAGTAAGAAATTAATACATTGATAAATTTGTTATACAAGTGTTTTGTTTGGCTATGATATACAACTTTTTTTACATATAATAATTACACGTTATACCTAAATCAACAATCTATTTTTTTTTACCTTTGTATAATTTTTTATAGGGCGTAAAAAGTAGTGTGCCAAAATGTCTCACAATTTCAGTTCCAGTAATAACGTCACTTTAGTGCATCGGAAAAAAAACGAAACGGATAAGAGAATAAAAAAATGGCACGAGTTTGAAAAGAAATTAAAAAAAAAAGTAAAAAAAAATTATTTCACTTTTTAGAGTGAAACAACTGAGGGAGTTACCGAGCAATTGTGGCTCTGAGTTGTATTACAATACTTATTCGCAAAGAGTGAAACAAGTTTAAAAGTAAATAGAAAAAGCTCATTCTGTATGAAGGGATAAATAATTGAATAATTAACACTCTGCAGGATGATTTTTCTATTCGGATGAGCCGTTTTTTTTTCCAAATCGCTGGAATCGATTTTAAAAACACAGTTGGGAGAAAAATGCATTAAATTATTTCGTTTTCTGCACAACTTTCCGAATAGCGAATAAATTTAGTTACCAGTTTTTATAACGTAATATTCTAGAGATATAAAATAGTAAAATTATCGGACGAATAAATGGTCGACTTTTTTCACGCTCGTAATAGATATTAACTCTTAGAGTTTGAAAAATAAAGAACATAAAAATATCGAATAAAAATCTAGAAAACAAGCGATTATATCAACATCGTTTAATTTGCTTTATAATTTGTCTTTCAGAACGTTCCCGCTCACGTGACAGAGAACGTAGTCACAGGCGTCGTCGCGAGCGATCAAGAAGTCGTGATCGTGAATACAGGGAGCGCAGTCGAGATCGTGATCGTGATAGGGACAGGGAACGCGATCGTGAAAGGGACCGTGATCGTGATCGCGAGCGTGAGCGTTACTACAGCGAACCGTATCCGAGGGAGAGATCACGTAGCAGGGAAAGGGATCGTGAGCGTGAACGCGACAGGGAATACAGAGAGCGAAGCCGCGAAGAGAGGTAAGAATTATGTTCTAAGTTTATTTTTTCAACCTTCTAAACTTGACAATAAAATAGCAGAGAATTCATAATTGAAGAGGATCGTTTCAAATTGCTCCATTTTTGATAGGTCAAAATGATTTTTATGAAAATCGCCTTGAAATATTCTGTTCCGATATATTTTGTGCCAAATTGCATTTCATAATCGAAAACACGAACCACAGTGCCTCGTCCAAATCGCATTATTTCGTTGTTTTATTTATTTATTTATTTATTTTCTACTGTTTCTGAAACATTTGTTATTATAGAAATACGGCCGGAAAGACACTCTTCAATTGTTTGACAGAAATAAGCTCATCGATTGTATGATTATTAAATGCTGGAAATAGCGCGGGAGCTTTATGAAAAAATAAAAACGCGGTTTAACGATAAGCTTTTTGTCCTCATTGTGTAACAATGCTCAAGGATATAGAAAGATTTCTAATGTCGAAAATATGTTTGAACGTTTAGTCTTGATAATTTCAGGTCCGCTACAGGACTTCTGTGAAGCATTGTTTTATTTTAAAATCGATATGATATTAACACTGTGTATGAAAGAAGCACTACGCCATCGAGTTGATGCAACGTTTTATAAACAAAAAATCGAATTCGTAGATTACGAAATGTTGAAAAAAATATGTAAATATCAAAATTTTGTAAGGCGTCAGAAAAATTTGTTATTTGTGTTCATTCCAACAGATCTAGTTATTAACTGTATTTTATCGTTGCGAGAATTTTTCAAACAAAAAATTCAAACCTTTTTTTGACGATTGTCGAATATATTATGAGCAACATTGTAATCGTCTTTAAAAATGCTTTTCTTATGCAGTGGACATCAAAAGTTAAATTCGGTGAGATTCCGCCATGAGAAATCAATGGGCAAAAATTTTATACGGGAAATCTAAAAACTCGATTTGAACGACAGCAATTTTGAGCATGAAACCGAAATTGACTAAAAAAAACTAATAACATAGGTTCACTCAAGTTTTTTCGGAAAACTGTAATTTTATTTTTAATTTGTTGTTTTCCAATTTTCATTGAATCTTACTTTTGGTCCAAAATGTACATCCTAAGCGAATTTAATCCGTCGCAGATTTTCTTTTCACCATTCAGAGAGATTAAATTCGAGAGCACATTAAAAAAAAAAACTAATTTGTCAATACCCCAAAGTAGAATTTCCAAAATAATTTGCGAAATCGGAAGGAAACATCTTTTTCATTTTTCACACGAAGGAAATATTTGTGTATTATATGTAAAGTCTGCGAATTAAATTGTGCATTGCCTCAATCGACTGCGTTAATGTTATTGCAATATTGGCGAGAGTATGTACGGATTATCGTCTGTACGAGTGAACGTGAAGTGAACAATCGAACATTATCAATGAAAAAATATTGTCAACCCGTTGAAATTAAGTTTCAGCACGCGTCGATTTAATATTGAGCGTGTCATTTTCTAAATGAGCATTCATCGGCAAAAGTCGTGTCGATTAATGCTTTATTTATACATTGTGGTCTGATTCAACCCGAATCTAAAAATTGCTGAAAATTTAATATTTTTTTTTTTTTTTTAAGAATCATTTAATTTATTATTCATCATTGTGTTTCGAAGAGAAAGCGATTTTTTCAGACCGCACTGTATAGCGAAAACTGAATTTAATAAAAAATATGAAATAATTGAATAAGTGAGTGTTAAGAAAATGAAGAGTCTAAGCGTAACAATAAAACTCATAACAAGGTGTACATTTTTTATTAGTACGACGCGTCAGTCAGCCAGGCCGAGAGTAAAGGAAGAGCCGCCTGAGACGGCGCCAGTATCATCCGCCAAGCCGTCTAGGTAAATCACGATTTTTTTTCGTTCTACATTTAAGCTAGAGAAAAATCTCGTAAAAATAAGAAGACGATGACGCCGATAATATAATTATAAAAAAACACTACGAAAGCGTTCGCTACTTTTTCTTCTTTTTCTCTTAACACTAGATTTACGAAAGGGTGTCAATATGACGGACTTCCAATGGGAAAACAAAGCTTTTCCATCGAGCGCCGTAAATCTACTGTTAAATAATTGCATAAGAAACATGGAAACGAAATATTTATGTACAATTTATTTGCACTACTGATTAATGAAAATATGATATTTTTGCGACATAAAAAATATCATTTTAACGAACAATGTATTGGATCATATTGTCGATCGAAAAAAATAATCATCACACCGTAGTAAATTTTGGTAAATTTAATTACACATCACACACACACACACACACACACACACATACTACTTTAATGTAATAACAAATATTTTTTGTACGTTCGGATTTACATGCAATGTTTTGTTCTGTTTTTTTTTCTTCATTCGTCACGCAAAGATTGTGAAAAGTTTTTATAGTACAGAGTTATAAAAAAAAAGCGGAATGAAAATGTAAACGGTGTAGTAAGATAATGGACTGACGTGTACTGTGTAGGTATTATGATGATCGCTACAGAGAACGCGAACGAGAGAGAGAACGAGAGCGTGAAACCAGCAGAAGACCAGCCGAAAGGGAGAGAGAACCCGAGCGCGAACGTGAAAGAGAACGTGAACGGGATCGTCGCGACGAAAGAGGAGACTCTTCACATCGTTCCAGACACTAGAAGACAAAACGAAAAAAAAGCAGAGAGCAGAGTGACAGAGTAAATGAAACAAAAGAAAAAACAAATTAGCAAACGAAATCTGACGTCGCAACTTGACCCAAAAATGATGATCGCATCGTGCAAGAGATTAACGGGTTCATGTATCTTTTTTTTTTAATTCTTTTTTTTTTCCATTCGAAATGAGTGCAACCTCCTTTATCTTCGTGATCAACCGCATTTCTTTCTCGGACTGTCCAAAGACTTAAGCAAAAACTAAGAAAACAGCAAATTGTCACCGAACGAGCAGTGTTAGCTAAATAATGAAGTTTTATTGAAATTCTCGTTTTTAAACACTTCATTCAAAGGTTGACAGCTAAATGAATTCACCTCTCGGCTTTGTCTACAGTGAATTGTAACTTTGTTTCGAGCCTAAAAAGATTTTTTTTTTCGTTTTTTTTATTGCTTTTTCAATTTGCCACAATGGTTTCTTTTCTTCGACACACCATATACATATGATAACTATAATTTACGTGTATACATACATATATGTATCAGCTCTGTAGTTGAGAAAACGTTGACTTAGATTTAACAAACAAAACTAAAAAGAAAAAAATGAAAAAATTTGGCTGACCATAATTTTTTAGTAGCCAACCGACGATGACGATAATTGACTGTGTGTGGTTTTACAAATCGTGTATATGTATGATGAACTGTCGGAAATAATTAATGGGGGGGAAAAAAAACAAAAACAAAGCGAACAGCCGTGCAAGATATCAAGAGCGAAGTTATAACGGGAAACGAAACGAGGACGAAATTAACAATATTGAAAATATAACGCGGGATTTTAAGGAAGACTAGATTTCATGCTATTTTACGTCGGACATGTCAAGAGGAACGAAAACGTCGTCATTATGAATTTCAACGATCTTCTAGCTACACGTCGAAGCAAGATTGTATCTTAATACTATAATACATATAAAAAAAAAAGAAAAAAATATTCGCTTTCCAAATATACATGATAAACATGTCTTTACTTTTTTGATCTGTGCACACGATATCCTGAAAATTGTTAATTTTTTGATACACACTAAAAAAAAGGATATTTATTAACACGATACGGTCGCGTGAAATGTGTAATGATTTTGATGTATGAAAAGTTGTAAATAATCTTGCGAATGTACGCGTGTGTAAACGCACACACGGGTGCGTGTATTGACGTGAGCTCTTCTGTGCAATCTCGAGTACTATCAGCGGGCAAGAAACATTCATTTTCATTTCTTCGCTCAATGTTTTCTATATTCCCACGAAAATTTGACCATTTTACATCAATTTTCTCACGACTTTTCGTTGACACAATTTTGTTATTATTATTATTATTATTAAAAATTACAACAGCTTGAAGATCGCTCCCTTTTTTCGAATTTTTGTGATAATCGCTAATTATTGGTTATTGTGATCGAATAAAACTTTTCGCTGCGACCCAAACATCCTCTATAGGATCAAAAAAAGTAGAAAACAAGTATTTTTTCATCTCAACGAAATAATTAAAAACGATATTTCGAGATCGCACGGACTAGCCCATAGTATAAAAAAAAAAACTCGTTAATTCCGAATGGCTTCGTTGAATTTTCTTATTCGTCAACACTGCCCATATTTATTAAACGGAGTGCACACATCTATCATACATAAGACACGCTGCACAGAGCTGTAGTTTTGTATCGACTTTGTGAGACTCGTGTGTCTCGAAATATTAATATTTATTGAGTACACGAAAAATTTCCAAAAAAAAAAACAAAAAGAAAATGACAAAAAATAACGGTAAAATAATGGACACTCCATTCTCACAAAGTACTTTGCGAATTGTAGTTATATCCTGTAGTATGTCCAATCAAAATTATCCCGATTCCTTGTTTCATAACTCGAACAAGTACAAGTTGATTATTGCATGCACTTAAAAAAAAAAAATAAAAAAAAAATCAGATAAAAGACGAAACTGATGAGAAACCAGCCCAAACTTGGGTGTCTGTTACCAAAGTTATGTTTACAAGGCGAGCAACTTTTACAAACTCGTCTTTTCAAAAATCTGTTAATTCTCATGTGAAAATGCGGCTATAAATCGAAAAATTCATGGGCAAAAAGCTCTATGCTTTTAAAATTGTCCACTAGCAAAAATTCGACTTGTCTAAATTCGTAAAATCGTTGATCAGCGGGATATTCAATGATATATCATTTTTTATTTTTATTCTTTCTCATACCAGAAAACAGCGAAGCATTTTTTTAAAATCACATCTCGAAAATGAGATATCCGATAAATCAATGCGAAATATTCTCAGAGCCAAAATATGTTGTTATCGTAAAATGCGTTTTATATTTTTTTGAAACATCTACGAATCTTTGTAACTTGAGATTCGTTTGGCTTGTTGTCCTGGATTAATGCGTACGGACGTACGGGGTAAGTTTTATATCGTACATGCTGAAGTATTTTACTTTTAATTATCTCTGTATTTCATGTAATAGTTCGTAAGACAAGCGAAGTATGATACTGCATTATATATTATTTAAATTTATATATTTTGTATATATAATAATTATTCCATTTGTCACTGACAAAGCTATTTTGGCGAATCTCGGGGAAAAAAGCAATTACCATAAATGTGGTATCATACTGTTATTTTTTGTGATTGCCGATCGGTATTTAAGGCTGTTAAACAATAGTCGAGCGTTAGGCTAATTTTAGGAAGGACACGATTACTTTTTGTTTTCCTTTTTGTAATTGAAATTTGGAAAAATCAAAATCCCTTGTTTACGTTCGTTCCAAGATTTTATATAATACGTAAGAAGCGACTAATTTTTTTATTCATTTGCTAAAAATTATATTCTATTTCCGTACGGTGTACATAGAATAGCTTTATTTATTATTCGGAACGAGTGAATCTACGTTTTTTTTTGTTTCGTTTACCAAAGAGATTCACGCAGAAACGAAATTGAAAGACAAGAAAAAGAGAACAGATTTTAGAAACTGTCAATGCTCAGAAAAATGCTGTTAAGAACGTCGAATTGCTTTTTATTCGCCTTATAGATTTATTTTACGTTTTCATTTTATTTTTATGTCAGAGAAGTTCGATGTTTTGTCACATTTATCAATGTATGATTTATATTTTTCCACTATTCGCAATTTTAACCGCGAGCGTTTTTTATACAATCGTTATAACGAAAAAAAACATATATATATATATATAATTCTAGTCAATTTAATCTAAATTTATATACAATAATATACTTGCTTCGAGTCACGCATATATCGCTGTGTGTTCTTGTGATCGAACTTGTATTTTATAAGACTAAAAAGTACAAATTTAGACGAACTTTAACCCGCCGTTACCACCGTGCGATATTTAACTCATATTCGACCACTGAATTTTGTTAGAATAACATTTTCGAGGATATTTATTTTTTTTGTAATCGCTCAATATAAACATTTCAATATTTATTTCAATATTAGCTGAAAAGGTGAAAAAAACATTTATTTTAAAGCGCTCTATCAGTTGCACGAGTGCGAGAGAAATTTCTGCAAAGCGATTCTTAGTTTTCTTAGAGACGCTTGATATTTCGAGAAAAAGAAAAGTTACACCTTATGCTCTGAATTTATTTCGAAAATTCAACTGTGTTGAAGAAAAGTGAGCAGCATTTTTACCGAGCGTACGAGTGATAGATCGCCTTAAGTGAATCTCGTGGGAACGCAAAAATGTAAATAACGAAAATTACACTGAAATTGAATACCACACGTAAAAAGATTTATTTTTATTCAATTCTTTTTTATTATAAATATATGGAAATACATAATAGAAGTCTTATTGATTTTACAATTAGAAACGAACGTGAGTGAAATGTTTATGGCACGAGTACTGGCGAGTAAATTTGGGGTCTGATTAGCTGTGATAATAGTAATAATGTTCATACGATTTTAAGATATTTTCATTGATCGCGAGACGATCAATATCCTTGTAGGTGTCTGTCGATCTGGAGACCCAATGAACAATAATCAGTATTATTTTTTTTGTCACTATTATCAAACGGTCCGAGTTATGATAAATCGAAAATAAATATATGGTGTAAGGTAAGTGTCGAAACAGACAAAAAAATTTTTGTGATCTCGTGTTATATATTTTATACCTTTTTTTTACAAAATACCTTTATATGAATATGTACTGTTTAGCGAAATACGAATCTTTTTAGGAATAGTTAAAAAAAAGAATCGCTCGATAGTATTTATTACACGACTCCGAAATTGTATCGATTTAAAAATGGAGCCTTATTTGCCGCGTACCTTAGATCATAATCAATATATTTGTACTGTTACATCGCCGGATAAATTATTTTACAAATTTTATACAGGCGCAAACACACTGTACGATTACGAGAGAATTGATTTCGAAAAAAGAACGATATTTGATGTAAAAGAAATTACATTAAAGCCGCGTTATCACTATAAACCGGAATTTTATAATCAATTCAAAAGCTTGTGGCACTCGTTACAGTGGAAATCATAAAAAAAAATGGTCAAAAATCTTTGTTTATCGACGAATTATTTTATTATGAATTTATCAAATCGTGATGATTTAAAATTCATTATATGTCCACTGAAACACACAATTGAAACTGAAACGTAGAAACAAGTTTTCTTATTTTTATTATTATACAAGTTTTAAAAATTCGATCTAAAGGATTTAAAAAAAAGCGATGTTTTAGAATTTACCGATTTATTGAATCAAATCAATCCTACATTGATATGTTTATAATTTTGTACGTTTGAATATTCAGCGCCTCATTATTATCGACATTTTTAGTTCGAATGAGTAAATTGGACTTTTCGGTATTATATCGAACGATCGACACGTATCGTCGTTAAATTTTTGTCATCGCATCGATGACAAAAAAATATATTGAAACCGACTTTTCAACGATGATACATTCGGAAAATGTTGACGAATTTCAAATTATTGTACACTTTTTTTTTGTTATTTGCGAATGATCGAAAACGGCTTATTTCTTATTTTTCTTTGACCAATTCATAATTCGGCGATTCAAATTTATCGAAATAAAAACGAATTGTGTATAATTTATATGTCCATATTTTACGAGTGCACAACCAGAACAATCAACATTTTTCGGGACGGAATTTTGGTTTTCCAATACATAAAATTTTATTTTTCCAACTATGTGAGCATAAAAAATGTCAGTCTTTCAATAATTAACGTATAAATGACACGAGTAAAAAGTACAAAGTCACTCTTTTAAGGGGGGAAAGTCATGTAAGCGTACGTTTTTTTCAAGATTTTTTTATAAAGAAATGGAATAGTTTATTGAATTAATATAAAGCATATCTCAAAATATATGATGTAAAGTATATTGACAAATTTTTTTAAACTAAAATATTTCAAAATGGCGGCGCCACAGCTGTTGGAAGCAGATTTGCGTCGTGCAGCTTACAGGTCTTAAATCTCAACTAAAATAAAAAAATTTTTATTGTTAAAATACATTAATACGCTTTGCATAACGGAGAAAAAAAAATAAAAATTTAGGACCATTTGAAAAAAAATCACTTATTTTTGTGTGATTTTTTTCAAAATGGTCCTAAATTTTTACTTTTTTTCTCTTCGTCATGCAAAGCGTATTAATGTATTTTAACAATAAAAATTGATTTTTTGATTTTAGTTGAGATTTGAGACCTGTAGGCTGCACGGCGCAAATCTGCTTCTAAAATCTTCATTTTTAAATATTTTAGTCTAAAAAAATTTGTCAATATACCTTACGCTTACATGAATTTCCCCCCTTAAACGAACAATTTTGTCAAACGAAGTAAAAACATGTTAAATATAATCAGCAAATACAATCAGTGTAAAAAAATAATAACAATAATCGATTATTAAAAAACGATTTAAATATTTTTATTCGACAGCACTGTCAGAATATTATTTTAATAATGTGATCTTTAAATAATCCATATAATTGAGATTCTTAATGACGCTCTAATAATCAACGAAATTACTCTCGAGTTAATATCGATTTTTTATACTCAAATAAGAATGTGCGTGCAAAACATTCTCGAATAAAAGAGTAATCTAATAAAAGTGTTTCGAAATTTAATTTATTTTATTTTACTCGACTATACTAGTCTCTAATTTGTTCGATAATTCTAGCCAACTGTATAAACGTTGGCACGACAAAAAGATATTGAAAGAATGTATTAGATTTCTCACTAAATATCAGAAGTAGAAAATGTAGAGAGAGAGAAAGAAAGAAAAGGATAAATTTGGCACAGAGCTGTTTTTGTACCTTGACGCGTTATAAAACGTGACTTAATCGAATTAATTCTGTACAACTATACAGTGAGAATAACGGCAAAATATTTGTACAAATGGTAATAAAATCAGTCGGTGAAGATTATTAATTCGGTGGATAATTTCCGTCCATATGCGAAATGTATGTTCGTTATTTCCTTCAGTTTTCGTTATTGTACGAGTAACAATTTTTCCAGTTTTTATAGTGTTTTAAACATATTACTAGTGAAGATTGCATCTCGAGAGTTTTCTTTGTATGAGACAACTGACGTGATAAACGTGACCACATGGGAACAATGAAATTCCGTTGTCTCCGAGCAAAATAGGTGTTTGTAACGAGAGCGTACAGCATGGACAAATCAATGATTTTGCTTGAAATCGGCGACCCCAATGATGGGGACCCACGCCAAATAGGTTTCTCTCCATTGGCCTTTCTATATCTTTTTCAATTGATTCTAGCAATTGCTCCTGGATCTGTAAAATGTAAAGAAAAACAGTATAGATAATGCATTTCTACAAAAGTAAATAAATGCAGTCAAATACTTACATAGAACAATACTTTTTTTATGGAAAATGACGAAAATGAGCGTTTATTTATTTTTATATGAATCGAATTTTCCGAACAGTTGATGAAAAATTATGCTGATTTGTTCGTAAATATTTTAAATCGTTAAACTTTTTTTCTTATTTAGCCACGAGTCAATGAATTCGAATTATAATGTATTTATCGCATGATAATTTTTTACTTCAAATCTTCGAAATAATTTAATTGCCATTGATAACGGAAACAATAGTAATATCTGGGTTTAATTTGTGTTAAAAATTAGTGACACATATTTCTCAGCCATAAACAAACATTAATTTTCAGCAATAATCATTCTCAAAACTTATTATCATATTGTTTAAACAAAATATTGTTCGACAAATAATTAGATTTGATTTTTTTGTAATATGAAATGAGTTCGATGAATTTTTTAAAAATATTCCCTTTTTTTAGAATACTCCAAAAACTTCTAAAAAAAAGTATTGAGATATCACGAATATTTCACATACTTTTGTAAAAAAGATTGAACATTATTTATACGAAGTTTCTAAAATATTGAACGAACCGTTTCACGAATATCGCCTGCAGAAAATTTAAAAAAGAGGAATTTCAAAAAAAAAGGAAAAATTCCGAAAAGAATTCAAAAGTATTTTTGAAAATGAACAAATTCATTTCATACGACAGAAAAAAAAACATTTGACTGTTTGTTGAATAATTTCAATTTTTATAAAATTTGTTAATAATTTGTTCATTGCTAATGTCCGTAACTTCTCAAAGATGGTTTAATTCTTTCATATTTTTTGCGAATTTCTACTACTGAAATTTCCGTAACATAAAATAATTGGCATAAATGCTACAAAAATGTTTGAATTTTTTTACTGAATTGAAAGAAAAATACCTTTGGAGAACACATGGCTCCGTACTCCTGATTCCTTGGAGCATTTTTATTGAAATTCACAGAATGTTCAAGTCCATGATGATCCAGAATTTTCGTAAATATGAGAGATTGAAATATGCTGTAAATGAGAAAAATTCGAAGAATTATTGAAAATTATGTTGTACGATAAATATATGAATAAACAATAATGTTGAAACGAAATAGACTCATGCCTCTTGTCCAGTTTGACATTCGGTAGAACGGTTTCGATGAGAACAAGAAAAGTCATGGCTGACGAAGTGCCTTCGCGTTTCATGAGTTCTCGGGCGACTTCGCTCCAATTAATTTCCATTTTATTTTGAGTACGTAAATTTTCATCCTTCTTCCCGCAGCAAGGACAAATTCCTAATTCCATGTCTCTGATGCATTTAACAGCAATTTCCCACTGTCTAACATCGAGCATTGGCAATATCGTTGATAAAACGACATTGTCTCTCGTACAAAGGCACATGCAAAGAATATCGTCTATAATCGTAAAATCGATAATGGACATTGGCAAATAATAGCGCCACATAAAAGTTACATTGTTACATAATTTGATGCATTCCTCGCGTTCGGCATCGTTGAAAAATTTATCTAACAACGTTTTACCAATTTCCAAAAACTTTGGCTCTCGCGGAGTCTCGTTCGGATAAATAAAACCGCACGTGCATTCAGTGATACACGAAATATTAATATCGACAAATGATTTTACTATTTCATTCATGACACTCTCATTTTTAGTTTTAATCAATGTTTCCAACGTTATGTTTTCCAATAAAATATTGTAGTAATGCCGCTCAGTCGAACGTAGAATTTCGTAAAGAAAATCTTTGAGTTTTTCCACTCTAACGTAATTCTTGTTTATATCACTCATCGTTTTTCTTACATTTATTACAATATCTTCTATTTCGGTATCGTTCATTACTGGCTTTAAGCTATTGATCAATACGTAGACGGGATTCAATTCCGTTTGTATTTTCAATGTTGTCTCATCGATTTCACGAGAGTATGTTTTGTCGGGAGTGGATTCAATTTCTTTCGAAAAAGCCTCATCTCCGTTGGATGATTCAACATTGATATTCATAGTGGACATGAGATCGATACACTTTTCAGTATCTTTTATCATGTTTTTTCCATCGTTCAAGCGTTCTTTGTTTTTCACGAAATTCTCGCTAATAACAGGATCCAAATCTGCCGTTGTTGTCATTAGGTCGATTTCATCGGACTCGAATTTTTCATCGTTTTGAAAATTGTCTCGTTCGTTAGTACCATTATTTTTCAAATAGGTGCCAAAATGTGGTTTCTCTTCTAAACGAAGTTTTCCCGAATTCACGAGAACAATGCCCGAATTTAATTTAATCGGTTGAGAATTTAAATTGGATTGTATCAACGAAATGATTGGCACCAAAATCGCTGAAATTTCGTACTGTTCGCACGACGAATAAATCGTTTCTTCTCCGTCCTCGTTCGTCAAACGTGCTGAATATTTTTTACCGATTGTACTGTTGTTCAGGAATTCAGGCTTCAAAGCTTTGCACGCTCGCAAACATTCGATATAATTTTTTCCCTCGTAATATTTAAGGATCAGTGTTTCTGGCGTTGCCAATCTTAAACAATGAAACAATCCGTTTTCTCGCATCAAATATATTCTGTCATCGATCGTACGCGCCGTTGTAATATTTGTGTACTCGTTGTTCCACAATATTACCGCTGCGTTCGTGGGATCAATCACGTAAATTGAGCCTGAAGTGTGAGTCAGTAAATATTTGCCGCAGAGAACGTAAAGATGAGAAAAATTAGTGCTCGTTGATTGAGAAATCCAATTTTGTTCGATTTGACGAGTTTTCGAAATTTTACCAACGCTCGTACGATAAACTGGCGACGGTGGTATCGCTAGTGCTTCTTTAAATTGATGAGTTTTTATCACCGTTCCATTACTCGTTACTTCCCACAATCGACAGCCTGGGCGAGCACAATATATTTTCGTTCCTTTGTTTTCTCCTGTTTCACCGTTCGTTTCCGTTCTCGTATTCATCATTGTTTCCTCTCGATCTTTCTCACTTTTTTTTATCACCTTCAAGCTTGTCTCACACTCGCCAGATTTAACCGAAAAAAAACAAGCCCCGAATTCACCGTCTCGCGCTTTATTCCCTATTTGCTTGAACTGCTCTTGCGCTGTGTCACAAATGTAACAACGTGTCATCGTCGAAACGAGCAAAAGATGACCCGAAAATTCCATCTGCACTATCGTCGAATCCAGATGCATCAAGGCGCACGAGGGAGCTTGGAACATTCCGTTTACCTGAAAAAAGATGAGCCATCCTTTATAAAATCAAAAAAAAAAAAATTATGGAGAAATAAACGTTAAAAATCTTTAACGAAGGAAAAATACGATATTCTTAAGATTTAATAATTTTTATTTCAATAAGATAAGAAAATTTCTTTTATTATTATTAATTATTCTACACTTGCTAATGTATTTTAGTGTGCAGTAAAATATTTCGAAAATAAATTTACAAATAGTACGATACAAATAAATCTTTTTACTATAATTTTCTGTATTCTATTTTGACTAAAAATATTCATTATGTCCACAGTTTCTAAAGTTCTCTAAGACTAATATTCCCTTTTCAAACTCTGCACAGTTTCCTCGCAACCAATAAAATGACAAAAAAATAAAAAACATTCAAACATTGCAGAAGCTTTTTCTGAAAATTAAAAAATCAACAAAATTAGAACAGAACGTGATAAATCACAAGAGAATTTTAAAAATATGCTTTTAAAGAGTGACCTCGATGAAACTTTCAATAGACATTGGAAAATAAAATAAAAAAAATAAAAGATTAAAATATGAATTACAGTGAAAATGGAAAGAAGCATAGTTGATATTTTTCCAATTCCATCGCCGATATATATCTCCGAGCTATTGTCGTTCCAGCAGAGGCTGGTTACCATTTCGCCAAGATGTTCACTCGATACGGCCAAAAGCTTGACAGCCGGTTTGATTCCAATCAGACAAACGCTTCCGCGTTTTGTGGCAAGCGCAATAGTTTTTTCGTCCGGTGATATTACGACACAAGAAACCGGCCCTTCCTACAATAATTTATTAACAAAAAAAGTTCACAAATTCAGTAAATAAAAGAAAATATTCTTAAAGTACTGAAATTTCAATTGGACGATTGCAACCAAATTTCATTTTTCATTACTGGTATTTTTGGTCAATTTTTTTTTCCAAAATCCACGACATAATCGTGGAAAAGAAATTTAGACAAAAAAAAACAAGAATTTCAGTTGCATGTCAATTGAAATTTTGAGTAATTCCATTGCTCACCGATAAGGGAATTAACTGCTGGAAAATACATGGTTCGCGGATAAATAAATAGAGGCTTCCACTGGTTGAACCAAGAACTATGTAATTCGTTGAAATGTTGAGACATGTGTACTGTTTTTTTGAAAAATCATAAATATACATATTTATAATATATTAATAATTAATATTATATTTAATAAATGTATGTAACGCACACTCCGAAAAATAGATAAATATCCAAAAATATCTACACCAATCGATCTGCTCTTAATTTCCACATTTCGTATTTCGTGTTATTAAATCATTTTTAAACATTTTCCTACCTTGATACGTTGAGTGGCAGCTATAGGTTTATATAAAAGCGAATTAATTTCCTCACATTCCGACAAAATCATGAGACCTTCTTGCATGTTCTCGGTCAGCTGCTGCTTTTATAAAATTTACGAAAATCGTTCGATATAAAGGAACGCGAGTAACGAGTTCGACAATCCGCGTAATTCCCTTTGTTTCAATGCCAATAATAGACTGCATTGATACACCAAGTGTCAAATACCATGCGTCAACAATGGACCACACTTCTTAAGTACGGTGTGCTCACTCCTTCTCTCTAGTCTCCCTGAATGGACCAACTAATATATTTGCATTATAAACTAACTTATCCGAATGAAATACTAGCATACACTTGAATCGTAATCGCGATGGAAATTTACCATCCGTTGTCCTATTTCGTAATATTTCTGGTTTTTGACGATCGTCGCGCAATCTGTGGTTAATTCAGTCAACTTTTGGTGAAAATTGACTGGTTTCTCGGACTTGTTCTTTGAACACTGTAATTCAAACGGTGTAAGGTGTTTTTATTTTTTTCATACGCAATTCCGTATCATTTTTTTGATGTTTATATTTAAATAATACGTTGGCACGTGCATTTTTTCAAATGTATCATTTTTATAAACATAAAAAGATCATTTTGTTTCATTGTACAATTTTGTATTCCTTTTTTTTTGGTATTTACATTTGAATAATATATGTCGGCACGTGATTTTTTTTTTTAGAACGGAAGTAAAAATTTATTGGAACACGATCAGTTTTTTTATTGCAATATATTTTATTAATCGAATCATAAAAATGTATATATTTATATCTGGTTTGTATAAATGTTATTGTTATACAATATAATATTATCCAGAAGGTGAACAGCTATATGGAAATAAAACAAAATAAAATATTCATTAATAATCGATAATAATAAAGCGCGTTTGAAATTTTAATAGAAATTTGGGGGAAAAAAAACAAAACAAAACAAAAAAATCCCATTTAAAATTTGAATGGAAATTTGAATAGTATTTAAAATGTGAATTGAGTTGTGAATTTTTATTTGATTGTTAGTTAACGAAGAAATTCATATATATTCCAGCAAAGAATAAAAATATATTTTTCGAATTAATGGACCAAAAGTTTTTGAAATTATTATTTTTCAATAAAAACAGAATAAAATTGGATGACGCTTATTGTAACATTGTATTATCATGATGAACAATAATTTTTCGAAGTCACGGACCAGGCACATTGAAAACAGGTTTATAAATAAAGATATCAATCAATCATTCAATCAGGGAATGCCGAAAAGTTTCATCATAGGCATAAAAAAAATGAAAAAAAAAGAAAAAAAGATAATACGACATTGCATCGACAGATACATTTTCGGACTAGTTGTTTAACAACTGTAACAGTTTTTTGCTTACGTCAGCAATTACATCCCTGAACAAACATTGATCCGAAGAAAATCGAAGTATGAAACAAAAAAATCTATTTATTTCTAAACAGTTAAGTTCATGCGAAGTCTCAGGGTCGAAAAATAGGAAAGGAAATTAGGAATATGGAAGAAAATTTGCAAAAATACTCTTTTTTTTTAAATACTGTTTTCTCCTTTTTCGCGGGTGCGTTTGTTCAAATAATAATAGGTCGTCCATGAATTCAGCGGCCTCTTGTTCGATCAGAGAAAATTGAATCGTGAGGTAAATCGTTGCAATAGGAATCACTAGTTTCGGAGGCAGTTTGAGTGGTTCCGGTGCAATCAAAGAAACGTTTATCTTCCGTGTACGAGGATGGAGAAGAATTCGATCTGTCTGAATATCCGGAATCCAAAACGGTCGTTTTATTAAGACGCCACATTCTATTGGTGTGAGTTTTGGAAGTTCTGTAAACGGTGCCCCAACCATTAGACGACAATCTTCCTGATCGTGAAGAAAAAATGGAGCTTAGATCGGTCGATTGATCTATCGGGCTTATGCAAGGATAAGATTGATCGACGCTGTTCGAAGAAAATGGCGAAATGATGCTCAAAAGTGAGCTGGTCCTCGGTAAATTCCATTCGGATTTCTGGTTCCAATACATCCATTCGTCTTCTTCGATCGTCTCGATTTCCTCCAAATTTTGATTAATCACTTGGTCGTCGTTGTTGTTAGTCGAAATCGCTGGCTCTTCATTATTGTGGACCATCGAGTTCCAATTGTATAAATCGTCATAATTATACTTGATCGTCGGTGATCCCGGATCCGTGTCGCTGCTGCTGTTGCTGCTGCTGTCAGTTCCTTTGTACGATATCGAGGTCGATATTGCCACTGATTTGATTTCATCTTCGCTGCTGTTTTCTCCATCAACGAAAACATCTTCCTCCCGAAACTCTTCTTCGGCATTGTTACGATTCGTCAATTTTTTATAAGGAACTTCCGATTTCTCGTTCTTATAAGTTACCGGATGAACCCCATTTTCCAATGCTCTCACAAGCTTCTTTACGAAATTCTTTGAGCTTGGAGAAACGAGGCTCGATTTTGGAGATATTTTGCATCTTTGATTGAGCTCTTCGATAATCTCACTCACGAGACTCGTCCGAGGTTCCGATGGCTCGAGAGCCTTGACACTTTTGTTCAGACCCGCTGATTTATTCGATGAATTGAAAAAGGGACTGCTCGAAGATTTCTTCGGATGCATTTTCGGTGGATCCGAAAGCGGAACTGAATCGGGGCATTTTTCAGGGATCGGAGGAAGCATTTTTTTCGGTCGGAAATTAGATGTTCGAGGAGAGGATATCGAGGTTTGTCTTGTTGTTACGGTGTTGCAAGCAATGCATTGCTGCATTTTAAGTGCGGCAACTTTTTTCGGTGGTGACGTTGTTGATCCTTTGTTTTCCTTTTCGAATGTTCTCTTCCTCGTAGAATTATCTTCTGGGCATTTCTTTTTAGAATCTGAGCTACGAACCGGAAGTGGCGATTTCTGCGGTTCTCTTTCGTCATTTTCAATTTTTGATATTGCTTCGGCGGGCAAACTTTTAAATAAACAAATGCAAGGTGGTTTGCGATTTGCTTTACCCGATGTAGTATTCAAATCAGAAGCATTTTCGATCGAATCTTGCCATTCGTCGTATATTTTAGCATGGGCATCCCAAGGTTCGGCATGACTGCGATCTTTCTCATCTGATTTTTTCTCGTCCAAGGAATCTCTGATCTTATCGTTTATAGACTGATCGCAATAATCGTCTAGATCCGTTATCATCAAACGCTTCTGATTCCCCATTTCGTGTGGAAACACGATATTTATGTTTTGAATTTTTCGACTAGGTGATACGCGAGGAAACGTTTGACTGTTGCTCGCTATCCTCGATTTTCCAGCACTGTTGTCCACGTTTAGATTTTTTGATGGTACTTCCTGTTTCAACGGCGAAGGCGACTTTTTTGTTGGTGAATTTCGGTTTATTGTGTACGTGCCATAATTTGTCTTGACTCTTGAGGGAGATACAATCTCGGTCTCCAAAATACCATTGCGACACACTGAAAATAATTATAAAACATTATTGAAAATTGTTCCATTTTTTTCGTACATTTTGTGGTTTTTTCAGGTTGTTTTTTATTTTTTTATTTTTATGCCAACATTTTTCTTTTTACCTGTAGAATTTTTCGGTTGCGCAATCGTCGTCTTCGAAACCGAAGATTTGTTCACTGGCAAATTTTTCCACGGCGCTGGCCGCCGATCTATTGGCGTGTTGTGCAAAAGTATTTTTGGTGGACGCGAATTGTTGTTCAAATACCAATCCGGTATCGATAGCTTTTGAATCGAACGCAATACTCGCATTTCGTTCTCGGACATTTGTCGTTCCTGCAATTTTTATAAATTCAATGTTATAATCATCAATAATCAATCAATATTATTTGTAAAGAATTTTCGGATTAATCCGAATTTTTCAAGAAAATTTTAAACAATAATAAATCCTAAAAATCGCAATGATTTGTCCTCGATTCTTAAAGGATTTCGTTGAATCTTTTTATTCTCATTTATTTTAAAAATTTTCAAACTTTTCTACTATATAAGAAAAAGCAAGAAAACATCGTAAAAAAAGAAAAATTATTATACCCGGAAAAAAACGTACGTCACAAAAAACAAAATAAGATATAAACACGGTTTTCGATTTTCTTGGTTTTTCCTCGTAGTTCACTTCTAAAATATAATTTTATGTTATTTTTAAAATAAATAAATAACATAATACTTCGAAACTAAATTTTTGTTTGTGAACTAGAAAAAACAAAATCAAGTGAATTTCAACCCTAGCTACACACTACGGGGTCCAGTGGACCAACAGCAACACTACATTTTCACCTTTTTTTCAGCACAGGCCTTTTTATAAACATTATAACTTTTCATCAAATGATTTTTTGGCTTGGTCGGAGTCTGGCGTTTCGATTTCACTACAATTAAACCTTAATAAACGCGTTTGTTACAATTTTATAAAACAATAAAAGTCGTCGGTCCAATAGACCGATAGTGTGTAAGTAAGGTACTAAAAGTTATAGTGTGTAGCTAGCGTTAAAGTTTGCTTCGAATAGCAATGTTGAAGAGGAAAGTGTGCTTTAGTCATTCTTCAACTTGCAGTATATTTCACACATAAAACATTGATGCATTATTAAGAGAAAAAAAAGGAGGCTTTCGATTTGCTTGTGTTTTCCTTGCATTTTAGTTATAAAATATATTATAATTGTACTATATTTACAAAAAAAAATGAATAATAATCTTTGTTTCTATATTTTTATTTGCAAACTGGAAAAAATTCGGGTGAAATTTGTAGTTTGCTTAAAAATGCGAGCAATGTTGAAGAGGAAAATGTGCTCTTGTCATCCTTCAACTTGCAGGATATTTTATATAAAATATTCATCAGATGAAAAACAAAAAACAAACTTACTCGATAACCGAAATTCAAGTGAAAATTCAGATAAGTTTTGAAGTTTGCTTAAAAATGCGAGGATTGTTTAAGAGGAAAATGTGCTCTTGTCATCCTTCAACTTGCAGAATATTTTATATAAAATATTAATGTGATTAAATACAAAAAAAAAACAAACTTACTGGATAACCGATATCAGAGCAGGGTGATTGAAGCATATGCTTCCTTATCCACATAGTTTGTACAGCCATATTCATCACTTTAGTATCACACATATGAAATTCGAATAAATAAAAAATATGAACAAAAAAAATAAAACAATAACGTTATTTACGTCGAAATATTTGCAGCACTTTTTTGGTCTCCAAAGTAGTCACTTGTTCGAAGTTTCATAGAATACTGAAGAATAATTCGCCTCTTCTTGTACAAGCGGTACAAGGCGTTTGTGCGCAAATATATTTGGTGGTGGTTAAGCCAATCGCAGAGCTGGATTTTCATCCCCCTAATCGCGCGACAACCCCTAATTTTAAGACTATAAGAATTTGCGTACCTGAATATTTACGTCGCCGGTTAAATTCGACTACCTGCGACCATTTATATTTCGGATTCTACGAACGACTTAAACCCGACGATTTCAAGTATTTTCTTTTTCGTACTATCCGTTCATTGTTACAATCGGAGTAAAATAATATGAAAAGCCATTACATCCCCATCGTGACACTCTTCATCCTCCCACACCTTGACGTCATAAAATGTTGCTTTCCTTCTTCTACGTCTCTACTTAACGTGTTTTCTTTGCTTCATTCAAAAACGTTTTTCATACCTTTCGTTTACTTGACGATTGGAAAATATCGCAGCGAATTTTTCGATCACGACTGAATTTATTTTCTACGTAGCGATCGATTTTATCTACATTATTTACATACATATGGATACATTTGTATCATATAATATTTTGAAGATGAAAATCTAAATGTATGCCTCTTACGTGACAAATTCGATATCAATTATTTCAATGATTGTTAGCTCGTATATTTGATGTATTTGTGTACAGATTTCTCGTTATTGAAACCAGAAAAATATTGAAATGTTCAGGATTTTTATTTACAGACCGCGAAATATTAGTTTTTGATGATAATATCATTTTTGGTAATTTTTATAATAGATTTTTAGTCGAAGAAACTTATTGATCGTTTTAAAAAATATCGATTAGTAATAAAACAATAAAATAGTGAATAATTAAAATATTAATGAGTAGATATTAAATAATGAACTTGTTCATTCAAAGAATTTGAAAAAAATATTTACAGGAAATAAAGATGAATATTTGTTTTCGAATGATGAAAGTTCTTAATAGTTAGTCGCAATACTAATTTATACATTAACAATTTTGTGGGAACTATGAAGCACGTTTCGTGACTCATATGCATGTAAATATTATTTGCGATGTACTGGAGCCTGTCATAAAATCTACAACGATTCGAAAGGTGTATAACCGCCAGGACTGTAAACGACAGTACGTATAGCTTTGCACATATACTTTTCGAGTGTAAAAACCGTCACGATCAACGAACCTATTTGTAAAAAAAAAAAAATCTTTCAATCATTTTTGCTGTCTAGCAAACAATTTGGAGAGTAATTTTGGATAATTTAATTAATTACGAAGCATGAATAAATTATTCAAGAATTAATCAAATTAAAGACTTTTTGATAAATTTTTCAAAATCATTGCATTTTAATAAATAGCATTTTTAAAGGCCTTTTAATGCCACCTTTAACTTGATTAATCCTTGAATAATTTATCCATGCTTCGTAATCAACTAAATTGTCTAAAATTACTGTCAAAATTTTTTGAAAAACAGCCAAACTGGTCGCAACGTTTATTCGTGTAAAAATGGCACTCGAATTAACAAAAAAAAAAATCAACTATTGAGTTAATTTTTTTAATTCGAGTGCCATTTTTACACAAAAAATGTTGCAACCATTTTTGCTGACTCTAAAAAAATGTTGACAGTAATTTTGGGCAATTTAATTGATTACAAAGTAAAAACGTCGAATTAACAAAAAGAAATTAACTATTAAGGTAATTTTTTTGTTAATTCTAGTGCCATTTTTTAGAGCGATAAGACAGTCGAGAATTTCGAGATGAACAAGAGATTCATAATGGACGGAGGTGAAAGGGAATGTGTAAAAAGGTGGGGATTACGAACGTCGTCGACCTTTTTTCTCTTTCGACTTCAAAAACTTATGTCAGTTGTTCTTCTCGAGTGCAGTGAGAGTATCATCAAGTTGTTGTGTGAATGTAACCGAGTGTGTGTAATCAGCGTATGATTTCAAGCACTTGTCGATGTTTTCGTGAAACACCATCAAGGTAAGTGCGAAACTTTCAACAACTGTCCGATTAGTCCTCGCAAATATACGTGCACAAAATTATTTCACTATTTAAATTTTAAACAATTTTTATGCTCTTGCATTTTATTTTTACGTGCGTAATAAATAACTTTGGGTTTGTGTCGTTGAATGCACGATACCTGCGTACCCTAAATCGAATTGCCTGGATATAATCCGGGCATACAGTTAAGCGGATTGAAACAATTGTACTCTTTCTTCCCGCCCGACTCAATCCCGGGTAACGGGAATTTCTAGACGGAGCAGGCTCTGGATCGTGGCCACTAAGTCGAGAAATTGTACAGAAAATCCTCTGCCATATTCCATATTTATTTGGATAATGCTAAGCACATTTTATATATGTATATACGTTTCAAACAATAAGAATAGTTTTCTGCATTTCGAGGGCTCGAAGACAATCTCGTTTAATAATAGGTCATTGAATTTATGCACGTAGTTCATCTTCAAAAATGGAAAAACCAAAGAATATTACCCTCATATATACAGACAATTTGCCACCTCCAAATTAACTTGCGAATTATTCTTTTGAATGGCAATTATACTAAAAAGTGTCAACCGAAATGCAGAAAAAAATATTTATTCGAAAGCGTATTAAATCTCACTTTATGCAGTGTCAAAAATTTGTATAAAAGTGTTGAATGTTTAAACGTTTTGAGGATTTTTCAAAAATGTAAACACACAGTTGTGGTTAGAGGAAATTAATAAAAATTCTTATACAAGTCGTTTGAAGAGTACAGTTAGTAATTAGCAAATTGTGGTGGGAGACTGTGCAACTGTTACTCTTTATGACGAGTGAGGTGAAAGCGAGTCAAAGAAGAACTTCCATCAGAATGAGATTAATGTGTCATGAAGGACGCATATTTTCACGACCATCCCGATTCTGAGAACTGTTTTTAATCCTTAATTTATTGTTAATTTTCATAAAGTTCAGACAAATTTGACGATAAACTCAAATTCCTTTTTTGTTAATCTCCTTCCAATATTTTATTGTTTTTTTACTTTTTTTCACTTTTCAGATCACTTTTTTTACGTTTAACTTTAAACTTTAAGATTTTTTTACTTTTCAGATTAAAAAATAATGGCGTCAATGCGTTCATCATTTCGTCAAGTGCACCAGTTCGCCAGAAGGATGTCAAACAATCAGCAGGTGATAAATCCTCTGAAAGAATGTCCAGCAACTAATCCAGAAATAACAACGAACATAAAATCGTACGAGGAGGTACCTGGACCCAAACCGATTCCTATACTCGGCAACACTTGGCGACTTTTTCCCGTAATCGGACAATACCAAATATCCGACGTTGCCAAAATATCACAAATTTTTTACGACGAATACGGTGAAATTACACGCCTTTCTGGCCTTATTGGAAGACCCGATCTTTTGTTCGTTTATAATGCGAACGAGATCGAAAAAATCTATAGGAACGAAGGCCCAACACCCTTTAGACCATCGATGCCTTGTCTCGTCCATTATAAAAGTGTTGCAAGGAGAAATTTTTTTGGCGATTTACCTGGCGTTGTAGGAGTGTAAGTGCATTTTTATTACAATAAATTTTCTCATGTTTATTACTTTTTTACGTTATTTATTTTTATTTTTATAATAATTGAGTTTTAGTAACATGAATTTGTATTTTTTCTCAATCAATTTTATGCAATTAGCTTTGAGAATATTTCAATGAATACGAGTATGTTTGGCCAGTGACGAATTATTAATCGATTCAATCTCGATTCACGGTGAAATTTCAAAATTTTGCTATATTGTAATAATTTCGAATTTTTCATATATTTTTCTAAAATCTTACGTAGACACGGTGAACCTTGGAAAGAGTTTCGTACACGCGTCCAAAAACCGGTTTTACAGCCCAATACGGTGAGAAAATACATAACACCGATCGAAGTTGTGACGAGAGATTTTATCAACAGGTACGAATCGGAAAAACGATGAAAATAACATACATTTTCACATAATATTATTATACACCAATTTTGTTAAAACATCATTGAGGAGTGAGGGCTAGTCAGCATTTTCAAAAAATCGTTTTTTTGCATTTTCTAAAAGTACAGCATTTCAAAAGTATTCTCTGAAAATTTTAAATAAATCGGACCATTATTCATGAAGATACACAACTTTGAGCACAGCCATCTCGAGCGGGTAAAACTAGGTAGTTAGCACTTTAAGGAAGTTGTATCGATATTTATATGACATCATACGAAAAATACATTATATTTGATTATTCCAAGTTAATGTATTGAAATTTGGCGTGAATCTTCTTGAACAGCATTTAATTATGTGTGAAAAATGTGGAGAGGTTTCACCGTCTAGTAATCGAGATATTCATTGTTGAAAATGACAAGTTTAACATGAGCTCTTGTGGAAGCTTTCAAAAAATTGCGAAATTCAGCAAT
This sequence comes from Rhimphoctona megacephalus, assembly GCA_963989365.1. Lineage (NCBI taxonomy): Eukaryota > Metazoa > Arthropoda > Insecta > Hymenoptera > Ichneumonidae > Rhimphoctona > Rhimphoctona megacephalus. The sequence continues at coordinate 33,119,370 of OZ022415.1, read as the reverse complement.
AAATATCTTAATTTTGAGACGATGAATCATCGGCATATTCCGCCAGAAGTTTAATACCATATTAAGCTTTCTATTTACAAAATTTTATTGTGTAAAGTTGGAAAATAATTTTTACATGAGAAACGCTATAACCTCCTTAAACGCGGTTTTTCTCGAAAGCACGTTTTCAAAGTCGGTGATCACTGTAACTCCAGAACGGCTTGACCGATCGTTTTGAGTAGTTTTTTTTTTATAACCGAAAATATAAGTGAAATTTTGGTCGAAAAACAAATTTTGACATTGAACATCCGCCATTTTGTAAAAAATCGAAATTTTCATTAACCCTTCGTCCATCCAGGGCCCAATGTGATTTACTAATGATCCCCGTTAATTTTTTTGGTTTCAAATGATCCAGTGATGAGTAGCAGTGATCATCGCAAAACGCCTTTTTTTTACCCCTCGCAGACTGACTGTATCTCGCTTATTTATCATTATTTTTCAACGAACATTTTACTGCAACTTCTAGAAATATTGATTATTCATATGGGAAAATATTTTTCACTAAATAATAAAATCTGTTTTTAAAGAAAATCTCGAAAAAAGCATTTTTTTCGGCGTTACAAGTAGCCCTCACTCATTAACTCCAGCTACACACTATAACTTTTAGTACCTTACTTACACACTATCGGTCTATTGGACCGAGAACGTTTATTGCTCTATAACATTGTAACAAACACATCTATTGATGTTTAATTGTAGTGAAATCGAAACGCCAGACTCCGACCAATCCGGAGAAGTAATTAGTAAAGCCAAAGAGTCGTTTGATAAAAAGTTATAACGTTTATAAAAAGGCGTGTGGTGAAAAAAAGGTGAAAATGCAGTTTTGCTGTCGGTCCATTGGACCCCGTAGTGTGTAGCTACTAGGGTTAACCCCTTCACTGATAGGCCCGCCACATAGTGCGCTGTCCAAAATATATTAGGTATTGAATCATACAAAATTGAATATCAATGGTGTTCCCAGGTTTTTAACATCGTCGATTAAGATTCTCACGAAAAAAAGAAGAAAAAATATTGTGGACATAAAATTTCGCAAGATTATTGCTATTATTGACTAAATGATAAATCACGATATTTCGTACATATTCATTTATTTCCTCCGACATTAGTTCGTAATTTTTTAACGATCCGAAGTGTGTCATGAGGAGGCTGCACGGTAGGATTTTACATTTCATTTTTTAATTTTATATATTTTTTTGGTTTAAATTTTTTTTTTTTCAAGTTTAAGCCAATAGAAACGGTTGAAACTGAGGAAAAAATCATCTCTATACCTTTATTGATTGCTTAGAAAATTAATTTTGATGATAATCGTGTTTTTTAGCCTTTCACGGTAGCCTACCCTCTTATATAATTAAAAAAAAAAAAACAAAAAGATTTTCATGTTTGTTGTTCTTTAAGAGTGCAAATATCTTTTACTAATTAATTTTTTTTTTTGCTATTTTATTGTCTACCAGAAATGTCCACCTCATTCTCAAACCGTCTACCAGTTAAGGGGTTAAAGTTATTTTTTTCCAATGATGTTGACAGAACAAAAACAAGTTTAATTAATTTTTTCATAGTAAAAAAAGTAAATTAAAAAAAGGCTTTAAATTGTCAATGATCTTGTTTTTATCGTCTAAGTTTTTCTACAGGTTGTGATATTGAGTTTCTTTTTTTACTGTAATTTTTTAGATTCCTTAAAATGTTTACAGAATCGAAGAAATCAAGGGAAGGGATGATGAGGTTCCGGCAGACTTTGACAATGAAATTCACAAATGGGCTCTCGAGTGTAAGTGCTCTCATAAAAGATCATTACGAATTTTTAATGAGCGAGATTTTCTATCGTGTCCAATATCGAAGATGAAGATAATTTTACCATTTCTATACATTGTTTAACAACAGGCATAGGACGAGTAGCTTTAGATGTCCGACTTGGATGTCTAGACGGTAATCTGACGCCAGAATCCGAACCCCAAAAAATAATTGACGCTGCTAAATTTGCGTTAAGAAACGTAGCAGAGCTCGAGTTGAAGGCCCCTTATTGGCGATACATTCCAACTCCTCTTTGGTCGCGCTATGTTCGAAATATGGACTATTTCATTGAGTAAGTAAAATGGCAACATTTTATACACTTGTAATATAATGAAGTTCACTTTCATCAATGGAAAAGTTGTACTAAATTTTTGATAAGGAAATATCAAAATTTGAATTATTTCGTTGAGAAAAACAAAATTTCATATTTTAAATCTTCATGCAAAAAAAAAAATCCAAACGTTATGTCAAAGAGATAGAAAAATAGGATGAATTTTGTGAAATGAAAAAATTATTTCAAGATTTTTTCGTAATCGAATAATGCATGGGATTTGATGAAAGAATAAGAAATGAAAATATACCGTTACAGAATATGTATGAAGCACATCGATGCTGCGATAGTAAGACTGAAAAATAAGAAGGATGTTGCCGAAAAGGATCTTTCGTTGCTAGAGCGAATCTTAGCCAAGGAAACAGATCCAAAAATAGCTTATATTTTAGCTCTCGATTTAATTTTGGTTGGAATCGATACGGTACAATTTTTCAATTTGTGTAATTGAATTTTCTCGTACAGTTCCTTGTAATCGTTGTCAACAATTATTATTTTTTTTTTAATTTAGATTTCTATGGCCGTCTGTTCGATTTTATACCAATTGGCAACGCGTCCCGAAGAGCAGGAAAAAATTTATCAAGAGTTAGAAAAAATATTACCAAATCCAATGTCTCCACTTACAACGAAACATCTCGATCACGCAGTTTACATGAAAGCGTTTATTCGAGAAGTTTTCAGGTGGGTGCTCCGATGAATTAAATTTATACAAACAATAAATAAAACCGATTAACTTCAAAATGTCAAAATATTTTTTTGCCCTCTCTATTTATAAATTTGTTTATATTGCAGAGTATATTCAACGGTAATCGGTAATGGAAGAACTTTACAAAACGACGCTGTTATTTGCGGTTATCGTATTCCCAAAGGAGTAAGAAAAAATTAATCGCTAATTAAAACTAATAAATTATTTAATTAACAATATTATAATTTGTAAACGTCAAAAAATTATCATTGAATATAAATTATTTATAGATTTTAGATTATTGATCATTGTTTATTGATTAAACCAAGTTAATTTAAGTTTTCCAATTATTCAACTTATTAATTTCATTCTTTTCGTGTGTTTTAGGTACAGGTTGTATTTCCTACCCTTGTTACCGGAAATATGGAAAAATGGGTCGCTGACGCAAAAAGCTTCAAGCCTTCGAGATGGCTCAAAGATTCATCCGACGAAAAACTTCATCCGTTTGCTTCACTTCCGTACGGTTACGGCGCTCGGATGTGTCTTGGACGAAGATTCGCCGATCTCGAAATGCAAGTCCTTCTTGCAAAGGTGCGTTCGAATATAAATAATCGCTCAAAAATCCAAATTATTTAGCTTTAATAATTTTTGAACCGTTAGCAAAAAACATTCGTTCAAATATAATTTCGTTCTAATTTACTTTTTATTGTAATCCACGTTTTGATTTTTACTCAAATTTCAAGCAAAATATTGAGGTTCTTTTTTTAATCAAAAAAATCCCTTCCTTCGACAGGCAAAAAATTTGCCATTTGTTAATTTAATTTGTGGAATTTTATCAATTTTTAAATCCGCGAAAAAATGTTGAGCTCGAGAATTTCTAACATAAATCGGTAAAAAAACAGCCCCCGTTCGTAGGAATTGATTATTCTTCGGAAACTGTTAAAGTTTGTGCCAAATTTCGTACGATGACATAAAAAATGATGTATTGAATAAAAAATTTAGATCCACAATTGTAGAATTTGGTGAAATATTGACTCAGCACATCAAAAATAAATTTGTAATTAATTCCGCATGTTTTTTTTAGCTCATACGTTCATATAAATTGGAATATCATCACGAGCCTCTGATGTATAAAGTGACGTTTATGTACGCACCGGACGGCGATCTTAAATTCAAGATAATCAAAAGATAAATTTAATAAACGAGAGACATGAAATATTTATTTGTATACAGTATATTTATTTGTACTTTTTACAATAAGCGTATAAATCATAAGATATTTCTTAAGAAATAAAAATAAAGATAAAAAAACAACAATCGTCACTTAAACCTAATTTTCCTTACGCGTGGCTGTGAACGAATGAGAAATTTCTCGATGAATAATAATTATTTTATTATTATTTTTATCTTTTGATGAATTTCAGCTTGAGCGGTCCTTTTGGCGTGTAGAGCGGATTTATATGGTAATCTAATTTCTCGTGATGGTATTCGAGCTTAAAGGCCTGCACGATCTGAAAGAAAACATTGGAAAAATACCTTAATTATGGCATAGTTAGAAAAAACCTTATAAGACCGTGTTTGATTCGATTTACGAGCTTTCTAGAAAGTGGGATATTGAAGTGCAGTCATTTTATTGATGGTGAATTGAATAATGATAGGGATAATTTGCAAAAACGTTGCGTTTTATAATAAAAAATAATAATATATTAACAAAAAATTGTGAAACCATTTGAAAAATTATTTGCAAATTTGGGCAACATTATAATTGATCATTGATAATTCTCATTATTGTTTATCATTTGAAATATAATAATAAATCATTCATAGATTAATTAATTAACGAATTAATTTTAATTAAGTCTCATTAATGATCAACTGTTATTTTTTATTTTTATTAATTTCAATATAATCAATTATGATATTCATTAATTTCTGTTTTTTTTAATGTCGAAATCATTACTTACCACTGTGCAAACTTATTTTTGAACGAATTACTATTGTGTCGAACACAAATTTTTTTATTACCTTGCTAATTACCATTACTATCTCAAGATCGGCAAATCGTCGACCGAGACACATGCGTCTGCCATAGCCGAATGGTAACGATGCAAATGCGTGTCGTTGGTCACTTTCCCCCAGCCATCGTTCCGGCAAAAATTCGTCGCAACGCGGGAAATACTTTTCTTGATTACTAATTACGTAGTGTTGAAATATCACGTGTACCTGTGGCATAAATAATACATACAAATTATTGGATAACAAAATATCAAATAACATAAATTTGTTATCCCTACTAATATTATAAATGCGAAAGTGTGCTTGTTGGTTTGTCCTTCTTTCACGCAGCAACGGAGCAACGGATCGACGTGATTTTTTGCATAGAGATAGTTTATAGGTCGGACAGTGACATCGGCTACTTTTTATCCCGGAAAAATGCACGGCTCCTGTGGGATAAATCTGGAGCGTAATTCTGTAATTACCACTTCATGCTAAAACGGCTGAACGGATTTTGATGAAATTTTGTATGAAGGTGTCTTAGGTCTTGGAATAGCACACAGGATACTTTTTATCCCGGAAAAATGCACAGTTCCTGTGTATTATTCGGCACTTATTATTCTTACTTATTACACTTACTTAATACAAGGGCCTAAGCTATACTAAGCCGCAAGCAAAGTCGCGGGTAAAAGCTAGTAGATAAATAATAAATAAAGATGAATGATATTAGATCATTTTTTAACAATAACAAAAATGCCTTTTTCAATAATAAAATTTAACAATATTTTTTAATAAATTAGCGAGATTAATTATCATGGCTAAAGAAATTCATTACAAAATTGAAAAAAAAAAAATAATGAATTTTCTTGACTAATAATTCATATAAATTAATCATTAATAAATACCAATAAATGTAATAATTGCATTATTCAAAATTTGAAGTCATTGATTATTTCTAAGTAATAGGAATCATAAAAAAATTATCTTAAAATCAGCTTGATAATATAATAATATTTTAAAACGTAGCACATTCCTGTTTTCCTAATTTCTATTATTTAGAAATCATGAGTAATTAAAATTTTGAATCATTTCATAATTATATTTATCAAGATTTATTAATGATTGATCGGAATGAATTATTAGTCGAAAAAATATGACTATTCAGCATTTGTTTTCAATTTCGAAATTTATTTCTTTCGCCATGATAATGAATCCTGATAATTTATTTAAAAAATATTAAATTTTATTATTGAAAAACGCATGTTTCGTAATTGTTTCTTTTAATAACATTTGATATTTTTTAATAAATTATCAGGATTCATTATCATGGCCAAAGAGATAAATTTCCAAATTGAAAAAAAATGCTGAATAATCATATTTTCTCGACGAAAAAAATAAATTTTTATTTATCGATAATTGAAATGAGAAAAAACGAAATGTTTATTTTTGAAAAAAGAATATTGAATAAATAACAAAATTTTTATGAAGAACTGAAATAATAGTTATTAACAATTTACAAAATAAACATACTCCTTCAGGTACTTGAAATCCTCCTATAATAGTTTCTTTGGTCGTGCAGCGTCCATTGCCAATAACAACCGGTCGCATTCTATAAAAAATAAAATCAAAATTTATGACACTCCCAAAATGTTAATTTCCATCGAAATAAAAAATGTTTAATAATTAACCTGAGTGTTTCTTTGATGCACGCTTTTACATATCGTAATTTATTTACATGGGCACGCTCGATCCGCATGTCCTCGATCGGCAGCTCACGCTCTATCTCCTCGTAAAGAATGGCTTGTTTGCACGGATTGCAAGCGAGCTGATAGAGCACCGAAGCTACCGCGTTTGCGGTCTGTGGATAAGAACAACAACTTTGTAGAACACGCTTTACAGTTAAGAGAGCTATGAAAATGCTGAAACTCTTCACCCACCCGTAAAAAACTATAAGATATTGCAGAGACTTTTAATTGCGTCCTTAAACACTTTCCATTTGACGTTTAATTGCTAGTTGGTCTCATTCGTATCTTAAAAATGTCCTATGTGATCAAATTTCTACGACAGTCCAATCTACACCCAGAAAAAAACATCTAGTCGATTCAACTAGGATCTAGTTAAATCAAATTAATTTTTTTCCTTGTCTCACGGCCAAATAGAAATCTATTTAACTTTAAGACATTTTTTGGGTAAACTTCCGAAAAGGCCCGACGTCGGATTGAGCTGAAATTTTGTACAGATGTTCCCTTTGATGTTTTAAGAAAACACTTAAAAGGATTTTTGGCGACTCGCAATATTTTCTGAGAAATCGAATTTTCAAAGTTATTATTTTAGCCTGGTTGAGTATCTCTATATAGAATCTTTTTTTTAGTGCATTCGATATTTTTATTTTGCTCTCCACTATATATATATGTTTATTAGAATATTTTTTGTAATAGTATAATGACCAGGTTTGAATAGTAATGGGTTTTGTGTTGTATTTTGTATATTGTTCAAACAATATACAATTCAAACCTAGGGTGTTCAAACCTAGGGGTTTTCTTCCCAAAAGTCCGTCAAAAGACAAAACCCATTACTATTCAAACCTGGTCATTATACTATTTCAAAAAATTTTCTGAGTTAGAATGGTCATATTCGCTAGGCCGTATATATATAGTGATAGAAAACACCAGGCAGTGATTGGGCCAGAGCAGTTTGATATTTTGGTGCCAGGGGTCAGGGTGCTACTTGTGAGTTCCTAATACAGGCGAAGATCCGCATAAAACGGAGAGCGCGATAATGTATATAAACACAGTAGGTATTCAGAGTGATGTGTATAGGTATAGTTAGCGCATGGTAAAATATATAATTTTTAAAATTCGATTTTTCGGAAAGTATTGCGAGTCGCCAAAAATCCTTTTAAGTGTTTTCTTAAAACATCAAAGGGAACATCTGTATAAAATTTGAGTTCAGAGGTCGGACCTTTTCAGAAGTTTATCCATCGATTTTGACTGAATCGATCTTTTTGCTACTAATATATTATGAAATCGATTCGTTGAATTACAATTCGAGTCGATGCGATGAATCGATTTTCTTCTAACAATCCGGCATCCCTAAATGATACTACTTTGGTTCCCGCAATTTATGTACATCTAGAGCGCAATTCATATGTGAGAAATGTCTCGACACTCTGCATCACGTGGTGGTCAGAGCGAGAAGCTTAAACGTGGATAGAGGAGACCGGGGCTAGTTGGCTATCGGGGTAAGTTGACTAATTCACAATAGCATCCCAACCACGTAATGTAAACATACGCGCGTTTGTTATTATGTTCATTATAACCTCTCGCTCATTCATATGTCTCAGTACATCGGAGCGACACGTCGTTTAGGAGCAGTAAAAGATTTTCGAAAGTCCAAGTACCAATGTAAATTTTTTTGTTGATCTTTCATATATCTCTTCCTGCCTCGGAAATTTTTACAATTGTTACAATTGTCCACTATATAAAAGTACATATATTGAACTATAGTTTTGCCTAATAATTATTTCCAATTATTGTTACAATTCGCGTGTAGGGCGTTTTGTTTCTAAAAAAATGGGGTGGGATAAGTAGGTCAACATTAGTATGGGGTTGGTTGACACATGTGTAAACTGCAGTTCTGATTACGACGACGAAGAAACTAATGAAGAGAATTAAATACTCCTTTTTTTCCACAATTATCACCAAAAATAACCTTTAATTTCATTAATGTATACATTTGTGTTAATTTTTTGAATTATTAAATAAATAATATTGGTAACCATCCGTTTTTTTATTCATTCATAGCGATTATCAAGTAAAATTAATTGCCTTTATTTATTTATTAATTGTAGTAATTATCAAGTAAAAATCGTACTATAGTCTTACCCCGACACTGAGGTTGGTTGACACAAAAACGGATTTTAAAAAAACCGATTGAATAACCCACTTAGTATTTCATAAAAAATCTTAAATAATTATCTGAGATAGTGAAAGAATGCTTTTATTCAGAACAGCAATTTGTTTTTCGAAATATTGTTTAGTTCCTTTTTTACAAGCAATAGACTAAAAAGTTGGCCAACTAGCCCCGGTCTCCCCTACTCGAATAAACGGATCCAAATAGCATTATCTATTTGACCCACAATCTATTTTTTCCAACGTAAACCCCACACTGAGGTAAATAATTACCCCAATTTTCTCTTTAGTATAAAATGTTCCTCGTATGCGATAATAAGATTTAATTATATACCATTTTCTTCGTTTTTTGATAATGAAAAGAATGGTGCATGATAAAGTTGCATTTGGTAAATATTTAATGGTGAAAATTCTATAAAACGGAGGGAATGGTTTAAAAAAATTCATTCGGGAAAGAAATTTGACATTTTCGTCGGGTCATTAATTACCCCGTTATGGAGTTCTCGGGTTAAATACAGCTTTCTAGCTGAAACGAATAGAAAGTTTGTTGATTGAAATTTAAAAAATTCGAACAAACGATCCTAGTAGATCTAAATAGAACTTTTTTCTGGGTGTAGACGTTGAAAAAATGTTCATGATACATTTTTTTTCATGCATTATGCATTTATTTCTCGTATTATACAATTAATTTTTTTAGTAAATTTGGTTTGATATTTTTCCATTTAAATATCCTTTTTTATGCATTTTATTTGATCACTTTTATTCATTTTATACGCGAATAATTCGTGCATAATTGGAAAAAGGAAATTTATCTCATTTTACGACAGCCTAATTACGTTGCACAGGAAATTTCCGTATAAATATAATTTTGGTAAAAACTTACTGTGTCAATTCCAACGAGAAACAAATCGAGTGCCAAAATCGTCGCGGTCTTTTCATTCTCATTTCCCTCTAATTTTAATATCCGCTCCAAAAGCGAAAGTTCTCTCGGCTCGTTTCCACTTCTGTCATTGATTCTCGTTAGAGCGATTTTCGTATACTTCGATGTGAAACTACGTGAAATAACGTAAATAAAAATTGATTGAGATTTAAAAAAACAAAAAAATTAATTCCTATTATGAAAATTTATTGGACCGGAAAAATGTGGATTTTACTTCAGAATTGTGTCCAGTGCTTCGACGTATTTTCGCCATGTGGAAGTTGGGAATAATTTCCAAAAAGGAATTTTCAATTCGAGAATACCAACGTTCGTGAAAAATGTGTGCACAGCGTCGATCAATTGTTGAGTTTCGACGTTCGATTCGTCGTCCATACATCCGAGTCTCGTATCCAGAGCAATTCGCGCGATTGCTGAATGCCAGAAAAAACTAGTCGTGAAATAAATAAACAAACATATTTCGTCGATTGATGAAATATTTTCGAAAAAAAAAAAAACGAAAGTCAAATGTCACAATTCTACTTCCGAAAAGGTGACTGTTCAATTAACAACTTTTTCAACAAAAATTTCCACATAGTTATAAAGTGCTTTTCAAACGTTCCTTTGGATCTTAAGTACATTTTTTCGATTCGTTTACCTTTATTTTGAGTCACCAATCATTTTGATCGGTATTTTGAAATATTTTCTTTGGCATTATTTCCGTACTCGATTACTTCGTTGATTCTATCGCGATTAAGAGCAGTTTTATTGAACGTAAAAAACTTACACTCGAGAGACCATTTATTAATTTCATTGAGAAAGTATTCCGGCATCTCGTCATGCTGATCTTTTATTTTGTTGATCCTGCAATTGCAATATTTGGAGTAACAAAAGAAAGGACAATTTAAATAAAAAAGATTGTTCTATATATCGCACGTACGGAATGGACTTTTTGCTTTCATATAATTAACATTAATTGCGCACCTTCTGACGAAAGCCAAGCTAGCTTCTTCGATTGCGCCAATGTACATGTTCGCGGTTCTCGGTTGAAGCATCACTTGTTGAACCTTGCTACGAAAATTGTACCAGCTTTCTCCGTGACTGTGACAGGGAAAATAGCAAATTAATATCAAGAGGAATTTCCTCTTCGGGGCGGCTTTAAAAAAAAGAAGAAACATTACTGTGCAATTTCTTGATAAACGTTTCAATCATAAAGCGAATAATAGAAAATTCAATTCGGCCAAGTCTCAATTTCTCTATTCATTTTTTGTTTACTTACACGGCAATCACTCCCGCGTTATTTTCACTATCAAAAAAATCTTTTCTCATAACGTGTTTGTAATAATTCAAGGAGGGCATCGACGGACGAAAAGGCATTTTTTCTTCCTGACGAAAAATCCTTTCTATCTCGTTCGCGTCATAAACGAAAACCATATCCGGTCTGCCGAGTAGTCTTTCCACCTTGACGACATTACCGTACTGTTTGTGCAGCCGTTTGGAAACTTTGTCAACCTCTTGAATGTTGAAATCACCTATGACAAATATTTCTTTACGCATTTCGCAATTTTAAATCAAATATCAATCACGTTCAACCACCTATTTTTCAAATGACATCGCTCTGTTTTACTCGAATCGATCAATTTCAATTGTTTCCAATGAGTAAACACAGTATGTTACTTTTCCCACAATATTCGAAGTAAAAATCACATTTTTTATTATTTGAATGATTTTTTATTGCAGTAAAAATTTATTTGAATCGTTGAATATCTTTCGTTGCTATTATTCAAACTCTCAAGCAAAATGATCCAAAATTTTCGAGATTTTTATGCCGAATATTTGATTCGATTCTGGGTTCCAAATTTCGAAATTAAAGAAAATATCATTCTTATTAATTGTTATTATTAATAATTTTAATAATTATACATTTAAATTAAATAATATTAATATCATTGTTATTAATATTTGATATTGAAAATTTTATAGCGAGATCGAAAAAAATGTTCTCAGCATCCTCTAATTGTTTATCGAACTTGAAACTTTTTTTATCGATTTCTAAAGTTCTATGGAATTTCATTTTAAGGGGCCAGTCCACTTTGAAAATTTCAAAAAATCGATTTTTTTTACTGTTTTTGAAAGTATATACATTCAGAAATATTGTGTCAAAATTTTATGAAAATCCGAGCTCTCCAAGTATTTTTTTTTTTTACCTGAACGTCAGGACCTCATTTCGTCTATCTGAGCGAATAGCGCGCTCAAACGCGTTTTTCTCGAAACAACGTTTTCAAAATCTAGCTCCATCGTATCTCTAAAACTAATAAACCGATTCTCTTGAAATTTGAACCACATATTTTAAACATGATTCGCAACAAGATGACCCTCGATGGTTTTAAAATTTTGATTTTTACTCTTTTTTTTGTGAAATACTGCGAAAAAACGCGTTTTTTTTTTACTTTTTTCGTTTTTCATCTTCCATTTTTTTATTTTTTGATAAAACTTTATATCCGAGGGTCATTTTGTAGCTGGTGTCATACTGAATCTAATGGACTTTGATTTTTTTGTTTCAGACAAGCCGTTGCCGAGTTGTGATGGAGCTACCTGGCCCACCTATTTTTGAGGCGTTACGTAAAACTATAGTTTTTGTACTTAAAAATGAATAAAAATGAATTAAATTTTTTTTTTATGTATTTCCAGACTTTATTTATCAAGCCCAAAAACTTTTATATTCATATCTTTTATAAAATCCTCAAAAAAAAAATCGCGAAAATAGCCTTTTTTTCGTGGCTCCAAAGTGGACTGGCCCCTTAAAGTATCAAATTCGTTGTAACCAATTTTTGTGTTACTCTAAAAAAATAAACAAATTACCAATGTATGGCAAAAATCGCCAGGTATTTCCAAGGAGCGGAATCGCCTTGGGACCGGGTATTTTCGAATAGGGTTGAACATCCGATCGCGCGTGAGCCACGGGTCGGACGATTGATTCGTCCGATTCGATTTTAAGATTAGGTACGCGGATTTTGTACGTCGAGCTACAGTGGCTCGATAAATTGCGCGCGAAAATAATCGATTTCCGTGGCATTTTTTCTCACGTGGATTTTTATTTGATGGAGTATTAATTAAAACACCATAAAGAATTTATTTTATTTTTGGCTCGTAGCACGATATTGAAATATCATGGCGAATTAAAAAAATGTTTATTAGCTCGTAACCCAATATTAAAATAATTCGAAGAATGAAATTTTTTTGTAGCTCGTAACGCAAAATTAATTACGCTGAAAAATGCGTTTTTTTTTAACTCGTTACTATTCGGTTAGTTTTATGGGAAGAACACGCAACGATGCTTCGACGCGACTGATGAGAAACTAAACGATAGACCGCGCAACAACAACAGCCAAGGCTCCTCTTCACTCACAACTTAAAGAATGTAAAGAACCGATCGTAAAGTTAAAAAAAATGCGGTTTTCTATTTCTTTTTATTCTTTCTTTTGATACGATTAACTGCCTCTCATTTGCGATAATGATATTATGAGCCGCGAAATTGGTGAATGAAATAATTGCGGATTTTTTGTTCCGGCGAAGCTTGACTTTGAAGTGAGTGGGTTTGGCTAATTTGGGCAATTGAAAGAATTCGAATATAAAAACAACTAGAGAAGGCTCGCGAGCGAAGGCAACCTTGGCCTTTCTAAATATATTTATAAATATATAGAGCTATTATTTTCACAATGCCTTATTTTTCTCTCTTTATTTTTGAGTCCAATGTATCGAGCTGTGTTCAGCGTCTTGAAAAGATCAAAAAAATGTACAAGAAAGAAACGGGGAAGTGACACAAAAGTTTTTGATTCTTCGAAAAAGAAAGCGGACCGGTGTAACCGAAAATATAGACTCGTGAATCCCATTACGAGACACGTGGAGTCTTGCCTAAGAGTTTTCATTGCCTTATACGACGTTGATTATGTGATTGTATTGTGGTGCTGCGTAGGGCTTTCTCACTTCTCGTCGTTATTTATTACCAGGAAAACAGGAGGCTCGAACCTAAACCACATTTCCTGGTATACGTTGAACCTTTTTTACGTTGAACCTTAGAACGACACTGGGGTCAAAGAACTCGTTAAAAAAATACTGCTTTATCAATTAAAAAATTAAAGTGAATTGTTGTAATGAAAAAAAAAAAAATTTTAATTCAATGGAACAATTGAACAAATTGGAAATCGATGACGATGGCAACTCTATACTTTGAAAGAATTACATTCGAGAAATTCTCGTGAGAATTCAGGCACCGAAGGGAAAACAGAAAATTGTTAAAATTATTATTGAACCGAATTAAAATTTGCTTTTGAATTAATTTTTTTATTTCAATTGAAATTTTGTTTGAATTATTCTTTTAGTATTTTCTTTTTTCCCATAATCTGGAGTAACGATTGAAGAAATAATGTTAAAATTGACAAACTACTTTTGAAGGTCGTATCAGCCAATGAAAACAATGGGTCACGGAGACCCATTGATAGTCAAACAGGATGGCTTATATCAAGTTCGTTAACGATAAATTGCAATAAGATGGAAATTCATCTAATTTGTTATTTTTTTATCATTATTTTCGTGTTTTTTTTTCTCGAAGATAAATCAGAAATTAAAACTAAAGTGCTTTTGAAACATACACTTTTTTCGTATTGATTTTTATTCTGACGGCGAGTATTGATGTCATATGCCGATATTACGTTAAAAATAACCCTCCAATGGTAACCGAATGTTTTTTTTTCCAGCCCACAATGTAGACCTGATATTTAAATGTAACCAGTTATTTTTTGAATCTCGGGACTGCCGAAGAAGAGAAAGGAACAGGAAATCGAAGTGAAACTCACGTTTCTACATACAAATTATGTCTATACCTCATAATAGACCGTTTAAGCCGTTTGTTAAATAGGCGGATAGTTTATGTATTGTCTTCACTTTCAGGGCCGCATTAAACACTTTTTAAGGACTATTAATTTTTTACAACATTTTTTAGTACCATACTAATTCAAATATTTTTTAATTTCTGCAAAATAAACATTTTCATTCAACATTTTTGGGCGTTGTTCATTTTATTATAAAATAAAATAATCGGTTTCGAAATTATAGTGACGCAAAAATGCAATATTGTATATTTTTTTACTACGAGCACAGTCATAGTTTGTCTTAACGAAAAAACGTAAAAAATTTTGATATTTTTTCCAAAATATAAATACGTAAATAACTGCGTTTTGGTAAGTAAATAAATGATTTATTTTACAGTTATGACAAAATAAAAATGCAATTGTTTATCATTGTTTTTTAACGAAAACAATGTAAACTTTTTTGTTTTTTTTTTTTTAATCTTCAAAGCTCTCATTGAATCTATCGAACAAAATTTACGCAGAAATCTTGTTTGGATTCCAGGCGACTACGGAATCTTGGGCAACGAAATCGCTGATTCCCTTGCCAAGTCAGCAATCTCCGATGGCGAAATCTTTAATACCTCCCTTCCCCCCTCTGATTTTTTCCTGATAGCACGTGAAAAGTATTCTGACTCTTCGGATCGCCTTCTACGTTCCGAGGACACTTACAAAGGCATTCTATATTTTTAAAATTTTTACACTAATTTTTCTAAGCCCTGATTCTCCAAAATTAGACGTTTAGACCGGAAGTCTATCGTAACACTTAACAGAATGCGTTCAAACCACCATAGTTTGCAAGCCAGCCTTTTCAGGAAATGTCTCTCTCAATCATCGGCCTGCTCTTGCGCGTTCGACTCGCATAGGACTTGAACCACGTTTTCTGGGCTTGCCCTGAGCACCATCCTCACCGCTTAATTCTCATCCAAACCTTAATTGCTAATAAAATCTTTCCTCCTTTCAATATCGAATCTCTAATTGCAGCACTTAATTCACACGCATCATCTACGCCATTACGCAATTCATAAACTGCATTAAACCTCTATCTAACATTTTCCATCTCTTGCTTTCACCTCCTATCTCTTTATGTATTCAAATCTCGGCGCTTTGCGCCCTCAAATAATAGGGACCGTGCGTGAGCTATAGAGAGCAGCACCACCGCCGATGTGCGCGCTCTCTCGTGTCTGAATGTGTAATTTGTGCGGTGCTATTTTGGCTTTGAATGATAGGAATAAAGACAAATTTTACGATTAATAATGTTAAAAATGAGCAATTAAGGTTTTCAGCTCGTGATTAATGATCGTGCTGGGGGCGTTAATTATATAAAATTTTTTTTAATATGTGGCTTAAAATATATTTCAAATGTCGTAGAAACACAAAGCACGGGCGACGAATTGGCGATATAATTCATTCCTATTTCAAAAATGGTCAATCTTTTCGAAACCAAAGTGCTGTGTGAGAGCTGCCCTGCATTTACCAATGTCTTTTTCATGAAGAAAAACAAACAAATCAATTTTGTATCGTAAATCAATTAAAAAATTTTGTCTCCCGCGTATACGCGCTTGATTATTTAAAACCTAGCTAATGTAGAAATTGCCCACTTCGTGGCGTTGTAAGCGCCGCGCACGATCCCTATTCGTAGCTGTCAGCTCGGTGCGCACCTCTGTGAATTTGGCCGACTGATTTTGGATTTCTGAATTTTTGTTTATGTCAATCGTTTGTCGGGTTCTTGTCGGTGATTGTCGGATCAAAATCGACGTTTGTCGGAAATTAGTTAAATAGAAAAATTAAAAACAAAAATCCATGTGAAGCTAGCCGATTTTTTTTCAATTTTGAGATATCACAAATTTTCAAACGCCTAATCAAAGCGCAATCGTTTGTCGGATACGAGTTCCGTAATTAAAAAGTTTGTCGGATGTTTGTTCATTAGAAAAATATTAAAAAAACATTTTATGTGAAGTCAGCCGATTTTTCTCAAATTGTAAGATATTACACATTTACCAAAGCCTAATCGAAGCGCGATCGTTTGCCGGTTACTAATTTTATAATTAAAAAGTTTGTCGGATGTTTGTTCATTAGAAAAATATTAAAAAAACATTTTATGTGAAGTCAGCTGATTTTTCTCAAATTGTAAGATATTACACATTTTCTAAAGCCTAATCGAAGCGTGATCGTTTGTTGGATACTAATTTTATAATTAAAAAGTTTGTCGGATGTTTGTTCATTATAAAAATATTAAAAAAACATTTTATGTGAAGTCAGCCGATTTCTCTCAAATTATTTTTTGCTTACCTTAAATTTTAGTTTCATATATAAATATTTGCATATATAAATAGTTTGCACATATAAATATTTTATACATATTATATAATAAACCGGATTTTGGTTTAGAGTGAAAAACTATTTTTTTCTTGAAAATACAAGATTAAAGAAGAGAAATGCCGTTCCATTCGAGTCTTTAAGCTTCGTAGAGCTTCAGATAAAAAATCACTTTTTAAAAATTTCTACGGCTATCAAATTTCTTTATATTGAGTTCAAATTTGGAGGTTCGTCTTTTTTTATATTTTTATATTTTTTTCAGATAAAAAAACACTTTTTAAAATTTTCAAATATTTCTACAGCCATCAAATTTCTTTATATTGAGTTCAAATTTGGAGGATCGTCTTTTTTTAGAACCTACTTTCTTGAAAAAAATTGGCAGCCAAATCTGCCGATTTTTTTTAACGGATCTGTCCATATATAAGCTCTACGAAGCTTAAAGACTCGAATGGAGCGGCATTTCTCTTCTTTAATCTTGTATTTTCAAGAAAAAAAATAGTTTTTCACTCTAAACCAAAATCCGGTTTATTATATAATATATATAATATATATCCAGTTTATTATATAATATATATAATATATCCGGTTTATTATATAATATATATATATATATATATACCAATATATAGATATATCTATAGATATATCTATGCCAAAGCCGTTGTGAAACCAAAATTTGAGGTAAGCAAAAAATAATTTGAGAAAAATCGGCTGACTTCACATAATGAACAAACATGCGACAAACTTTTAAATTATAAAATTAGTATCCGACAAACGATCACGCTTCGATTAGGCTTTGGAAAATGTGTAATATCTTACAATTTGAAAAAAATGCGCTGACTTCACATAAAATGTTTTTTTAAATATTTTTGTAATAAGTAAACATCCGACAAACTTTTTAATTATAAAATTAGTATCCGACAAACGATCATGCTTCGATTAGGCTTTGGAAAATGTGAAATATCTTACAATTTGAGAAAAATCGGCTGATTTCACATAAAATGTTTTTTTAAAAATTTTTCTAATGAACAAACATCCGACAAATTTTTTAATTATAAAATTAGTAACCGACAAACGATCGCGCTTCGATTAGGCTTTGGAAAATGTGTAATATCTTACAATTTGAGAAAAATCGGCTGACTTCACACAAAATGTTTTTTAAATATTTTTCTAATGAACAAACATTCGACAAACTTTTTAATTATGAAACTCGTATCCGACAAACGATTGCGCTTTGATTAGGCGTTTGAAAATTTATGATATCTCAAAATTGAAAAAAATCGGCTAACTTCACACGGATTTTTGTTTTTAATTTGTCTATTTAACTAATTTCCGACAAACGTCGATTTTGATCCGACAATCACCGACAAGAACCCGACAAACGATTGACATAAGCAAAAATTCAGAAATCCAAAATCAGTCGGCCAAATTCACAGAGGTTCGGTGCGCGCGTATCCCGGGGCGGGTCTATGGACACGCCGCGGGAGGCGCCCGCGTCGGGCTTGCGTGACGAATGCGTAATTCGTCGCTAGAGTGCGCTGATTTCCGTGCAGAAAAAACCGCGAAAGCGCAAATTTTCATACTAGTATTTCATATAATCATGTATTCTTTTAATAAGTTTATCGTTTATTGAAGATTAAAGAAATGAGAGGAACGTAATCGACTTGGGTAACTATTGAATAAATTATATAATAAGCAATAACTACTAATCGATAAGAAAATACGATAGCCCTCGCATGACATAAATATAAATAGTTAAAATCATTCACAGTTAAATTTGATATTCTTTTAGTGCATACGAATATAATAAGGCTTTATTCTTAATACTTTATGTAAACAGCTTCAAACAACGAAATTTTGTGACCGGATTGATTTTATAAACAATATTAATAGTCTACGATATATCTGTCATCGATACTTATGTATGAGAGCGAACAACAAGACGATTGTAGTGAGCGTGTGAAAGCGAGTCATGGGTCGTGGGACCAAAGAAATCATGAGTGGGAGAATAAACGAATGTCGCGATTGGTCGATGTGTGAAAGAAGCGTGCGGAGTCTGCGCGAGAGACTCAAAGAATGAAGGGACGAGAGCTGAGTGAAAAGAAAGAAAGAACAGAAGAACTTTGTCAACCATCGAGAAAAGAACTCTTGTTAAATAAGAATTTGTCAAATAAAAGAATGTAATTTCTAATATCAATTGTTTCATCAAAATTATTTAAGAGAAAGTTTGCAAGGCGAGCTTCAGCTCCTTATCAATCGGATCCACCGACAATAAATTAAATATTGCGCCAATTTCCCGCTCGGAGTGTTACACTTGAAGGCCCGTTTTTATTTCAGATTTCAGTATGTAACACTCCGAGCGGGAAATTGGCGCAATATTTAATTTGTTGTCGGTGGATCCGATTGATAAGGAGCTGAAGCTCGCTTTGCGAACTTTCTCTTAAATAATTTTGATGAAACAAATGATATTAGAAATTACATTATTTTATTTGACAAATTCTTATTTAACAAGAGTTCTTTTCTCGATGGTTGACAAAGTTCTTCTGTTCTTTCTTTCTTTTCACCTCGGCCTTTTGAGGTGAAGCCGAAAATTGGTTCTCGTGGTGATGGCGCTGGCGTAACCAGTCAACCCTCCTGTTGTACTCTAGACTCCATTCTGCAGAGCATGGACCGGAGCCAGCCCAAATAAAATAAAAAAAGAAGATGAAATGGGCTTCTATATAAATGCGAATTCATTGATTTTGGTGAACGTTTAAATATTTTCAATATTTTGTATTTTTTTCCAATTGACAGCCAATTTATTGAAAATATTCGAAATTCTGATAAATCAATCGTTTAATTGCTAAAGAAAAATGGGGGACTCCGCTGCATTTTGACTGTGCGAACTTCAACGTCGTTGTTTAACTTGGCTGTTCCAGATTCGAAATGTTGGTTAGCGCACGTAATTTTTCGAGACTCTTATTGCCGTCACGGTTTTTGTCGACGGTCCCAAATGTCAATAATTTACAACCGTCGATAGAGCTTTTGGGTAAAAAATATCCGACCGATAATTGGACGAACGTGACGAAAAGTGTGACAGAGAAATTGAGTAGAAATTTGCATGTGACACCTTTTCACCCGTTGTCACATGTAAGACAGAGGATCGTCGACTATTTTTACACTTCGTATCGCAATCGTTGTGGAAATCCAATATTCAGCGTGTTCGACAATTTGAGTCCAATTGTGAGCGTCAACCAAAACTTTGATTCGTTGCTTGTTCCTGAAGATCATCCAAGTCGCAACAAAAGCGACTGTTATTACATCAACAAAGACACTTTGTTGAGAGCGCACACAACGGCTCATCAGTCTGAATTAATATCCATGGGATTGAACAATTTTCTTATAATCGGCGACGTTTACAGACGTGACGAAAGCGACTGTACTCATTATCCTGTTTTTCATCAAGTAGACGCCGTCAGACTTTGCACCTCTAATGAAGTGTTTGAAAACGTTAAAAATGCCGATGGGCTCAAATTGTTTCAACACGGCGATGAAGAAAGCCCTGAGAAACAAAGCTCTCACAGCTTGGAAGCTGTGAAAATCATGGAACATGAATTAAAAACTGTTTTGATGGGTTTGGCTCGTGAAATATTTGGCAATGGTACAAGCATTTTCTTCTTTTTTCTTAGCTCTTAAGCCCTCTATCAGCTGAAAAGCAGATTCCCATTTTTCTTGTAGATACTCAATATATTGAGAAAAAGAAAAGTTACAATTTATTTTTTGCTGGACAGAGAAAATGAAGCATGTACTGCTTCATTTTCTCGAAAACTCGACTGTCGGAGAAAAATGCGTCGAAGGATTTTTACTTTAGATAAAAAATTTATCACGATAATGAAGTTAGAATCATTGAAATATTGAAAATTTTTCAAAATTCATTTATTGATGCAATTTGTTATAATGGTGAAATATTTGTGCTTCAAGCATTAACGCATGATTTATTTTGCTGTAGATATTGAAACGCGCTGGGTTGACCAATATTTTCCTTTTACACATCCGTCATGGGAATTGGAAGTATTTTTCAACGACAAATGGCTCGAAGTACTAGGTTGTGGGATTGTGAGACAAGAAATTGTGGAAAAATCTGGTGCGAGCGACCAAATCGGATGGGCTTTTGGTCTTGGCCTTGAAAGGCTCGCAATGTGTTTGTACAATATTCCGGACATAAGATTATTTTGGTCCACGGATACGGGATTTTTGAACCAATTCAAAGTGGACGATCCCAAAACTCCTATTCAATACAAGGTAATTTTATTTTCTAATTAATCAATAAAGCAATAAATATTAAATTGAGACGACAAGCCTGAAGAGAAAAAAACAAAAAAATTTTAATTGCTATGTAATTGTCTTTTTGCAGCCCATCAGCGTATATCCACCATGTATAAACGACTTGAGCTTCTGGTTGCCAGAAAGCGGGGATTATTCATCAAACGATTTTTACGAAATTGTCCGTGAAATAGCCGGCGAATCTGTCGAACAAATACTGTTTATTGATAAGTTTACTCATCCAGAAACCAACCGAACATCTCATTGTTACCGAATCGTTTATCGTCACATGGAAAAAACTTTGAAAAAAACTGAGGTCAATATTTTACACAAAAGAATTGCGGATGCAGCTGCAAATCAACTGAACGTCGTTATAAGATAATTCAGTAATGAAATTATTGTAAATATATAAATATTTATAGACATACACTTGTGTTTTGACTTTGGTTCAATCCCAAAACCTGTCCATTTCTGGTTCGGTTTTTTCGTCCAAGATGATTCAAGGAATGAAGATTAAGGGCTCACAAAACTTTGACCGCTCGAAAAAAGGTGATTTTCAGATGCGAATTCTAAATCAAATTCCTGTCATTTTCACCAAAATCTACACTTTTTGTTCTTTTGAAACAATAAATAGATTAACGACCTCTGATGAGAATGATTTTAATATTTTTCAAGCTTTAATGAGTCTTTTTATCGGTCCAAAATATAATAAAATAAAGTACAGAAATTGATAGTACTTTCATTTTTTTTCTCACAATTCGCAACTAAAAATTATTTATTTTTTTTCAAGCCGTCACATTGATGAGACCAGTTAAAAAAAAAGACATTTTTGGTATTGGGTAATTATGCATAAATGCGTAGGAAATTAAGATGAAAATATTTTTTGTAAACATGTATTCGTATGATGTTTCGTTGAATTCTCAATCGAATTGAAGGAAAGTAAAATTTTCCTACTGAATTATTTGTTTTCACGGTTTTCTTTCAAAATCACACCAAAATTTCGAGGCATTGTCTTGTAGAGCTTCGAAGCTTGTCGAATTAACATCTATGAACTTGCGGTAAACCGAGAAATTCGTAAAAATGCAAATTATTTGCGGAAAATAGAAATAATAAAAAAAAAGCGACATAGGGTTCATTACGAATGGAGCATTTCAATTATTTTGTTTAAGTGCTTTTTCGAAAATTCACTAAATTCATCTTCGTAACACTAGCAGCTTTCGTTCAAATACTTTCCATATGAATTTCGAATCCTCACAAACATATTTTCTTTTCTTATAACAGTAATTATATATAAATACATAATTTCGTTATTTTATTTTCTTCTAATACTCTCTTCATTAGCGTTTACGTCAGTTTTGAATAGCTCGGAGGTGAAAATTTCTTTCGTAAGAATTTCAGGATGTAGAGGGGCATGCACGAGACTAACGTGATCACCAAAACCTTCCAGAGAAATCCTGTCGTTTGTATGAATTCAGCGTCTGGAAAAAACGTATTCCAAAAGTTCATTTTTATGTAAACAAACATTTTCAAACTAAAACTCATGGTATTGAAATTTGCGACGTTGTTTCTGTTGTTTCTTGATTTTATAATTGACGAAAATGTTTTTGGCGCTCCTTAAAAAAACTAAATATTCACAAGAGTCTTGGATAGTACATTTTTCTTTCAATATCACCGCATTCCAACGATGCAAATATCAATAATATGAAAAATTAACATTTTCTTACCAAAGTAATCCTTCAACACGACGAGGGACAGTAAATACAGGGCGAGGGAAATCAATTCAGCGATAATCATAATATGATGCCATGTACGAATCGTCAAGGCTACCATTATTAATTCCGTGAGAACCAGCGCCGAAAAACTTATCGCCACTATGTGGATAAATTCGTCTTCGAACATTATCAGAGCACCGTACATAATAACTCCACCTAAGGAAAATCAAGATATTAATTATATTGAAAAACTAAATTATTGTAATTGTAAAAAAATATTTTAATTATGTTTTCAATTTGTAAAAAAATCGGAAAATTTTTATAAACGATCAAATATTGAAAAATTTTCGTTTCTGAATATTTTTTAAGCAGCACATTTTCATGTAATACGAAAACACCGAAAACGCTGATCGTTTTTAACTTCAAATTTTCGTGAGAAAACACGGAAAACCCACTTTTTCGACATTATTTGTCGTGGCCGATTTTTAAAAACTACACTTTGTTGTTACAAAGCTTCGGACTTTGTAACAAAAACAATTACGAAGCTGTAGGTACAACAAGTAGATAAAATAAAGTAGTAATTTAACATAACAAGACATAAACTTGTCACCGATAAATACCTTGGTAAATACTGATCAGTATCCACATAAAGAAAGTTTTGTACGAGAGGGAACGTCCTTTGCTGAGTTCTTTGTACAGTTCCGGATATCGTATCGCAATTTCGCCGGAAACGTCTTTATCCAAAACCAGCGAAAAAACGGGGAACATTGTGTATATCGTAGCGTATCTGCATGGAAAAGTAAAAAAAAAAACGAGTCAAAAAAGGAAAAGGAATTCGTGAAAATTGTGGTTGAAAAATTGTAATTGTAATTCTAATTCAAAAAATTTCTATCAACTAAAGTTATTTCCAGCTCGATCGAAAAATTGTTTTGTGTACTATAAAGTTTACAGATATTTATCGATGCTTACCCAACCATTAGGAAACCTTGGTAAAGAGCAACTGAAGAAAGATAGAAAACAGCTGAAAAAACAGCTTGCATAGTGGAGATTATAAGACCGCGATGTATGACGAATTGACTGAGAGACGCTGATCGTTTGTAGCTTCGACGCCCGTGGACCAGTAGAAGATTTGCCAAATGACTGAATTGAGGGATGGAAAAATCGGCGGCGAGAGAAGCCTGTCTTCCTTCCAGTCCTTCTAAGCCGATTCCTATTGACGATTTATACATTTATTCAGTCACAAATTGTCAACAAGCTATTACAATCAATTTTGAGACAAATTAATATTTTTTTTTTAATTGAGAAATTCTACGGTGGCAACATTTGAAAAATATCTGAAAAAAATTTACCAGCATCCGCAGCTTGAATCATAGAAACGTCATTTCCACCGTCACCAACCGCCGCCGTTCTTTTTCCCGTATGTCTCTGAATAAGCGTAACAACTTCGGCTTTTTGGGTCGGTGAACAACGACAACAGACGACGGCAGGAGAGCCACAAGCGAGTTCCATAAATTCCGGTTGATAATACTGCAAACAAACTTCCAAGGAATCTCCGCTTATAACCAAAGCGCAATCCTGCTTTTTACGGAACGTATTCAATTCCAAATGTGCATCTGTTCTTGTAACAACCGATTTGAAAACGTGAAGACCCTGTGTGCGGGAGACGAGTCGAGAAGACGTTGCAATGCACGTTGCAGTCTCTAGTTTATCGCCTGTCAACATCCATATCTGCAATTTTTTTTGTAAAGTTGAATTATTGTTTCCTTTGACCGGCTTCAACAAAAAAAATCTCTTTAAGCCAGTTATCTCGCTAAAAATTTTTTTTATGATTACTTTTAATTCAGAGGACATTCAAAACACTACTGCGCCCAAATTTTGCTATTACTTGCCAAATTTGATAAGGATTCTAAAAAAAAACATCAAAAAATTACGGGGTAACATATGACGAAGTTGAAAAAAAAACTAGAATTTTGACCATTAAGTTCCGGAGGTATAAAGATAAAAAGTAAAAGTGAATATTGGGCGATATGGAGAACGTTGGAATTGCTGAAAGTCTAAAATTTAGATTAGCCATTATCTCCATTATTTTATAAGTTTTAACATTCCCATGGAGTATGATAATTAACGTTATTCGGATATTTCGTAAGTTATAGCCAAGTTTTCATATATTGGCCGAAGAGTTCACTTTTTAATCTGATTGTAGTGAGACAACATGTTAAAACAGGGATAAAAAAGTTTACCTTGATTCCAGCATTTCTCAGCAATTCCAAAGTCGGTCTGACTCTGTCCTGCAAACGATCTTCAACTCCGGTTACGCATAATAATTCCATTTCTCGTTCAAGGCTTTCAACAACAGCAGCAACTCTTGAGGGTCTATCACTCACAGACATTCGAGCTGCGTTGTATCTAAAATATTCAAATTGTGAAGAAAATAATTAATTATTTACGAATTTATATTTTAATAAGAAAATAAAATATTTTTGAAGCATTTCGTTGCAAAAAATTTGGGATTCGGGATTTCAAAAAACAGGTGTACGAAGTATTTTGTAACTTTAGTCTTTTACCGTAAAGTTTGAAATTTGAAAGATCATTTTACGATTTGAACTTAAATTTGTCCTACACGAAGCAAAACTTTACCTGGTTTCGAAATCGAGATATTGTTCCTCGGTCAAACTCTTTTTCGCCACCACTAAAGTTCGAAGACCTTCTCTCGCCATGTTTCCACATTCTTCGTCCAGCCAATCATTGTACTGCACAATTCCTGACATAACAACGTCAGCACCTTTCAAATAAAACACGATTTCCGAGCTTGATTCTTCCTTGACGATAATACCCATTCTCTTAGTTTCCGAAGTGAATGGGAATATTTGCAAAATCGTGTAATTCAATATCTGTCCGTTGATCGCCTTCAGTTGCATCGTGTTTAAATCACGCTTAAAAAGAGCAAGACCCATCTCTTCGGTCCATTTTACTAGTGCCACTTCGTCGGGACTGGAAGCTTGATAATTTCGTATTTGTTCGGGATAGTAATGTTGATCGGATTCGGTTTGACTGATAAGAAAAAAAGAAAATAAAAAAAAAAATGTTTACATTTAAATTTATTTTTATTTCTTCGAGAAAAGTAAATTGAAGACAAATTTCTTTTTCTTTTCGTTAAAAAAAATTAGGTTTTGTACATTCTTATAGTTTAGGTATCAAAACCGATTTTGTAAACTCGTCAAGAAAATTTCTGTAAAACTGTGTTGGTTAAAACATTTTTATACATTTTTCAAATTTGATTTCGTAAATTTATTGATTTTATAATTCGCAAAATCAATGTCTTTTTCTTTTCAAATTTCTTTTTTTTTTCTTTAAGAAAAATCAGGTTTTGTACAATCTTATTTAAGTTAAGGTGTTAAAAACTATTTTATAAATTCGTCCAGAACATTTCTTTAAAACTATTACGGTTAAAACATTTTTCAAAATTCTTTTCGCAAATTTGTTGATTTTATAATTCGGAAAATCAATGTATTTAACGTTTTTCTCTTTGCTTCGCGTTGGGACGTTCAGCGTTTCACTTTATTTTGCAGTTTTTAATTAATTTAACTACTTTTTTAACAACAAATACCGAGTTTTTTGTTTCTGAATGGTGCCCAGAATATTCATAAGTGAAAAAAAAAATAAGAACAGTCATTATTTGTTAATTGTAAAAATACCATGTATAAATAAATAGTCGAAATTCGTACTTTTTCATGAAAAAATGCATTTTCTAATAATCTTTCAGGAAAATCGATATGGCAATTTTTGTACAAAATTAATACACTCTAAAGTATTTTACAAAATTTTTTCAAAATTTTTCGTCTTGTTTTCGTTAAAAAAAATAATGATACAAAAATCACCGTACTATATCGTAACTAACAATTATTTTGTTGAATTCGGCATTTTGAATTTCCGGATTTTGCGTTCAAGCAGCGATACCAAAAACTCATGCATGCCAAATTTCAAATAAACCGTACGTAAAGAAAAATGTATGCATGAAACGGATAATATAATGTTGCAAAACAAGCATGAAACTTGAAGTACGTATTAGTCAAACTACTTACAGTGATATGTTGCTAAATAGTGAGATAAAAAGTATAACTTTTTGCAAATCTAGTAAAAGCGTGCAGAAAGATAATAAATAAGTAAATAAGCCAAATCGTTTAATTAATCAAAATTTGAAAAATATCTTTGTCCCATCGAAACAAAAAAGTTTGGCTCTAACGTTTCTCATACCTTTGTATTGATCCCGTTTCGCCAGTTTCCACGCTCACAGTATCGAGAATATTTGGTTTAGCCAGATCATCATAAACGGGTGTGACATTATGACAGAGTGCCAAAGCATGAACCGCATCGTAGATTCTCGTGCTTTCGGACCGTCTAACTTTGCCTCCAGATTGTATTATAACGTTAACTTTGATGGGTGAATTTTCGGAGCTCGAGGTTGAATAACAATTTTTTAAAACAGCCGTGATATCGTCGAAAGTTTCTTGTACGTAGGACACAGTGCCAAGATGCAATTTTTTGAAGACCATTTTGTTTTGCGTCAAAGTGCCTGTTTTGTCGCTTAGCAAATACGATATACGTCCAAGTTCTTCGGGTATCGTTGTCGTTCGTACCACCGTCCCACTTATCTCTTTGTCTCTTTGTATACACCAAGCGTAAAACGTTTTTCCCATATCGAGATTAATTCGCAAACTTATCGGTATTATATACGAAAAGAGCAAAACGAATCGGAACATGTATCGATACCAAGGACCGTTGAAACCCTTCAAGCACATCATCACGAGAGCCAAACCGATAACGGCACAAAAGAGAACCTGAGCAGAAAAAAAGAAAAGTATAAACTATTGAACGTGAATTGGAAGGAAAAATTATTTCTCTTCGTAATATTACTTAAGGTGTTAAATACGTCCAGAATTTTCAACAAATCGATTTTGTTATTTTGATTTCTTACTCGTCTTCAATCCTTCCAGATCAAAGAAAAAAAAATTTGGTCGCGAGATCGCATGCTCTGCGCGCAGTGTGCAAGCAATGCGTTTTTCTCAAAACTACTTTTTGCACCCAGTCAGCACGATAACTCGAAGAGTTTTCAATATTTTTTTCATTACTTTTTTTCGAAATTTTAAAATCGTTTTCTGGGCAGTCTGTCGAGCCATTTTTTCGATATACCGTTTAGAAAATTATTTGTAAATAATTTAGGAGTCAAATTTTTCATAAAATACGCATTCCTTATTTCAAAATACCACAAATTGCTTTTTTTTTAATTCAAAAATTTGATTGAACAGACTATAACGAAACAACATTACAAAAATCGTACTAAATTTTTCGAATCAGTGAATAATTTATAACGCCGACCGCGAGGATAAACAACATCGAATAACATATTGCATTTAGTGTAAAAAAAATATGAAACATATTTTTCAATCAATAAATGTTAAAGAAAAATTACTGAAAATCCTCATTTTTATGGTCGTTGGACATTATGTAAGCCCTAAATTCATTTTATTCTCGCAGAAAAATTAGTCATTAAAGATATATCGAGAAAATAGTATTTATCTTGAATATGTAACCCCTTATCGCTAGTTTTACGTCATGTTTTTCTTCCTCAATATTTTCATTGGAAAGTCATCTTTTCAAAGCTGATAAAAATATAAAAAAATAGTTGAGGTGGATTTCTTATTTGAGGAAAGCCAGCGTTTGATAATTCATGACTTACAATTATTCGAAAATTGTTTAAAATATATTCATAATTACTTTTGTTAATTGATTGATTTCCTGATCAAGTAATCCAATCTTTGATCTCGGAGCTGAATGATTCATGAGCGACCGAGTTTCCTGTCCCGTGTAAACAACGACTCCGAGAGCCGAACCGGAAGCCACTGCTGTGTTTGCCCAGAGCGTGTTATCGACACCAAGACTTTCTTCACTACTGTAGCCATCGTCCTGACGAAAAAAAGTTAACATTCATCAATTACAATGTTATTGAAGTTTGATCGTCAACGAGGCAATGAAAAATTTCTATTTCGTGTATCAATTTCGCAATTTTTCATATTGTCAGAATTCTTTCAGCAACAAAAAATTAGCCTTACCCTCGTGAATGTTCCGATAAACCCATGAATATCCTTCTGCGGTTTTTCGACGTACAAATTAGCTTTGATGTCAAAAAGTTGCGAATCACTCTCGAGTTTCTGAGTCGCCGGAACTGCGAGACGTAATTTCCAGTCTGTCTCACCGTCCAATTGATCCGTTCTTACGAAGCACGCCCCCGACTTTTCAGTTGTGCGAAGTAAAACCAAATCGGCTGGAACTCTTTGGCCTTTTTCGACTATCACCTGATCGACAAATATATTAAAGATGATTATTGTTATAAAAAATCATTGAAAGTTGTTAACTCTTTGAGAATTATTATTGTAAAGATTTTTTTTTTTCGTAGTGAAATCCGAAAATTTGTGTATAGTAATTTTCTTCTCCTTAAAATTCTCGATCATCATTTTTACGAAAAATCGTTGCAGCTCCGCCATTCTTCGACAACTATTGTACAACATATTTCTTCATAAATATTCAAACTAAAAAAAATTAGTTATTAAGTGAAAAAAAAAATCAAATGGGTTTTTTTTGGGAGGATTAACAATATTTTTTACTGACCATGTCGCCAACTTTGAGTTTCGAGCTAGGTACAGATTCCGGAGTATCGGAGCCTCTGACAAGCCTGTAGTATTTTTGACCATTGACTTCTTTGTCTCGTTTATAACGTCGAAAATCATCCACTGCTTCGCGACAGATGGTGACTGTTAGTACGAAGCACAGCGGTCCCCAATACGTGTACAAATATCCTATTCTGATGTCCGGTATGAACTGAGAACTCGCCATAATCAAGAAGTAAAGATTTAAAAAGAATTTGAACTGTTGAAAGAGGACCTGAAAAAAGGGGGGGAAAAAACACATGAGTACTGAGTAAATTGGAAGAAAAAAAGTGAAAAAATTGATAAGAAAAACTACCAGTGGTAAAAACGTGATGATGTTGTATTTTTGGTTTCTTATGACGTTGGTAGGAAATTTTTCGTGCATCGGTTGTCCGATGTGAATGGTCCTTGCGCGTAATTCTCGTTTTCTGCAACATCTTCGCCACATCCATGTGCAACATCTGTAAAGTGCGATTTTTCGCGAATACAGACAAATAATGAAAACCATTTAAAACACAATGTTGCCGTAACATTCCAAAACATTTGCAAAAAAAATAGAGGTACGAAATGCACAGTTAGAACGTTGACACAAAACGAAAATGGGAATAAAAAGCTGTGAAAAAAAGAATAGTTTCAAAATTAACAAACAACAGTGCGAAGAGATTTAAGAACATGCCTCTTGATACGCTCTTTCCACCACGATTCCTCCGTTTTTCGCATATTTTCCATTTGAATTTCTTATACGAATGCAATTTTTTTTAAAACTCGTACACAGCTACTCAACGATAGTAACGCAAGATATCTCGTGGGATTTTCTATACGTGACTAACATCCGTGCATGGAAGCCTGAATAAGAAGTGTATTACAATATTTTATGTAATCTGTCAATCGAGAGTCGTGTCAAGAAACTGTCAACTAATCAATTGACGGTCAACTTGTAGAAGGACTCTAAGCCTGTTGATTGATTGTTAACCCGTTAATGGACCGTCAATTTCAGACAGTCTAACTTTCAATTGACAATATAACTGTCAAAAAAATGTCAACTTGTCAAATAAAAGTCATTCATCAACTGATTGCCAACTTGTCAATCGAAAGTCAAGCTGTCAAATGATTGTCAGCCTGTAAATTCATTGTTACTCTGGCAATATGGAATGCACATTTACGAGCTTGACAGGCTCTATAAAACAAGTGTTCCATTTTCAACTCGAGTAAAGGAATATCTAAAATAAGTGAGAAATGTAATCAATATATTTTACCAGATAAGAAGAATATTATGTTAAAAATGTACAATTGATTATTTTGACGTTTTTATTTATAATACATTTAACCTGTATTTGTAATTAAAGGTGTTTTTTCTTATGTGACATCTTGTCATAGAATGCATGGCTTTATATTGTGTGTTTAAAATATAATTTATAAAGTGGATATTTAAAGATTTAACCCTATTTGCTCAAAAAATAATTAATTCCTCTACAATCCATCCTGGAATTATAAAAATCACTGCTACACTTTCTTTTTCACCGTCAAATATCTTAAGTTATACGGTCGATTAACGGAGAGGATGATAAACAACACAGCTGACACAATTGATCGTATTACTAATATGATGATGAACTACGTCACCTCGTCCACGAACTGTCATATCGTGGTTTCGATATTAGAGGAATGTCCTCCTTTGACATTCTAATAACATTGCTCGTTGTCTCCATTTATGTTAAATCCTCATCGCTTACGTGCACAATCATCGATTTTTTTAGTTTCTTTATTTAATCTCGATTATTTGTCCGATTCAAAAAACCGTTTCTAAAACTCTCGTCACCATTCGAGTATATTTATATCACCTGTTTCTAACACACTGTGCACGCAAATATTGCGCGTTTTATATTTTTATTTCTAGGAACCACAAAGTGTTCAGATAAAAGAAGAAATATCTCCACGTTTCTTTGAAAAAAAATCTCGTATTTGCAACGCAAATACTGCGCACATAACTGACACAAAACTATCCCAGATAACCAAACGGCGTACGGTACTAGTACGATCAGAGTACGCCGATTTTGCCTATATACTAATAGCATAGGATCTGGTACACAATCGTACCAACGAAGTCAGATATTCGTTGATCGTACGTTTCGTTTACTGGGTATGGACAATTCGTCGGTGACTAATTTTTTTTTTTTTACGGGGAAAAAGGAAAAAGCAATTTTCACGAAACTATAGACTGACAGCGGTCGGTAGGCAGTATACAGCTCTGGTGGCCATTTCTGGAACTCGTTATCGATGCTCCAGTTTCGAAGGAACCGTGCGAGTGCGACGCAGATAGTTGCAAAAACGCAATTTCATGAAAATTCGAAAATCCTATATTATCGGGATAAGAGTAAAAAAAAACGTTGTTTCCTTCATTTTTATTATTTATTCATAAATTTACGAACAATCGTATTTTGCTGTTCATAGATCGAGGCTCAAACGAAAAGGCGGGAAAATTGAAATTTACGTTTAGACTCGTGCATTAATAGCGTTCTCGTTTATTTGATCATATTATTCAGCCGGATTACACTTGTTCAAATAAAATTAGCATTCGAATAACAAAAAACTCACAAAAATAGCAACTTTAAAAAAACAACAACATCGAAGTTTTTTGTAATTTCTTGCAAACATCGTACCTTAATTTTTTGGACGATATAAAACATACACAGACACATACGAGAAATAAAAATTACGTACCCGCAAAGAAAGTTCTTGAAGAATCTTGAACAATTGTTTATACGACGGGTTCTCGTGATAAGAGGTCTCATGCTATCCTCATTCGGCGGTAGGAGATAATCAGTTTCCTCGTCCATTTCGAAATTTCGCTCATCCGAGCTCATACGTAAAGGCATTTCTTCCAACCTCATAATTTTTCACTAAAAATGTCGTGCATATTCGCTTCAACAAAATATTTTCCAAAATACTGAAGGCTGATTTTTGGATATTGTGTAGGGGGGACTTAGAAAAGCTTAACTTGAAATTGTCGACCAAAATTTCCTATCAGCTTTCTCCGCCATCTTGACAAAAGGGGTAAATTTTGATTTTTTGCGACAACTCGACTCTCCGACATGATACCAAAATTGCGATTGTATACTTTTTTGTTGCTTTTTTTATGCTCTTCAATTAAGGTCCTATGAATTTTTCACCTACCGTTGACCGTTGTTTGAGATATTGAACGAGAAAGTAAAAAATTAACGGGACAGACCTAGTTAGAATTTTCGAAAAATCGATTTTTTTTTTATTTCATTTTCAAAAAGTAGAATCTCTTACGAACATTTTCCGCCCAGGTAAATGTAAATCGGACCATTATTCGCCGAAATACAAAACTTTGTAGCACGTCGTGTCTGAGCCATAGGTAAGCAGGTAGCGGACTTCAAGTGCGTTTTTCTCGAAACCATGTTTTTGAAGTCGGTGATCACTGTAGCTCGAGAACGGTTTTACCGATCGGGTTGAAATTTATATCACTTCTTCTATACATGGTAGTCCTCCATATGAACGAAGGATTTTTTTTTTGGATAATTATTTTTATTTTTAATAGCAAAAAATGGAACTGATATTTTGGTCAAAAAAACACTTTTGACTTTTAACGGCCGCCATTTTGTGAAAAATGGAAATTTTTCAAAACCCTTCGTTCAACTGGAGCATTATATCATTAACTAAAAATCCCCTCCGTTTTTTTTGTTTCAGATGAGCCGTTGCAGCGTGAGCTTGATCACCGCAAACCGTGTTTTTTTTTGCAGCGTCCTCGGCAATTGACGGTCACCAGCTTATTTCGATATGTATTGCGTTGAAAAAATTGCAACATATACATTACATATGTATCTTTTAAACGGAAGAACTTTTGTTGTGAATTATTTTATCGTTTGACCAAAAAAAAATCGGAAAAAAGGCCTTTTTTTTGACGTTCCAACTAGGTCTGTCCCGTTAAGAGATTGAAACTTGTTTTTTACTGTTTTCTCCTTTCTCATGATACATGACGAAAAAATGTCTATTATCAAACTTGTAGAGCATGCTAATACCTGCAATGTAATTTTTTTAGACAAAAATTACGACTTTTAGTGCGTCGGAAAGTTGGCAAGTCCGTGCGAAGTTTCGATTTCATTGCTCGCGCGGTTGTATAGATATGTTGTAACAGATTTACAGTTCTAGAGAAAATTAATAAAGTACAATATAAATAAATAAAACAGCAAAATTATGAATCACACGTATGAAATTTATTATTCAAATACATGTTTTTGTATTGTACAAGATGAAGATGAATGGAGGTCCGTTTTTAATATTTATATTTTTCTTCGTTTCGACGCCTATCTGTAGCGGGGAAAAAAAGGAACGAGGACGTACAGCTGTTATTATTGCGTGAGCTGTCGCTGTACATTTTTTCTTCCAATTATCCAATGTACCACGTTTATCTTCTGTAATGATTGCAGAAATGAAAACTTCCAAAGTCTCAGGAACAACGGCTTCGACATCTTTCACGAATTCATCCGATGGGGGGTAATTATTTTTATCGTATATGACACCTCTATTGTCTTCGCGGATAATTGCTGCAGCTTCGCGAATAACTCGTAGTCTTTCTTCGCGAGAGTCCTTTTTTTTCTTCGTACCATTTATCCGAAAGTATCTTAAAACCGGTATTCCGAAAACAAATCACGCAATCGCGTCTTTGTATATCGTTAATCAAAATGTCGTATCCGTACTTTGTAAATGTTTTTTTACCGTTCTGATATCAGGAACGAAGTCTCCTTTTATTTGGTTCATCAATTCATCCATAGAAAATTGACATTCGTTGGAATTCTCCTTTAGAAAAGAATAAATTTCCTCCATGGCCTCATTTATTTTGTTCCCGGTAGGTCGTCTTTTCTTAATCTCCTCGAGTGAGTGGTACACACGAGAAATGCATTCGCGATGGTATTGAGCTCCTGTGGCGACGAGATCAGGTACATGCTGAATACGCTTCACGATTGAAAGGGCAAAACCATCGTCGCGTCCAGCAAGGTGCTGCACAATATTTTCTTTCGTTGCTTTTTCTTTTACCGAATGATTTTTTTTTCCGTCTGCTTACCGGCAATTTCAGTTGATCATTTATTGCTTCTCCACAAAATAAGCATTTATTTTTTAAATCAAAAACTGGTATGAACTGCGGTTATTCCTCGGGTTCTTCCAGTTCTTCCGATGCAGATTCACTTCGTCGAGAGGTAAACGACGCTAGTCTTTCATTGCCGTATTTTTTGTAGCACGCACTGTGAACACTCACTGAATTGACAGTTTTTAACACACGTTGATGTTCCTCACGTCCTCTTTTCACACTCGCCGCTAAAAGAGTCTGAACAGCTCTCTTCTTGGCCACATAAATGTCTTGAATCAAAGGTTTTTTGCAAATAAAACAATCACCCGTTATCGCCAAGTTTTTAAAACACGTACGCTCGCTCCAAAAGTTTTGAGACAACTGACTGAAATGATAGGAAAAGGAGCTGCGAGCAATACAAAAGGGTCTTTTATACCTGACCCTCTCACATTCCAAGAGACGCGCTATTGGACGCGCTCATAAAGCGTGACGCACATGTAGCGTCGGGCACGCTGCGGTCGACTTCACGGCGCGCTAAAAGTCGTAATTTTTGTCTAAAAAAAAAAAAACAAAAAATTACATTGCAGGTATTAGCATGCTCTATAAGTTTGATAATAAACATTTTTTTGATATGTATCACGAGAAAGGGAAAACAGCAAAAAACACGTTTCAATCTCTTAATTTTTTACTTTCTCCTTCGATATCTCAACACAACGGTCAACGGTAGGTGAAAAATTTATAGGACTTTAATTGTAAAGCGTAAAAAAGCAATAAAAAAGTGTATAATCGCAATTTTCGTATCATGACGGAGAGTCGAGTTATCGCAAAAAAACAAAATTTACCGCTTTTTTCAAGATGGCGAAGAAAGCTCATAGGAAATCTTGGTCGACAATTTCAAGTTCAACTTTTCTATGCCCCCTCTACATAATATCCAAAAATCAGCCTTCTCGGTTCATTTGCATTTATTTGCCTTTTTTTCGTACATAATGACTGGTCTAATGTATTTGTCGACAAAGAAAAAAATATAAAATATTCTCCTGCGACGAAAATTACGTGGTATTTTTATTTTTTAGTCGAATTCTTAGTATAATTGCTCATAAACGTTTTTATCGCACAGTATAACTGCGACGTCAGCTGCTCGATCACGCATTGTTGTTCATGCGGCGTTTTTCAATTTTTCGCAAAAATCATACACAAAAATGCGCCTTCGAAGTTTCCTCTGAAAATTTGAAGAGAAAAAAAAACGAAAGAAAAAAAACAATTGCCGGTCTACTCACATTTGCATTATAGCCGGAATTCCGTCTTCATCTGGTCTCAGCTGTCTCGAGTATCCTTTTATTTATCAAAGACCGTAAATACGTATATATATGAATTGAAGACACGCGCGTAATGGTCCATCGCACATTATTATTTATATGTTTACGATTTTGTTTTACATGAAAGATTCAAACTCAACAGAGAAAACGTTTCTTTTTTTTTACACGGAATGAGCGATCTCATGTCTGGGTTACGTATTGAGAAACATCTTCATATGACTATGACATTCGAGCTTTTTGTCACCCCGTACGCAAGATCAAAACAGTGGTATTTAACACGTCGCCATCTTGGGTTTTCTGTCGGTCAGATGACTTACGCGCATGCGCCAACAAGACTATTCACGTAAAAAAGGCGCCGTTTGATTATTAAATCACAATATTCTCAATGACTTATCGATGTCCGCAAATTCTTTAGATTTTCACTCAAAAATATCCTTTTTTTGTTTCTTGGATGTTTAAACCTATTTTTTCAACTATTTGCCTGTTTTTTCGATTTATTCAATTGTTCCGAATTTCAAATAACCAAAGCGCTTTATTAATGCTAAAAAATGTCCAATTTTTTGACGATTTTTTGTTACTTAGTCTAGTTGAAATAAACATAACTTTTATTCAACGAGGCCGGAGTAACGCCAATTTTGTTGTAGGTAATTTAGACCTCCAGAAATGTACCCTGAAAATTCCAACATATTATTAGTTGTTTTGTAGCCGACAAAAATAATTTAAAAAAAACCAGTATTTTAATGTTATTTTTTTTTTTTTGGAATGGGATTTATCAAGAAATGCTTCCTACAAAAGTTGTGCGCCATAATGTCATCTACAAAATAAGTTCTATACAAAAATCACGTAACATTATTAGCTTAACGGTAAATCGCATTCGAACAATGATTTTTTTTGTTTATTATATGTATCCTAACGGATCAGCGCGTCCGAAAAAAAGTCAAAAGAAGTCCCATTTGGGATTCAGGACTTAAGTCGACAAGTGACCCCAAATGGAGTCCCAAATGGGACTTTTTTCCCCTCGCTCGGTGTAAACCGGACGTGACGTCATGAGTCCTAAACTGGGACACAGAGTCCCAAGTAGGGACTTTTTTTAAGAGTAAAATCTCAAAAAAAAAAGTCCCTGTTTGGGACTCCGAGCCCCAATTTGGAACTTTTTCTTTGCTTCTCGCTCCGGCCACAGCGTGGCGCAGAGTCAAGCGTTTTGCGAGCATGCATCATCCGTTAGGTGGGCATATATTGTCGTAGTCGTAATACTGAAAAGACGATCTCTTGCAGAATACAAATAGATACCTATTTTTATTCTGTACACAT
The DNA here is from genome assembly GCA_963989365.1 of Rhimphoctona megacephalus. Lineage (NCBI taxonomy): Eukaryota > Metazoa > Arthropoda > Insecta > Hymenoptera > Ichneumonidae > Rhimphoctona > Rhimphoctona megacephalus. Next base: position 33,082,048 of record OZ022415.1, on the reverse strand, counting down.
AGCGAATCGCTAATTCCAGTTGCCTCGTTCGAAAACATCCCAAATTAAAACTCGGAGTCCCAAATAGAGATTTTTCTTTGAGTTTTCACCCTTAAAAAAAATTCCTGTTTGGGACTCCGAGTCCCAGTTTGGGATTCATGTACTGTTTGTACTATTCTGAAACTCATACATCACTTAGAAGAATCTATCCCCAAGAGATATATGTAAATTTTGTTCATCCATATTATATAGTTTAGCAATAATAACTGATTTGCGTAAAACCACTGAACTATAGTAATACTGCAGTATTACTCGGTATTAGTATTATTAACATTTTGGCGAGCAGTCGAAGAAAAAACAGGAAATATGAGAAGTATAAATTGAAGGGCAAAGAATGTATAATTGTCCACGTTAAATGTTACAAATCGTATACTGCCGAAAGTTGTATCAGAGCGTACTTATGCGCAGAAATCAAGAACCAATCGCGAGTACTTCCATGAGATCTGCTTTAAGCTTCGACTTTGAGAGTTGTTGTCTATTTTGTGGTCAAGATGCGTCGGAATCATTTGTCAAAAAGGAGTCGAGAAAAAGAAACGTGTCAAAAAACGACCTGCAGTTTCTGTCATCACGGAGGAAGGAATGAGAGAAAAAATTTTGGGGATGGCAGCCAAGCGATCCGATTCATATAGCACGTTGAAGTTTTGAACCGCATAGCTCATGCCGATGATTTTTTGCTCACTGTAAAAGCCCGTTACCACGTAACATGCCATCCACGTTTCTTTAATCGGCATCCAAAATCAGAAACTTCACAAGACAGCACTCCGCATATTGTTTACATCATTCAACAATTCATAACAGACCATCCGGATGAACGGCAATTTTCGCTAAAAAGAATTATCGATGGTATCAAAGGTGGACGCGCCAAAGGTGAACCAATGGATAAAAAAAAAATATATACGAAAGACTCGGCGACAACATCGTTATAACATCAAACACGGGTTCGGAGCCAATAATTTTTCTCCGTGATACGGGCCACAGAACTTTATTAAAACACTTTGAAGCAGAAGACACGAATGATTCATCTAGCGGTGACAATTATGAAATAAAGAAAAAAAAGGAAGAAAGTAAAAAATAAATAAAATTAACCCTCCGTATACACACTACAATTTGCGCACCTCTCTAGACACACATGGGTCTACGGTAATTACGGGGTAATTAAAAAATCTGAAAAAATTCAGGAGAGTAGTAGTAGTAGGAGAGGAGGAGTAGAGCGTGCATTGGGTGATGGATAAAAATTAATCTTTATTATTGTTATAATAGAAATCGATACGAAACACGAGAAATTCACAAACGGGCCGGACACCACAGACCCATGTGTGTCTACTGAGGGTTAATAAAAAGAATAAGTGAGCATACGAGGAGACAGCGAGCGTACGAGCGTGCGGGGCAGAAAACAAACGAGAATGATATATGTAAAAACAATGTAATATACGAAAATGGAAGGCTGTGAAACCCCACGGAAAGCAATATACATATATACATACATTATTACTGCGTAGCTAATAGTTTTTGGTTTGTAAAAAATGTTTATGACGTAATTATTGTAATAAATAAAATTGCGGACGAAATACAATTCACTTATGATACCCTCACCTTTTTAATGTAAAATCATTTATAGAGGCACTTCGGAACTAAATTTGAAGTAAAACAATAGTTATTGGGATAACTATTGGAAAATATTTATTTTCATGGGCATTTTCGAATTCGTGAGAAAAAAATACGTCACATTATAAAAAGACAAACCTTTCTACGACAATGGCTTTGTTTACACCGTGCGTTCGATTCTATTGGAATTATGTTACAATATCTATATATATAATATATATATAGTAACAACATAATTCCAATAGAATCGAACGCACGGTGTAAACGAAGCCAATTATAAGGGACCTATAGAAATTGTTGACTGAGCCTCGTGAGGGGAGTCGCGGGGCGAGACGCAGAGCCCCTATCACGCCGCCTAATATATATATAAATAACCACATAATTCCAATAGAATCGAACGCACGGTGTAAACGAAGCCAATTATAAGGGACCTATAGAAATTGTTGACTGAGCCGCGTGAGGGGAGTCGCGGGGCGAGACGCAGAGCCCCTACTGCGCCACCTGGACATCGTTCGCTATTCCGTGCGCGGGAGATCGAATTCAATCATGATCTGCAATGAGAGGAACGCTCCACAGGGTTTGCATCATATTGAATGTTATACCTAAAAATGTTAAGAATGCTCACGAACTTGAATTACACGAAAATGTTGATTACAACAATAATAAATTAAAGAAACGTATAAGTAACTGTATCTCGGCTTGCAATGAAGATATTGAGAACTTTTTTTTTATTACGCGTCTCGCACAGGCATATAAGAATCTCGAAGAATATTCCAAGTAGCTCTACAACTTAAGGCGTTATTTCTATTTGTTTATAAGCTCAAACTTTATATCTTCAAAAAATAGGCTTTTTTTCTGAGATAATTTTTTTGGGTTAAATCCTTGAAGATTTAACTCAAACTCTTTTGGGGACAGATTTTTCTAGGTGATGTATGAGTTTCAGAATACTACATTGATAAATAATCGATAGTGCATACAATAAACAAAAAAATATCGTTGTGTAATTGCGATTTACCGTTAAACTAACAATGTTCCGTGATTTTTGTATAGGACTTATTTTGTAAACGACGTTATGGCGCACAATTTTTGTAGGAATCATTTTTTGATAAATCTCATTAAAAAAAAAATACATTAAAATACTGGTTTTTTTTTCAATAATTTTTGGCGGCTGCCAAACAATATTTTTTTAGAATTTTTAGGATACATTCCTAGAGGTCCAAATTACCTACAAAAAAATTGACATTGCTCCAGCTTCGTTGAATAGAACTTATGTTTATTCCGAGTGGACTAAGTAACGAAAAATCGTCAAAGAATTGGACATTTTTTAGCATTAATAAAGCGCTTTCCTTATTTGAAATTCGGATCAGTTGAATAAATCCAAACAACAGGAAAGTAATTGGAAAAATGGAAGTTCCAAATTATCTACAAAAAAATAGGCATTACTCTGGCCTTGTTGAATAGAAGTAGTCCAAATTTATGTACATTCCGACTGGACTAACTCTCGCAAATCCAATTTCAGTTCCTGGTCGCTTGGAACGAAAGGCATTTTTAATTGTTGCATAGAAATTAAGGAGTATGAAAATAGGAAAAAAAATAAAATTGGTGTGACTTTGGTAAGTGGTTTTTTTGACTATATTTGACAAGTTTGATGCGAAAATATAGTAATTTTTCTTTGCAAATACTTTGAAAATACGTTTGAAAACAATAAATGTATTTAATCGAAAATTTAGTAATTAGGGATGTATAGAAAATTGAAAAAATTTCAGTCATTATGCTTCTAATTGCGCTTCAAAAATGTTGACAATTCGAAGTATTTCAATGATCAATGAAAAGTTTTTTGTTTCATTGCAATGATGCAAATTCAAATTGTGAATTTTAAATGGTTAAAATAGAAAAACAAAGTAAACACATGTTGAGATTAAGGGTTGGAATATGGTTTTTCACACAAACATTTTAATTGAATTATATTACATGTACATTGTGTGAAAAACGCGATTTTATCGTCACGAGGTGAAAACCGTTTGGCGACGATTTCGAACTGATTTGAACCGATTCGCAGGTCCATGAAAAGGACCGATCGGATGATGACGATCCTGCCAATAGTGATACGAATATAATCATTCACTCGACGGTATACTCGTAAAAATAATTTGAAAAATGCCCACACGCTATTGAACAAAACAACATTGAAGTTTCCAATGTTGAAAAGCAACGAATTTCTTTTTTTGGTAGTACCTTAAATTTCTAGTTTTGGGCTACTTTAATTGGCTAGACGTTGTTTGAGACCGAAGGTGCCCCAAAATGTGGAAAGCCAAAAAAATTGATAAATAAACAAAAATGTTATTATGTTCCAACGATGTAAACTTCAATATTGTTAAACATAAATAAACGTCTCCTCAATTTTGGGACCACGCTTAACAGGTGTATGTGAACCGAAGAATTTTTCAGAATTCATTTCGTCGTTACAACACAAAATTATTTTGTTATCGGCGCGTTCAAGGAGAAAAAATACGAGAGAACAAATCTATATTAGGAGATTCCTGAATTCGTGTCCATAAAACGACAGTTGTTTTGCCTTGTAATGGGTTACAAAAAAAAAACGGAAAATAAAATTAGCAGGGCTCTCCACATAATTCGATCGTTGACTGCACATAATTGTTATATTAACGACACGAAATGATTAGAGACGCTGATAAGGTTTTCTCTCGGTGAAGAAGTTTTTAAGGACTAACACTTGGCCCACTGTGATTATAAGAATCGCGGCTGTTTCCATAATCGACCACCAAAGCACTCGTTCATTAAGGTCTTCCGCACGTTTTCTACCCTGTGCTTCACGCAACCTGTGGAACGTCTGGTACTCAACGATTCGGATCATATTCTTGTGGATTTCTTGTGCAGATGACTCCATCTGTAAATATTTGATTGATTTATTTAAAAACATCGGCATTGTCTCAATCAAGGGGACATTTATTTTTTCGAAATGGTTGATCAAAAACAAAAAAAATTGCTTGAAATAGCAACATTTATATATTTGAGCAAAGTCGAGCAGTAAAAAAATTAGACATATGCGTTGAACAAAAAACTTGTCGACTTTTGAACAGAAATCGTCCTGTAAAGAATTTAAGTTAATTCAACATTAAAAAATTACAATTGTTTACTTTCTTAACATTTTATTACAGCCCCAGTTTTCGAATTACATCACATTTTCCAAAACCTGTCTTATTTTGCAATAATCTAAACAGCTCTATGAAAAAAAATTGCAAAATTTTTTTCCAAACAATTAAATTGAACCTCACTCTGCCTTTTTTGATAGGAAACTGTTCGCTTATTCAGGAATATATTCTATAAATTCGAGGAATATTCTTAGATTTCTTCCAAAAATCAATGAACAAAATCGAGAATATTCAAAAATCAAGAAATTTTCCTGTTTTCCCAAAATAAAACATTTTTTTGAATGGTTATAAAATTATAAATTTTTTTAAATTATTTTAGATTGTAAAGTAAAACAAAAGTGTGACCAAAATTTGTAAACCAGAACTGCCACGGCACAGGTATAATAACTAAAATTTATCAGACTGAGCAAAAATTACCTGTGTCATAACAGTAACATGTTCTTCCAAACCAGGAAGAGTCTGTTCGTCGCCAACTTGGAAGTCCATGTAGACGAGTTTGTGCGAAAAAGTTGAGAATTCGTTGCTAAAGCAAACTTTATAATCGCCACTTATAGGCGCGGTAAATACATGCGAGTCAAATTGCGTTTTGACTTGCTGATAAATGATTTCCTTGTTGGGAGCTTCGAGTATAACGTCGATGTCATATTGACCACCCGTTACCACCTTGAAGAAGTAAAATTACAAACAAGAATAAGTAAGGACCTAAAACGTCATAAATTCGATAAAAATAGAGATTAAATTCGTCGAGGATGATTATTACTATTTATTATTCAAGACTTATCCAACTGTCATTGATGGATGGAGGAAAATAAATAACACAACCTTTTTCGTATTTATTAGTTGAAAATTTCGATTGTTATCAAGTGGAAATTGAAACGTTTCTTTCGAGTGATTTATTGACGAATTTTTACCTGAAATTCGAGAGAAGCGGTAACATTCTTCTCAATTCCTTGATAGAAACATTCCTTGGCGTTATCCGGCAATTCGAAGGATAGTTCTACTCCGCCTGACAGTAGAACGGAGGAAAAAAGTGAAGAAACGAAAAGCCACGGCGTCCAGTAATCCATTATTTATATCGAACAAATAGAATAATCTTTATATACTAGTCAAAATTCATTTAAGCGACGTGGTAATTTTTTATGGCTCTGTTTTATTGTTTGTTCCTGAAAATTTTCCGAGGAAGCCAGTCCAAATAATGCAGTAGCAAACTGTTTTAACGTGGCCGGATATTCGTGCAGTCGTAATTTTTTATCGGACTCGACCCAAGTGACATCTGCTGTTTCGTTACGATGAGTTTCAAATGGCTGATACAACGGAAGGTAAAAAAAATCCGGCGTATTAGAGATATGTCTCGATTCACTCATCTCGTTTGTTTACATTTTTACTAAAGGATAGAACTTTATAAAGAAAATTTCTTTTTCTCATTTTTATATTTTTCTATTTTCAAATTAATTAAGCGAGACATAAAAAAAAAGGCTTACACAAATAAACTTTTTATTCCCTACGCGGTTATATGACCTTGGAGTCTAAAGGGTACCGGCAAACCTTCTCAGCCTTTTTTGTGAATATGATACGATTCGACACTACCGTGAATCTTAAATATAATACATGAAATACTAAAATACAAAAAAAACTCAATTAGAGCGGAAATCGTATAATAATTTCATGAAACCCGAAAACTATCAAAGATTTTAATGAACTCAACAATCGATTGTAAATGAAGTAAATATCTTAAAATCCCTTGAAAGTGAAAATATAGGAAAAAATCATTGTTATTTTGGCCAAAATCCTCCTCAAGAATAAAAAAAACCAAGAGCGGGACGTACATGTCGATATCTTGAAATTGATTGAATCGTATTTTAATAAGTATATAGTTGAAATATCAGATGGAGCCAAAACGTCGGCGAGGCGGGGAGAAGGGGAGGATTAACCACGTGGTTTGGAGGCGCAGGCGCGCCACGTGCTCGCAAACCTAACCTCGTAATCATACGGTTGTAAAATTTTTCCCGACGATTATTGTAATGAAATGCGAGAAGGTCAAGGCGTGTTGTGAACTCGTTCGTACAAATGCATATCAATTGGATCCTTCTAACGATTGAATCCAGCTGACAGTATGTTTGAAATGCGTAATGAATAAATTTATATCGGTGTACGTAGAAATAGGACATCGCGAAAAGAGGGGCAGGAGAAAAGGGCGGCAGGAGGGGGAGAAGAAGGTAAAAAGTGTGCAGCAAATGAGTGGAGCGGGCCAGTATCTGCCGGCGGGGGCAGTTTGCGGGTAGTCTTGAGGGACGATAGTAGTACCGCAGACTCATTACGAAACAATTAACGAGAACGATCGCACATGTCGCGGTTGTAGAAGAAGAAAACGTGTTATTACAAGTTGCGATCTTTTGACGAATCGAAACATCAATTTATACGATAAAACTGCATCATCATTTCTCTTATGCACTTAAAAATCCGACTCTAGGAAACACATTTTTTCAACACCTATATGTTAGTTGTGCATGTATTTTGTGTGTGTGTATATATATATGTGCGCGTGCGTTTACAGACGCGGGTGTGTTCGTGCTTCTGCGGTGTGAAAACCGCGTGGCATACGATAATCACGCAAAACAGCACAGCTTTGCTGCTCCTAAGAACGTGACGAATAACAACAGGAAATAAAAAAAAATATCGGTGTCGAAAAACAAACGTGATTGTGTGTATATTGTCGGTGAAATAAAAACAGTTAACGCGTGATAAAACTCGACGAGAAGAAAAACGTGGATTAAATTATGAATCCCGAAGACTATGAAACGCTGCCGAGTGCATCGGTCGGCGTACACATGACTGCAGGTGCTTTTGCCGGAATTATGGAACATTGCGTCATGTATCCCCTTGACAGTGTCAAGGTAATAAAATTAATAATACTCGTATATAGATATAGTATTTTTCTATGCGAATCCAAATGAGATTGCACTTCATATGTTACGTTTTACGTTTTTATGGTGTTGCGTCGACGTTACTTTACGGTGAACTCACGTTTTACTTACGTTCCTTGTGAAATTGGACGAGATCTTGATTGTAAATAATTCGATAGATATTTCAAACTCTTGATTAACCTATCAAGTGACAACTTTTTATCCTCGTTCTTAAAAAACCAGGAAAAAGAACATACATGCAATTTCCATTTTTTCTCAGAACATACGTAAGTTCTTTTTATATTGCGTTACAGCGAGGTTTTTAGAAATTTTGTGCATCAATGATCGCGCGAAATTCACGATCAAGAGACTGTAGAGTCTCGGGACATTATATATTCTCTCTATTCAATTCGATCAATTGATCGAATCACATACGTTTTTCTATAGACTACTTGCCAGGAAGTCATCAATCCGGCTGGTTCTTGTTATTCACTGTTTTTTTTTTAGTCTTTAAAGTAGCGGCACAAAAAATAGTTTTTTACGGCCGATTTTGTTTTAATCGCAAATTCATGAGAGAATTAAATGCGATCGTCACGTTGTCTTATCAAATTTATTGCAGCTGCTATACACGATTTCTAACGTTTTATTTGAATGCTCAAAATAAATTAGAATCTATTTGGCTTCATGCATTTTTTGTTCCATTATATTTTTATCCTTTATTTTGAGGATATCAATTTTTGTTGAAATAAACACCTGACTTATTTTGTTTATTAACGTTTATTTTTTAATTATAACCTCAAAATTTGGTATTTTCAAAAATTATTCTCCGAAACCCTTTCACATTTTCGCTCGATATGTTAGACATGGGAAAATGTCGAAAAACGTCTTTTTTTATTTTTATTTTATTTCTTCATTTTAACCTTCATCCTGTCAAAAATACCAGCATAGAAAAAAGTGAAAAAAGAGTAGTAAAACCGACAAGAACTTCATTTAAAAGAATCTTTTGTAATGAAACAATGAATAAGTTCCTTAAGTAATATGTAGTTTGTATGGCTAACCTTAAAATGACGAAATGGTTACCTAATTCCCTGCAAACGTGTTCGTACTCGAAAAAAAAAAAACAAGATTAAACAATTCTGTTATGAGATTCAATGCAATAGTTGTCTTTCCTCTTCAAATCGGAATTTATATATTTTTTATGTGAAATTCACGAAATTTACTTTTGTTCCTATACACGAAAAAAAATATCGATTGTAATCAAAATATTTTTCGTAAATTATAGGCAGATTTTGGGAATGCTCAATTTTTGCAACAATTCAGATTCACTGCCATACAGAATTACCAGTTTTTTGGGTCGTCAAGTCAGAAAGAACACTCTTTCTTGCAATTTGTATAATTGCACCTGTATTACATAATGTGTCAATTTCGTGCCGACAGGTTCTATTTCTGATGCGCTCTATGAGCTACAATTCGGACCGATCCAATTCTTTATTCCTTGTTTTTATTTCTTCTTTGGAAAATAAAAAATGCGAATAATAAAGTCAAACACTGATGGGAGAAAAAAAATGATTTCCAATGCTTTTAAGATGAGTCTACAGAAAAAATTAAGTGGTAAAGAATGATCAAAACAAACATTTTAGTCAATGGTTACTGATTTGCAAAAAAAATGAATTTTCTGTTATTGAAAAGCAAAACAATTTTTTGAGGTTCCAAATAATTGTTGATTGAGTACAAAAATTTGTCATTTTTTACACATTTTTTTTTAGTAAATTTGGAACAAAAAATAAGACAATCTTGAATGTTAGAAAACGTTTGTTGCGTTGCACCTGTAAATTTTATTAGAGTATTTTACTCGAGTTCCTTTGATTCTCAAGATGACAAAGCCATGTTTTCAGAATTGCATGTCATTCCATTTAACAAGCGACAAATATCTGGTTTTCTCGTTTATTATCTTATTGTGAATTGGATTCTTGAGCTCTTTAAGTGTAATGAGCTATGATTTTTCATTCAACAAGAAATTACCAGTCATAAAAACACATGGAAAGATGGAAGTAGCGTTGGTAGGAGCATAGAACAGAAAAATGTTTAATGAAATTTGCATCGTTGGAATCCAAAGAAAAACATTTTTTCTATTCATTATTTTTTAATTTTTCAAATCATCCTATTTTTCCTGCAGATTTTGTTTTTAGGTGTCGATTAAGTTTGTCCAATTATCGTAGCCAAACACTATAAATAAATTTTCTACTCTGCTAAAGAAGAAAAAAGGAATTTCGTTGTATTCCAACGATGCAAATTTCGACATTGTGCAGAAAATTAATGTTTTTTATAAAAGGGAAAAATTTGTAAGGAAACATTATTATTTTTCCAGACAAGAATGCAAGCATTAACACCAGGTCCCGGCGGAGGTGGAGGAGTCGGCGCAGTCCTTAGCAGAATGGTACGCCAAGAAGGTGTCCTCCGACCCATTCGTGGTATTGGCACCATGGTAACTGGAGCTGGGCCGGCTCATGCCCTCTACTTCTCCTGTTACGAATATCTCAAAAACAAAATGATCAATACTAAAACACCTTCACAATTCAATCATCTAGTCTACGGAGCAGCAGGCTGCGTCGCTACTTTGCTTCATGACGGAGTCATGAACCCTGCGGAAGGTAGATATTAAAAGTGCCTCCGTTGAAAATACTTTATGCAAGAAAAAGTTATGAAGCCATTTAATTTAAAATTTTTCAGTTAATTTAACATGAAGCCAGTTAATTTAACATTTTTCTTCATGAGAATTTTCGTATTTTGCTTTTCTTCAAAAATGTATAAATATTTAGCCCCTTTTGAGATCTTACGAATATTCGTTAGTGAATATTTATAATGACGAAAAATGAACAACAATGTATTGACAGAAGGAAGTGTACCGAAAATACGAAATGTTTTTTTTTTGTCTTCATAAATCTTGTAGAAAAAATAAGAAACATGAGTTTATATTTCATGTTTAACCCGTCAGCAGGTGTGCTATGTACACTTTAAATATTGGGTGTGTGATGAGAGATTTTCTCACATGTATAGCTTCAAGTGCTTAATTTGATAAATAGGAACTTGTAAACAATTTCTCTACAGTGATTGTGACTATTACACATTTTTATTAAAAAAAAATCATAAATACAACTATATTTGACACTAAAAACCAAAAAAATAATAATTTAAAAAATTCAAAAACAAAAATTAAAAAAAAAATTTCAACTCTTCTATCATACAGAAGAATAAATTTGGTGGAGATAGAAAAAAATTCAAATGCTAATGCCATTTGAAATTTTCGAGTAATCATCGTTTTAATATAAGTGTGTGAGAGAAAGTCTCATAGTATGTCTGCTGATGGGTTAATACTTGACAAGAGAACTAAAATTGAGTGGTAAATGTGGGCCAGGAATTCATAAAATCTCAAAAAGTATTTTAGGGAAAAACAGGAAATAAAAAACGAAAAAAAAAAATAATGTGGTTTTTCAGTGGTAAAACAACGATTGCAGATGTACAACTCACCATATAGAAATGCTATAAGTTGTATAAGACACATTTATAAAACGGAAGGTGTATTCGCATTTTATCGAAGTTATACAACACAATTGGCCATGAACGTGCCGTTTCAGTGCATACACTTCATGGCATACGAGTTTGGACAAAATATGACGAATCCGGAACATATATATAATCCACGAGCGCACATGATTTCCGGTTAGTACGTAAATCTGAGGGACGAAGAGAAAAAAAATAATTTCATTCGATATTTTAACTTTTTACTTTATTGAACTATTTATTGATAAGTAAAAAGAAAACGATTTCGTCGCTTATATTATTAAAAAAATAATTGAATGTAAATATTGCATTGTTTAGGTGCGATGGCGGGTGCAGTAGCAGCTGCAATAACGACACCTCTGGACGTTTGTAAAACTCTTTTAAATACGCAACAGGACGGAAAAGCCCGAGGAATGATCGACGCTTTCAAGCAGGTGTACAGTTTCGGGGGTCTTCAAGGCTATTTTCGTGGTCTAAACGCAAGAATAATCTATCAAATGCCAGCAACAACGATTTGTTGGTCAACGTAAGTAAAATTCACTTCTTTATTTGTTTTTCATTTCAGGATGAGATGCACACGTATTTATGCCAATAATTTTATTCCATAAAAATTGAGGGGTTCGGAAAAATCGGAAAAATTCAGCCGTCTTTAAGACGTTACGAACATTAATATGCAATAACAAAATTGTTGGATAATTTTTAACGAATCGTTGAAAAAAAAAAAATAGTTCAACAATCAGATGATTTTTTTCGTCTCATGACAAGAATTCGTTGATTTTCTAAAATACTTTTGAATTTTATCAAAATATTTTCTTTTTTTTAATTCCTCTTTTCGTCTTTTACTGGAGGAATTATTTGACAAACCGTTCGTTCAATGACGTGGAACAAAAATGCGATTTTTTCATCAATTTTTAAAAATTTTTTGGAAAAAAGAAAGATAGAGGAAATATAAAAAAAAATCATACGCATTCAAAAAAATTGGCAAAATTATTTTACTTAACGAAAAAACAAATTATTTTAGTGAAAATCAATGTTTGTAAAGTTTGAAAGGTGCCTGAATTTTTTCAGATTTTAATCCAATTACGAAGTTCCAAAATTCTGATCCAATAAAATTTTGGCTGAGAAACGTGTGTGATTGATATTTAATCTTTAACGATTCAATTTTTCGCTAAAAAAATTTTGAAGCTTCTTACAATTAGAGAAAAATGACTGTAAATATTTTACAAATTTTCATTTTAAATTGCCAGCTCAACGTTTTCAATATCTTTGAGCTGCAACATTTAAAAAAATTAATTTCAGTTCACATTAATTTCGAATAAGTCCCATAAATGACCCAAGAAAAATATGGTCTTTTTTTTCTAAACAGCTAATAAATTTAGGGCATTACCAAAAAAAAAAAAAACAAAATTTTGTTGCATTTTATCGATGCAAGTTTGAATATGGTCTTTGAAGGGCAACTCGAATTTCGATATTGTTTTGCTCATTACCAATGACACTGTATTTAATAAAAAGCCCGAAAACCATTATATTCGAGTATATAAGAGTGCGGCAGGGCTCGCGCAAGCTTTTCTTTTAATACTTGGCGTCGAGACTCTACCGCGTCTCTTGATCTTTCGAAGATATAAATCGATAAAGATTCTAAGCTTTTTTCATATATTTTTCTTTTGCTTCCCCTGACGCGTATCTCTTATCGTGTATTCACAAATCTTATCTATAACAAGAAACACACACACACACATACACACACAGAATGATGACGAAGCGACTTGAGAGGAAAGAAAGACATAAACGATCGAATAATTTGGATGATTTGCAAATTTTCATTTCTTACGATTGAATTTTTCAGGTACGAATTTTTCAAATACGTGTTACAAGGCAAATCGGATGAAGTGCGTTTCGGGCCAGAAACCGACGACAGTTGTGGCGGTACAGCGCCACCTTGTTCACCGGTAGTACCGCGGACGAGTAGTTTTCAGGGAGCTGGTCTCTACTTCAACAACAAAGCACCCGGACCGGTATTACTTGACGTAACAAGGAGTTAGGCACGTATAAAAGAAAAAAACAACCAGAAAAAAATGATAAAAATGAGTCGCGCGACGAACCGCCACGAACGGCGAATATTATGGCGTCCTCAAGGGAGCCAATTTTTTTACACTTCAAGAGTTTATTATTAATGACCGAATATTTTGTTAAACTGAATATGAAATCGATCAACAACGTAGAATAATTCGTGGCAAGTAAAAAAAAAAAGAGAATTAATAAGAAAATTAAAAAATCAAATAAAAAACAAATATTCTCTCACGCTAGGAAGCAAGATCATTTATTTGTACTGAAAAAAAAAAATCTATTACGAGTGAAGAAAAACAAAAAAAAAATTAATTAATACGAACTCAGAGCCCAGTGCAGGCCGCAGGCTCGTCGAACGAACGAAAAAAAAACTTACAAATTCATTCAATATATTCGATTACCAAGAGACTCGCACGTGTTTTCCACGAGATGCATCCTTCATTATTTCTTTCATTCTTCATCGAGCCATCGGCTTATTTTCTAACGTCACGAAACCTTCGTGTACGAACATGTGCACGTTGCACAAATAAAAGCAAAAAATATATTATTATATATATTCAATTTTCGTCGTAAATGAAAAAATGAGAACTGTGACACACATGATTTTTAAATAAAAGTCGCCCAAATCTTCGAGAAATTTTCCCGTCTTTGCGTTCGGACTGACGGTTTTTCTGCCATTGTCTTTTGAACTCTGAACAAACTTGAATTTTGAAAACTTTGAGATAACATAAAAATCTTTAAAAATGATAAACCATATTGCATTCGCTAAGAACTCACTTATTTACATTTGTGATTGTTGTATTTTTGTGAATTCGTTGAAATTTTCACAAGAATGCTTCTTTCGAAATATCTCGTCTAAATAATGTTTTATATATTTTTATTTACGACGAAATGTATTGAACAATCGTGCCTTTTGTTTTGCGAAATAGAAAAAAGGCTAGAAGTCATTACTTTGTCGATGGTTTCGTCAAAAAAGCTTGGACACCTAAATCATTTGTAAAAATCGGTATTCTTAGCGTCATCAATATAGTTAATTCGTTTCAACAGATTATTGTCTTATATTCTACGTCCATGAAAAGGTTATTTAATTATTATTTACACATACATTCCCAGCTAGTAATTTTATTTCATTAAAAATTCGTCCTTAGTGATTTCACAAAAACTACAAAATATTAGACATTTTTCGAGACGTTATGAACTTTCGTACCCCATAATAATAAAAATTCTGCCAAAAATTTTTGTCAAGGCCTATTCGAATTTTTACGAGTGCTGTGAAACTCCCGCTACAGTCCAGTGGGCACCCTAATTTTGAAAATGTATAAGCGTAGTATTTTAGCATATAGACCAAACAAACTACGTGAATTTTTTGAGATTTTTCTCTTAACACTTTAATTCGACGAAAATTGCGACAATTAAAATTGTCCCAAATTGACCTTGTAAGGGTTAATAAAAATCTTTCGGCTTTCTTTACCCGATCAAGCAGCCGCCGTCTTCATTTTTGTCTACTTCCGGCCCACTTTCCATACCGGGTAATATTTCTAATGCCTCCATGTAAAAAGGGTCGTTTATTGCTTTTGCCCCAATAAAAACTGAATCATTTTTTTGCAGGGTTTTAGAAATAAAAATATTATCTTTGTCCTCTCGGAACTATTTCATTATTGAAACAATAAAAGCGTTGCTAAACAAGTATTTATTTGAATAATTTATCATTGGCTTTTCGCTATCATTAATAATAAAAATCCACGTTTGTAGCGTCTCTCGAAGATGGCTGAAATTTCTCGAATTTTTGTCGAAAACAGAGAACCGAAATAAAAAAAAATAATAATCTAGCTGCGATTGTACGTGTAAAGTGTTCATAATCGAACATTTTGTTGGGAATGTACGAACAACGTAAATCTTTGTGACGAGACTACTCGAAGAATCATTTTCATCGGATACCATCTTGAGAGTATTAATAATGACGCATAACATAACGCATAACGATAACGTTGGAAGGCATTTTCACAGTCATGTATGATATTTGTTTTATACCAAGTGCATGTATTTATATAATACATATGTGTATAAGATATTTCACGTGGAGTTTTCATTTCGAAACCAGGACAATTTCCAATTGGTACAAATTTTGGATATTCGATAAAAAATTATCGATTCGTATTTTGGTATTTTTTAATTTAGCCATTTATTCTGCTTTAGAGGCAATTGATTTTTTTGAAATTATTTCCTTATTTGATTGATGAAAATTTGATAAATAACGGTAAACCTCGAACGAGTGGCTAAATTGAAAAAAAAAAGGAAAAAAAACAAACCGAAAAAGATTTATTTACTTTTTCTTCATAAAAATCCTTTCGAGAATTTGTACCAATACACAATCGTCGAAGTTTTGGAATGAAAATTTAACGTGTAATGGCTCTTATCTATATACACATACAAAAGTATGCACAGGCGCGGACTCAATATATATTGGCGAGATCGATATCGAAGTATTTGCGAAACTTTATTGTGACTCCAATATAATAACACCACCTCAGTGATATTGATATTTACGAGCGAGACTATTCGCTCGATTCATTATTTTAAAAGCGAAGGAAGATCGTATGACTGTGTGTTCTGTCTGATACGATAAAATGAGTTTACGAGCTTAATTAAAACGTCGTTTTAGACTTGTAGCGTCGATTCAAGTGGGAGATTGATTTTCGAGGAGAAAAAAAAGAATGTTGAACAAGAAAAATAATGAGTAAAAAAGAAAGAGAGAAAGAAAGAGAGAGGGAAAAGAAACAATTATACATTCTCGTAAATCTTACTGTTTTAAAGAGGTCACGAGTTTGAGACGAGGGGGGCATACGATGCTTCCGATAGAACAGTGAAATACACATGAATTGTAACGAGAGCTCACAAGGGCGGACGCCAAAGCAGACTAAATAGTAACTCTGTACAGTAAGAAAAATAAAAAAATTAGGCTAAAACGAAGGGAGAGACGAGTTGGTGGGATGCATGTGGAGAAGAATTGGTAATTAAATAATTAAAATAGCATAATCAACGTTACGAAAGAGAGTATTGTTAATATAGACAGTTGTATCGGTTTTTTTCTTTTTCGTTTCTTCGTTTTTGTTTTGTTTCCTCGAAACAATCGACTGTAAACAGTATATCAGTTCAAACGAAAGAAAAAAAAACAACATATAATAGTTCGTTCCATAGTTTACACACTCGAAGTGTTTACGCGTTATGATAGTTGAATATTATTATTCTATCGAACGCTCGTAAAGTAAACCGTTGACGTTAATGATCGATTTACTTTTGTACAATAAAGAGCGACAAGAATATCGATCGCGAGGCAAACATTTTCAGAGCTTCGACGAATTTTTGTAAAATTGAAAAAATATCGGAATGAAGTCATTAGACTTTGTCAATTAGAATTGTACGTTGGATTTTTATGACGTTGAATTTTGCGTCGCTGGATCGTAACGAAAAATTCTCTTTTAATATTAATCAATTTCTTAATTTATAATCCAATTTCTCAGTTACTTATCGAAATTCCAAAAAAAGTGATAAATTTTCGTAGTCTAAAATTGCTGTTAAATTTTGGAAACTACCAAAAAAAGTGTCAAGAATTTGGTCACATTTTCAACGATGCAAATTTCAAAATCGTCGATTTTTCTACCGAAATTTTGAAAGGAAGTCAATAACTAAAAATAACGAACAATTCGCGTACAATTGACTGTTTTTTTTGTTCCCTACACAATATTGCTTCCTGTGGCTGTGATAACTGGGTCAAATTCATACGATGTTGACTCTAAGAGGGGGTAATATCACGTGAAAACTCATAACTTCACGCCATGATTATTACCGAACAATTTTGTTCTTTTTTCCCTACAACGAATCGCCGGTGAAGCCGCCAACAATATATTTTTTTTTTCGTTTATTTTTTTTTTTCATTGTTAAATAATGTAGATATAAATATATGTCGCGCGTATTTTATACTGGAAACAAACAGGAAAATCTTTCATGAGAAAAAGAAAATAAACCATTTGGATCATTGAATATTTTCCTCTTTTTTTCGATTGAACGACAATGTAAATAGAGCATGCTCCCACCTTGTATAATTAATTATTATCTATAGTATTGAATTATACTAATGATATTGCGGAGACACGCTACTTTATGAATCCAGAGCTCAAAGCACTGAGTGTATCGATAATGTAAATAAATAATAATGCGAGCTAAAACTCATGAATTCTTTACAAAAATATACGTATGTATATGTTTGTGAATTAAGACCCGAACACACTGTCACATCAAATTCCTTAAAGCGAGAAATATTGACATAAAAAAAATGACGAAAGGCTCCAAATTCTAATTTCTATTTGATCGAAAAGGCAGCAACGCGTCACATTTTAATTTCGGCCGAATAAATCACTTTGAAAATTGCGAGTTTATTCTCTAACACTAAAAATTTATTAAAACTATGGCACGAGACTCCCGGGGTTTGGGCACGACTCGTTATCAATTATTCAACGATGAAACTACAAAAACCGAGAACAAGCTTAGGATCAAATGGTTCGAGCAAAATCGTCAACGCCTCTTGACCAATTTGCAAGACGAGAAACTCATTCGCAAAGCACAAACTATTAAGGAAGATTATGAATTGGAAAGACTCAAGAAAAAAAAGGAAGATGATAAAGTATGTATACCCCAAAACATCTACTTAATGTTCGATGTAATTGACCTTTTTTTATTATTTTTTCTTCACAGATTGAGAAGATCAAATCGCTTCCGGCTTGGAGACCACCGAAACCGGATGGATCTGTTAATCTTGATGTCATGAAACCTGTCGATCCTTCTATTCGTGAAATTCTCTATGAACCCGGAGAGTCGAGTTACATAACCGCGAATAACTATTTGCGCCAAAGGTAAAGTTTACGACGTACTGGATTTATATACAAAATAATTGACAGTCGATAAAAAAAATAACAAAAAAAATGTGAGGCCGCTCTTTCAGTCTTTCTGATGTGCCGATAAAATTTCTAATCGAATTCATTGAAAGGTTACTGATTTACAAGAATTATAAATTTTACTGATTTCACACGTGATGGGAAGTGATGCGAATAGTTGAAACAACTGAAAAAAATGTTCAAAAAATTGATTGAATTTTTTTTTTCACATCTAGTATTTCGTTAGATGAAAATACATACAAAATTGCATTTGTCTTAATTACACCGTTTTAAGAGTATTTCATATGCCCAGCGCCCAAAAAGATTTTTTTTTAAGCTCCATTGAAAAAAATATCGCAAAATATCGATTACACGGTGATCAATCGATCCTTTCGGTGTAAAAAAAAAAAAATATTAAACATTTTTTTACAGCAAGTGCAATACGATATTCGATACTGTTCATATCACCAGCGAAAAAAAATATCCTCGCGGCTGGCATGATAATTCGTTAAGGTCTGTATGGATACGAAAAAAAATCAAAAAGATTTTTTTATATAGTGTTGCTGTTATAGCCTGTGGAGGCAAATTTTTTAATTAAAAAAAAAAATACAAGCTATTTGGAAAATTTTATACGTAGGTTAGGAAAAACTTGCCTCTTTAATTGTTTTGAAAAAATTTCTTAAACAAAATATGAAAAAATGGGTCGACAGACTACGGTAAAAACATTTACAAAATTTTGTAAAAAGTGATGAAGAAATATTGAATCGTTGTGATACAAAGATCAAAAATTCATTTGATTTGTTTTATTTTCGTACGAATTTGATTCATCGATTGCCAGACTATGTAAAAAAAAAAGAAAAAAGTAATAAAAAGACCTTGAACCTTTGTTTATCTGCTTATCTGTTTTTCAGGTGCAAAGACAAACCGGAAGATCGATATTACTTTCCGGATTGCACGTATTGGTTGCACGGTTGGCGTCTGGGTGATTATCCACCTGTGCCAAGTACAGAAGTCGGGCGAAAATCGATAATTCGCGCATCGTTTTATCGACGTAACGGTGTGAGCATGAAACGCGATGATCCGAAACAAAGTCCTCAATCGACAAATCCGAAAAATTTCAACGACTTACTTACGTACTGAAATTGGATATGAAAGGAAAAAAAACAAAACAAAAAGAAACCAGTGAAATTTGTGAGGTGGCAATCGGAGCAAAGTTACGTGACAGAAATGTCACGGTTACGAAAAATTCAAGAATTTAACGAGGCTAGAAATCCCTCGTGGTTTCGTGTTCATTAAAAAGACAAAAATTAAAACTCAAAAAAATAGAATAACTGCAAAAAATGGCTGATGCATCGACCGAAGGGATTTCCAAAATTTCCATGCCCCGATGGTACCAAGATTTGTCAATACCTCAGGTAAAATCGAATCCGTATTCAAAGCTTAGTAATATGCACGTTAAAAAGTTTTTCATAATGAATCGTCGATAAGCTTCTTGTTACATTTTTTGACTCATTTTTCATTTGACTTGGCACGATAAATAAATTTTTAAAACACAGATGGAGAAGGTATTTTCGCTAGGTGATATCATACGCGTTGATTATACCGAAAGAATCACTGGACGGACGCAACGGGCGCTTGGTGATATCGGCGTAACGTCCACTTTTGTAAAAATCTCTCCACAAGAGATTAAAAAATTGAGACGCTCCACTGAGCTTGATCCTGTGAAATTTTTGTCGGAAATTTATCGTACCGTAACGGGGAAATATTTTACGGACGAAGAATACAGTATGTACTTTTTTTTTATTTGTATTTTACATTATATTTATACACATTTGTACTTTTATATTTTTTTATATTTACTCGTGTATTTAATATCTTTATATATTGTAAATGCTTCGATAAAATCTTTAAGTAAAGTATTGAATAAAATCGAATCTTAATATTTTAATAACTAGTTATTTCCCTGCTTTATGGCAGTTCTGTTTTAAAGATTATGTCAAAATTTTTTGTCCATTCTTCAATCTAAAAATCGTCAGACACTTTTACAATTTTCTAATATTTCGACAAATTCTTTCATATAAAAAAAAAATTTTAGAAAAATTCTTTGAGTTTATGAAATATTTTCGAATAAACTGCAATTTCGCTATGAATGTTTGACGTTTATAGAAATTTACAATGTCTGAAAATACATCTCAAATTATATTAAGATAGTTAATCCAAGGAGTTCACGCTTGGGTCTGAGAGACCCGGAACAGAAGCTAAAAATTCGCGATTTTTGTCTCACAATCAGCGAAATTTTTTTATTAGCTGACATAGTTTTTTTGGGGGAAAAATAGATTCAGTTTTGGTAAAAAATTCGCAAATCCCTCGGACCTCACAGACCCAGGGTCTTCTAGGCAATAAAAAATATGTGTACTTCTAGAGTTAATACAGATGTAATAATTTGAGTTATAAAAGTTTTAGGATTGACATTGGCGTTTTGACGTCAATTCAAAAACAGTTGAACACACAAATAATAGGAAATATTACCAAAATTTTTCATACTGAGTCATAAAAAAATTTTTTCAAGCGCGAAATCAAAACGTACAAAAGAATACGTACACATTTTTCTTATATTTTATCAATGCGACTCCTGCTCTCGCATTTTTTTATAGTGTAGATATACGTTTAAAAAAAGCAAATGTGAGGAAAATTTAAACGCCGTACAGTTACGCAAATAAAGTTCAATGAACGGTAAAATGGTTTTTTATGAGTTGTTTGATTCTTCATTTTATTTATTTTGTCTTTTACAGAAAAAACTTATGACTGCAACGAGAGAATCATTTTATCGGCTATAGCTTTTTTGCTCTTGCCAGAAATAGTCATTGAATTGCATCACAGACTTCCCATGGGCGTGGCTCCAAAATTACCACCAAAACGTGAGAAAATCAAATATTTGTCCAATAATTATTTAAATTAATTTGATTAATGAACAGTGTGCCATCTACGTGCCATTTGACACATACAAAATATTTTTTTTCTGTTTTTCGTACAATT
Organism: Rhimphoctona megacephalus; assembly: GCA_963989365.1. NCBI lineage: Eukaryota > Metazoa > Arthropoda > Insecta > Hymenoptera > Ichneumonidae > Rhimphoctona > Rhimphoctona megacephalus. Next base: position 33,060,733 of record OZ022415.1, on the reverse strand, counting down.
CTCTATTTGTCTAATTATGAGATAGGGAAAACAGATGTTCGAAAAAATTTTTAAACTTCGTGAATTCGGTAAAATTTATCGTGATCGGTGTAAATTGATAATATGTTTATCATCCATAGACAACGATTGACCTTGACCCCGTTCGATTTTTTCCATCATTTTGTAATTTATTTAATCTAAAAATGAATTGAAGCGTTTTTATTAAAAAAAAAAATCCATTTCAAATTTTCGCTTTGACTAAAAAAGCGAGAAATATTTCGATTGCAACGATTTTTTTTTCTCAAATGCTTTAAAATTTATTTGCAGTTTCAGTTTACGAGAATTGAGCGCACTTTTTGTTTTTCAGAAGAAAACTAAATCTGCAAAAAAAATGTGAATGATTTGAAGTATTATAAAATAATTAAATAAAAAGATTTCTCTTTGCATTTGAACGACACATACTCAAATAATATTTCTATGTACACAGCTGTACCACCACCGCTTATGGAACCTCGAGAAAAAGGACACTCACCATTTTTAAAACCTCGATCCACAAAGCCAGATTGGGTATATAAAAAAGAATTATTTCTTTGGAGAAAAAAATGCGAGGAGTTGCCAATTCCTCGAGTGATTTTACCTCCGTTCGTGCCATATTCGGAAAAAAAAAATGGCACGATAGATCGAATCATAGAAAATGATGGCAAGGTCGTTAACCGTAACGAAGATTTGTCTGAATCTTATCGAAGTGAAATAATTGATAAGGAAAAAGATAAGGAGCATGAGAACGAGATGAGCGAAAACGATAAGCCTCGTGACATAGTTGATAAATTGCTCGAAGAAGTAGAATTTAAACAACAGCCAAAAATCAGTGGACCATCCAAAAGAGACACGAAAATCCGTAGTAAAATTCGAAAAACGAGCAAAGTACCCAGGAAAAAGTCAAAATCGGGCCAACATAGGCCATCGTCCATTTCAGGCCAAGAGCACAAAAACCGGGTAAAAAGTAGAGCCGAAAATGAATTATCCGCAGAACACATAGGATCTGAAGAACCTAAAGATCAGTTAGTGCCGAGGAAGAGTAGAAAAACTCATGGGAGTATCAGATACAAGGTTTTGAAGGAAAGTAAAAGAAAATCTAAATCACGAAGGTCAAAATTACCTTCTCAACAGCAAAATAAAAATCAAGATGACAACTCAGAAAAAGATAAACCTCAAAACGATCCGAAGCAAAGATATTTTGAAAAGAAACCTCTCCAGGACGGGAAAGAAGCGCATTTAATCGTTACTGGTATTTCCGAAAACGAAGATTCGACAAAGTTCCCAACAACTCAAGATACCAGCGGTATTGCTTACGTAACGCCTGAAAACAGCGACGAGGATTTTTTTCAAGCCCTCAATCTCGTCGAGACTAAAAAATCATATCCCCGCGGTAGAGAAAATTTGTCGAGAAATTGGCAAGAATGGTTTCGAGATGTCGACGAAGAATTTATGAAGGTTGAAAAAGAGGCTGACAAAATAATCAAGAGCGTCGAAACTACCCTTAGACTTATGGGCTCGGAAACGAGCTGCGATCCTTGTTGCAGTTGCAGACAAACGAGAAAAGCTAATGTCAAATATCATAAAACGAAAACCCCTCAGATGGTCATCGAATCGGTTGTCATTGATGGAGAAAAAAATAAGTAAGTTCACTGGATTATTAAAAAGGAAAAATTAAAAAAATTACTTTTTTATCTCTAGTAATATCAGAAAAAAATCGTATTAAATTTTCGATTTATGGTCAATTACGAGTTCGAATAATAACAAAATTTCAGATACGTTGTTGGGTCATTGGTGATGAATTCACCAGCACCGAGTCCCACAGAATCGACCGAAAATCTTCCGCAATTTATACCTTCTTACGAAAAAATAGTTAAGAATAAAATCATCAGTGGAGTGATTAATGAAAAAGGGGAAATGAATTATTACGTAAGCGGAGTGTCGAAAGAGGTGGAACATGTGCCAAGGAAGATCATTAGCCAATCAACCCTTGGAAAACCAATAAGAAATGTGCCACCTTGTGGTTGTGCGATTGAGAAAATGATGAATGAGGGTATTCTCGAGGTTATGAGTGACGATAACATTCCGTGGACCAAAGAGGACCAAATTTGCATTGGAAGAAAATATAGGCCAGAAGCAATGGGTGCCAGTTCTTGTCGAGATTATCCCAAAGATAAAACTTGTCGGAGAAATCCTTTTAAGAGAAAAGTTGACGAACAAATACGAGCTAAGCTTCGAGAGAAAAAAAATCTGGGTAGAGATACTTATCCTCCGGAAGAAAAAAGAATGTACAGTATGGCTGATTTCCAACCTTGTGGAGATGAAGATGGAATGGCTGTTTGTGGTGGTCCTTGGGGCGCTATTAATATTCCAGATGAAGAAGAACTCGCACGCAGGGAAGCTGAAGCGAAACGTATCCTGGAAGTTTGTTATGAATAATTATTTATTTTTTTTCTACATATTTAATTGAAATTTAGTCTTAATTACATTAGTTTACAAGGTTTTTCTTTATAGCGAATGTAAAAACACGTTTTCATATGTAATTTTTGATGCTGAAAACGCATCTGTAATCAAAAAAATCTTTATTAGATTTGGTATTTTACGAAACAACGAAAAATCATTTTTGAAGTATAACGTGAATTTTTATTTGTTTGAAGCATCAGTTGAAGCTATCGAGCCTTAAGTTTAGATTTTTTGCTTTACGATTTTTAATTGGTTTTACGTATTGAAGTCCAGCAGTAGTTTCCTAGAACATTTTCATCTTAATAACTTTGATAACGTTTTACAAATTGACTTATTTTAATTTTTCATATGATTGAAATCAAATGTTCTTAATTATTAATTATTTTTTTTAAATATTGATGGAAACGTTTTCATTGCTCATTACTCAGTTTACTTAACTTATCCGGAAGGAATCGATATAGGAGTAAAAGAAATTCAGTTTTAGTGATTATTTTATTATAATTTTTTAGAAGTTCTTCGATGATTTGCTCGTTGTTAGCACATTTTTGCTTCTCCACAATTCTTTAACAATATTTTTAATATTAGAAAGGCTTTGGTTCAATGAGCTTAGTTTTCCGCTAAAAACTCGTTAAATTGATAACCTCCGGTAAATCTAGTGTTAAATGAGGATCACGGTCGAGCTTCTTTTAGTGATAAAACACTTCTTAAACTTATTGTTATTAACTTTCTAATTTAGAGACCCGCAAATATACCTTCTTATATATATTTGTAAAACAATTATCGTACAAGAACGAATTCACTCCAAACAGCAAACTTGACTTGATAGAATTTTTTTGAAAGGAGAAAAAAATAAATTTTCAAACTAGTGTAATTTTCGAATTTTCTCCGAATTTTCTTCCCTATATTTCCTAAAAAATAAGGGGAGAGATTTATCACATTGTTGAATTTTTAGAGTCCCCCATGTGGTGATAAGCCAGGTCGAGCGATTTGTGGTGCGCCTTTCGGATCTCGCCATCTGATACCAAAAAAGCCAAAAAAAGATGAAGATGATGAAGACGAGGAAGACGAGGATGAAGAAGAGGCTGAAGAAAAGAAGAAGCGTGTTCGGGCGCCACGACAAAGGGCAGCAGAGTTGAAGATGGAAAAACACTTGAATCGTGATCCAGGTTGTTCTACCGTAGTCGACAAAAATGACAATATCCTTGAACCGAAAGCCCCATCGGCTTCGGGCCCTGGAAATAAAAAGGAAAGTTCTCGTTTGGCTAGGTCAGCTGCACGACTTGACAAGAAGAAAAAATCTTCAACAGACAAGGAAGAAATAAAAGACTATGCAAGCAAATCTAAGAGCATGACTCTTGGTCAAACTTCAGACGAAATGCAGCCAATGAGTTCAAAAAAAAGTAGTGAAGTGTTGAAAGGGGACGCAAATCATAATGAAGAAAAAAGGCGATCAAATGAAATGAAAAGATTGAAGAAAGAATGGAACAGGTCGAAAATTATGGCTAATAAACTAATCGCTTCGCCGGCTGTCCTTCCGGAAGAACAACCCAGGAAATGCCAGCGAGAAAGTCAAAAGTCGAGTTGTTGCGGAGGGAGGCAAATATTCCCTGACCCTAAACCCGAAGAATTATATTCCCCTGGAGAAGGTCCTTTCGGTTGGCGGACGAAATCAGAGCAAGCTTTACCAGCAGAACAAACATTAACATACTTGGTGAAACAGGAAGTTCCGATGGAAAAAATTCCAGTCAGGTCTGGAGGCAAACCATGCGAGTGTCGTGAAAACAGAAATGCAAAAAAAGTATTACTCTACAACGTGAGTGGAATAACGAAAGACGGAAAGACTAAACGCAATGAAAAAATCTCGCGAGTTATCGACGGTCTCATTTACATCACTCCGGAGCCCAGTGTACGTAACAGTGAAGAATATATTCCTGAATACGAACTCTACGAATCACCGTACGATAAATGCACGAGAGAAAGAAAAAACGAAGAGTTCAAATACATTGAAAAGTATCTTGGACCGACAAGCTTAATGAAGAAACAAGAGAAAGGTCCTAAACCTTGCGAGTGTTCAACCACGAGAGAAAAAATCGGTGATTCTCCTCGTCTGGAATCTGTGCCTCATCACAATGTGCCTGAAGAAAAGAGAAAAGTGGCAGAGCCAGAAGAGACGAAAACTGTAGAAAAACCTGGAGAACCGAAGAAAGTGCCAAAGCACGAAGAAATGAAATGGTCGAAAGCTTGTGAAGACGAAGGCCTCATAGAATTTTATACCCGCTGTCGTGACAACGTTCCTTGCTGGTTAAGATGCGTCGAATTTACGAAATATGGTTGTTGCACAATGCCAAAAAGATTGCAAGTCAAGAGACCAGTCTGCGAGTGTAAGTATGAGAGAAAAATAGTCAAACGAGAGGAAGAAAAGAAGAAATGGTTGAGTCGACAAGAAAAACTAAAGTCTTGCAAGAAACAAGCGTTTGGTGGAGTCGAAGGAATCTCAAGACCGATGCTCACTGAGACTAATCTTATTGTATCGAATGTCAAAAGGATTCCTGGAATGGAAGAAACCGCTGATGATAGTTTTCGATATTGCATAGACGGTGTTAAACAGGATTTCGTTATGGCACCCGAAGAGTGTGTTTTGTCTGGGATAGGAATGCACACTCCAGTTACAACTCCGGAGCCCAGCAAACCTCATTTACCGATTTATTCATCAATTTCTAAACCACATCGTCATTGGTCACCAACAACTATCAGGGGCTCGCAAGCTGTTTCAGGGACTGTAGAAACTTTGCAGCTAAGACCATCATCCGAAGTGAATTGGGGAGAGAAAGTCAGCGATGGAAGAGAGACGAGAGTCCATGTGTTGTTCCACAATGGTCAGATCAATGAAGATCCTACAGAGTTGAGTAACTTTGATTCTCAATCCAACAGAAATGAGAGGATCAGTAGATCGAATAAGAAACGAAAATCTGCTTATCTTAGAGGAACAAAAAAGGATCGTTATCATAGTGGAGAAATGGCAGATAAAAATGGTAGTAAAGAAATTGAAGATCCGCATCATCGCAAGAGCAGAAAATCCACACGTAGCAGCAACATAAAAGATCCGGATCATAGAAAAAGCAAAAATGATTCACGCCGCAGCGAAGATAAAGATCATGAAGATCACAGAAAGAGCAAAAGTGAAGCCCGTCGCAGCAGAGATAAAGATCATGAAGATCAGAGAAAAAGCAAATACGAAGCTCGTCCCAGTAAAGATAAAGATCATGGAGACTACAGAAAAAGGAAAGTTGAAGCTCATCGAGGCAAGGGAAAAAGTGTTGAATTTAGAAAAGCACAATTTACAGATCCTGTGGAAGAGCATTCTCATAATAAATCAATGGGAGCTAACAGCACTGAAATGGGAAAAAGTTTTTCTGAAAGCGATCACGGACAAGAAACCAAAGACAGTATTCACGTGACCAAATCGACTGGAAATATTTTACCAGAGAATATTGATCATAAATCGAAGAAAGCTGGTGATCTCAAACATCTGATGCAGGTAAATAAAATTTTTGAAAGATTCTACTTTTTGATCGATGGAATAAAATATTTCTGCAATTTAGAGCTTTTGAAATGATGCAATTGATTGTTTATTAAGTTTATGATAAAATCTATCGGTACAGCGAAAACTCTATTAGGCAAATCTCTACCTGACCAAACTCTACTAAGGAAATTTCAACCAAAAGGGAGAACTCTATCATTCCTCAACTCTCGTAAAATTTTTCTCTATCTCTACCACATCCTACTCTACCGACAAAAACTCTCCCAGGAAAATCTCCACCATGGTCAATCTCTACCGGAAAGACATCTCTACCAAGGGCAATCTCTACCATTGATGAAGATTCATCTTTACTGCAGTAATGTAGATTATTACTTACTTATTACTGCAGTATTACTTTTTTACTGCTTTTTTTTTACTTACTTACTTTCTGCTTCCTTGCTTAATTACTACAGTAATCTAGATGTAGACAGTGGTAGAGATTGACTTTGGTAGAGATTGATCATGATGGAGATTTCCCTGAGAGAGTTTTTGTCGGTAGAGTAGGATGTGGTAGAGATGTGTCTACGGTAGAGATTGTTTATTGGGTAGAGAATGCCTATGGTAGAGAAAAATTTTGGGAGAGTTGAGGAATGATAGTTTCTCTCTTGGTTGAAATTTCCTTGGTAGTTTTGGTTGGGTAGAGATTTGCCTGGTAGAGTTAATTTTTCATAGAGTTGTCGCTGTGCCAATCTATCATATGTGTTCAGGTTCAGGGTTTTCGAGAAATTTAATACTTTTTATCGTTGATTGTTCTTGAAGTATTTAAGAACACGGAAAAAAATTTCGTTACTTTTTGCGTCACGGTTGGCACCAGGAAGACTAGGTTGGCACGATAACTCCAAGAGTTTTCAATATTTTTGAATCGCTTATTTTTTTGTAAATTTTCAAATCGTTGTTTCATAGACTGCCATGTCATTTTTTTGATATTTTGTATATCAAATTGTTTATAAACAAAAACTAAACAGCTAAATTTTTCGTAAGAAAAATCCCAGCTATTTTCAAAATGATACGAATTGCTTATTTTTTTTAAATTAAAGAATTTGGCTCATTAGACTATTACGACAACACTATATTCCAAGAATCTATCTGATATTTTGTAATATATTTGTTAACTAACAAACGTAATATATTTGTTAACTTTAGATTGAGCTAGGAAAAATGGCAAAAGAAGGTTTTCTCTTCGCAAAGCTACCAGCTTGCCATTTGATGCCTCAGCTGCAATACTGGATCATGTACAGGAAAGGATTCGGTTGTTCTCCAGAAGAAAGAAGTTATTTAATTTCCTATTGATTTTATTTTTTGATAATTATAATCTCCAAACTAGTATTTCAATGAATCTTATGAATTTTTCAGAAAATTTGATGGATCATAGTCTCAAAGTATGGGAATCGATACAAAAGCCCAAAAAAATGAAAGCTCCTGAGCTCAATGTGTTGAAGAAGAGAACAAAGATTTTGACCTATGATAAAGCTGCCGTAGTCAAACGAGAAGTATGTTTTTTTACGTTATCATGGGAAAATTTTATTTTTATTTATAAAAAACCAGTTTTGTGATAAAATAAATACAATCGCCTTGAAAATGTCTCCAGCAGCAATAGAAGTAGGAAACAAAATTTTATTGCTCTGTTCTCAGAAATTTTGTTTTCCAAGTCAAAAAACCGACCATTTTTTAAAAAAATTGAAAAATCTACTGAAAAATGTACGAAATTTAATTGAAATTTTTGTTGTACGATTTGCTTATAGGCTGAAATGAAAAGTGCACAGTTCTACAGTCAGCTTCGCAAAGCGAGAGTTCTTCAATCGCGTATGTTGTGGGGTTTGATGGAATTCGGAAAATTTCCTGGGATTGGATTCAAAAAAACATTTTTCACATATCAACCCAGCAAAGAATCGGACGGATTTGTATTTCGACCATGGACTAATTCTGAAGAAGCTGAAGGCTCCGAGGCTGCTGCTTAAAATTGTACATACGTCAAAATTGCACTTACAACTCTTAATTAACTTAGTGTCCAGAATAATTATTTTTGATAATGAATTTGTACAGCTAATTAAATAAAAAAATTGGAAAACAAACCGTTACTTTTTTTACAATCAATATAAAATTTACAACTTAACAGAGCAAAATCATATAAATTAACATTATTTCCAGTTCGTAGACACACTCCTGCTTTGAGAGGTCCAGGATTTTCAAAAAATCGGTTTTTTGCAAGCGGCGCGTTTTTCTTGAAACTCAATATTTTTTGATCGCTTTTTATGCAAATTCTTTTTTCTGTAGACTGTCGTGCCACTTTTTTGATATTTTGTTTAGATTTTTTTTCTTTATAAGCAATAGAAGAGTAATATTTTTCGAAAAGAATGCATATCTAATTTCAAAAAAGCCATGAATTGCTTAAATATTTTTAATTAAACATTTTCGCTCGATAGACTGCAACGACAACACTAGATTTCAAGAATCTTTCATCAATCTTTTTTCAAATCCATTTATCGCCAAAGATTTATCATGCCGATCGTGAAAATTTTTTTTGCTGGTAATGCTTGAAAAAAAAACTGAAATAAATTTATTCTTACACTTGAAGGATCAAATAATAATGTGTAATTGATATTGTGTTATTTTTTTAAAGATTGAAAAACAATTCAAGAAAAATCAATCAAGAAAATTCATTGAAAAATCCAAATTTTTTTGGCGTTGGATCCAAACTCCTGGGATAAATTAATACTTTAAATAAAAGTCCGTTCAATTTAATTATTATAAAATTATTTTCCAAATAGAAACTTAAAAAAAAATAGTAAAATATGGAATTAAAAAAAAAAAAATTGATTCACCTGCAATTCGAAACCACAGAAACGCGCGAAAAGACAACGAGCAGCGACGTTAAGCAGCGTTTGACTGAACCACGCAACTGTCATCAAATGGACACGCAGCCACCGGAGCTGCTCCGAAAAAAAATAATAACAAATATATATAAAAAAGAAAAACAAATTAAAGAAATATCTCAAAAATAAACTCAGTTTTCGCACAGTGTTTTCGAGACTTCGACAATGTCGAGTTACTTTTTTTACACCTTGTTTTATGTATTAATGACAGGATGTATTATTTATCCTCCCACCGAGTTCGTGTCAGCTGGCCTAACCATAACAGACCTTTTTTCACCTTGGTTAGAGAGCGAGGATGAATTTTTCATACAATATCACATAAAACGAAGTATTGTCACTCTCTTCGTACATTCGATGCTTCCTTTTGGTACGAACATTTTTTTTAAGTTTCTCGTTTTAAATCCCGAGATTTGCTGTTTTGTAATCCAGTGTTTTCATCGCGTATGAGTACGAAATTTATTCGTAATGTTAAAGTTTGCATCATTTTGGAATAGAACGAAAATCTTCATTTCTACAGAGCCTAAAGTTTATTTACAGTGCTACGATAATTCGACGATCTTTATTCGGAACCTAAAATTTAGATCTGCATAATGAAATATTTTTCATCACGTTTCAAAGATGCAAACTTCAATATCATACTCTATATCGAATCATTATTTTCAAAAATTTTTATTTTCTTCTTTTTAATGGATCATTGCTGGAGAATTTCTGTAATTTTCCTCCTGATTATTTTCATTGTAAACAAAACAACAATGTTAGTGACTATAATTACAAGAATTTGAACGAATTGTTTTTTTTTAAGGATATAGCCTGGGTTTGGTGCTTTTGGGCCATGTAGACGCGGCACAAATGTTTCTTGGAAAAGAACATTCGATCGTTTTTACTCTGTCAATATGTGCCCTGATAGGGCCGATGTATACTTTACAAAAAGTTTTGGGCTGGTCGGCAGATAATTGGGCAAGCCATCCCATTGGCAAATGTTTAACCGCTTATCGCGACAGCAATTCTTCGTGGATGTCGGTAGCCTTCGATATCAACAGGGAGTACAAAAGGTTGGTGCAAAGTTCTAAAAACTTATTCTCTGTAAAGAATTCTAAGTGTGCCTTTGTTGCTTTATATTTGAATATTTTTGTTCGCAGGATAGAATCGAGATTAGTTATTGTTACGAATAGCGTTAGCAAGGTTGTCGCTACTGATAATTGGATCATCAAAGTTACACCTTATAAATTGCACATTGCTCACCAAACTGACACAACTCTGATCGTTAATAGAAGTGACACACATGCTATGTCTCCTGCGACTAGAGGCGAAGTTCAGTATGTTAATATCGAGGTACGTTTGTTCAGAGAATTAATTTTAAAAATGGAAGAGTTTAACATTAATGAAGAATTCTGCAGATTCTTTTGAATCAATTAAGTGGAAATTGATAAAGTGTAGAAAACACTTCCCTGCAGTAGCAAAAGCTACTTGGGGTTCAGACCACCATCGCATTTTCAAATGGTTGCAAATTTCAAAGTAATGAATATTCAGGTTTGAACAAAGGTTGTGTATTATTTTCCAGTATTCCTCAATAAGTTAAAACAGTTTGTTTCTGGAGGAAAATATATTAACGTATGAGGAAAAATTAGAATTTTTAAAAGAGCAGATGTTTCAATATAACTAATTTATCGATGTTTCATTAAGATACCATCAGGAAATTCGTTGTTTTTTCATGAAAAAATAACATTTTTTTTGGATTTTCTTTTAATTGAACAGGCCAGTCGATTTATTTTCAATCTAATTATACAAATGTTTAATAAAAATAGTGTATAGAATATTTATTGTAATCGAGTGTAATTAGGAATAGAGTAGTTGATAAAAAATTAGATATAAATGCTCGTATAAATGTTAATAGATTAATTCCAGTCTAGTTTGATTAAATTTAATCTATGAAGACGTTCAATTAACAAGAAAATCCGAAAAACTACTGCAAAATTTTGCAACTTTATTTTTTTTTCCTCACTGTTGAGAACATTTTGCAAATGTTTGTTACACGAACGTTTTCAGGTGATGCCAAGGAGGCCAGGCACAGAAAAATTTAACATAAGGCTAAATGCCCTGGACTTTAAAGACTTGCAAGACCGCGTATCGCGGCCTATAACAGTCTTGCCAAATGTAACGTTTCACAAGACTCTGTTGGACAGATTTATCGATACATTTAAGGAACAGGTTGAACAAAATTCGCGTTATCACACCGAACAGGTATTTTTAATTGACAATTGTACCAGTAAAAACAGAAATGGATGAGTCGAGTTGAAAAAATAAACGTTATATCATTTTTAGGAATTGGAGCAATGTGTAGGCTGTATGCAAGCAACGTCGAATGTGAAATTGACGAAACAGTGTGGAGACGTGAGTCTTGATGGAGGTCCAAATGCTTGCGTTATGTGCTATTGTCGTCCCATGTGGTGCATAGACTGTATGGCAAAATGGTTCGTTATTTATCGATTTTTCCTATTTTTTTATATCTATCTCAAGCAAAAAGTATTATTTTCATTCGTGCAAAACTGTATTTTTCTCAAATAATTAAAAATTTTCGAAAAAAAAAAATTTTCCCTTTCAGGTTTCGGAAAAGCTTTAAAATGACTTTAGATTATGGTATATATTCTCGAATGTTTTCGAATATTCGACTGTATTCTTTCTTTTTCAAAAAATGTATTATTTTTGAAGAAAATTCTCAAATTTTGTAAGCTAACATTATATAGTTTTTTTTTAAATATGATTTTGTTCTGAATTTAGGTTCGCCACGAGACAAGATGAAAATGCCCCAGAAACTTGGCTCTCGTCCAAGTGCATGTGTCCAGTATGTCGAGCTAAATTTTGTATTCTCGATGTATGTTATTTGGACACGGTGAATCAATGACGATATCCGCGGGAAGAGAGTTTGAACTCATCGTAGTTGTATACGAATTGAGAATTGGAGTGTCGCGCGATTGGTACCTCAGGAAAAGAAGAAAAAAAGAGAAAAGATATTTGTGGTTATTGATAAAAGAGTGATTTTAGTGTAAACCTTGGCAACCTGACATGTTCAGCGCGCGAGAATCATTCGAAAGTTTGATAGCTCATCGAAAGCTGAAAAAAATGAAAACGAGGAATTTCGTTTTGTTTTCTCTACAATTGATAAAATGAATTTTATTTTAATACGAAGAAAAAATAAGAAATTCCATGTTTACTATTAAAGAGATTAATCTACATATAAAACACTAACTAAACATACAATTGTTCATTTTCGTCGATTATTTTATTCAAATGATATTTAACATGAATAACAAAACAATTGAAGGTAGACAGGGCCATTTTTCTCCTTCTGTTGAAATATTATTTTCAACAGAGAAAAATACACTACCATCGACGAAAGTTTTGATCAATGTATTACAATTGAATGATTCAAAAGTGTCCGACGAATTTTGAATGATCGATGTACTTAAAAGAAACGAAGAAAACAAAAGAATAATTTAATTAATTGTCAATTGATTTTTGAATTCCTTCGTTTTGTAATTCTTCCCGTCCCCTCTTGTGATTCGCTGTTCGCGAGGACAGTGCCACAGTGAAAACTTCGTACACAACAGAGTTTTGTTACGTGTTTAGACAACCATGAGTCTCGGCGCAATGTTCATCGCCATAAGTTCCTGGAAAAGCAGTTTCGCCGCGTATGGCAATCTTATCTGCGATATTTGAGTTTTGTTTTTACATCCTTTGCACTCGAACGTATTATTACGTAAATTTGCTATAGCTATGAGACCACAAAAATTACATATGTGAATACGATAAGGATCGGACACTTCGAAAAGACGTTCACGCAGAAATTGGGCTGCTCCGTGAGATATTTGACAATCACGTTCCATCTCACCGAAACGAAGACCACCGTCTCTGCAATGCCAGAAAAATAATCGTCAAATTCTATTCTGTTATCACAATACTTATCTAATTAATTAATTCATCATTTTAACAAATAAATTTGTTTACCCATTATTAGCCAATATTTTCTCGTTTCAAAACGAAGTAGTGATTTTTTTTTACTATTTTTTGTCAGAAGTTTGTAATTTTTTATCTGTTTTTTTTTTTATATTGATGGATTTAACAAAAAAAAAATCGTCGACGAATAGTCAGTCAATCCTTTCTCGGTTCGCAATGTCATTATGATTTTTATTTTTTTATTTTTGTGATAAGTTCGCAATTATTCATGTTTTTTTTAAATTCTTTTCGTCTCTTTTCAGAAAAGAACATAAAAAATTAACGTATTTAAATCGATTATTTCAAGTTTGCAATATTCATCGTTTTTCAAATTTAATCAAAAGACAAAATTTACCTGGCTCTGCCCTCCATAGGTTGCCTGACGAGAATTTGTACAGGTCCTCTTGCTCGACTGTGAATTTTGTCGTCGACCATATGCTTCAAACGTTGATAATAAGTAGGACCCAAAAAAACTTGAGCATTGATTTTTCGTCCAGTGTGTCCGTTGTACATAACTTCGTTGCCTCTTAATTGATAACCGTATTCTTGAAGGAGAGTCGAAATTTTTTGTACGTTTACAGCATCGTTGAAAGGGGTAGCATCGCCGATTTCTCCCTTATTGGCCGAAACTTTGCCCTGAATACACTCGATTAAATGGCCGATTGTCATACGGGACGGAATGGCGTGAGGATTGATTATGATATCGGGAGTGAGACCCTCGCACGAGAAAGGCATATCTTCTTGTCTGTACTGAATACCGCAGGTTCCTTTTTGTCCGTGACGCGAGGCAAATTTGTCACCAATTTGTGGTATTCGAACGCTCCGAACACGAATTTTACAAAATTTATAACCCTCGCTGTTCAATGTCAACATAACTTGATCAACGATACCGGTTTCGCTGTTACGCAAAAATGTAGAAGCGTCTCGTTTCGTGAAGCTCTTTGTCGTGCTGTCCAACTGCGAAAAATATACAAAAGGAAAAAATCGTTAAAAGTTTTTTATGGAAGAAAAATTCAAGTGAATAAATCGTATTTCAGTTACACAGTAATGCAAGATAAATACTGAAAATATAATATAATATAAAATATAATTTTGTTTTTGCATCACTAGCGAAAAAAGAACATCTTCACGGTCGGCATGGCAAATCGTTAAGGGATGAATGTGAATTAAAAAATTGAAAAAGATTCTTGCAATATAGTGTTCTCGTTGTGACTGTTGAGCCAGTTTTTTTAAGTTCAAATAAACAAACGATTTGTGGTATTTTGAAAATAAGTAAGCGCTCTGTACGAAAATGTTAACTTTTTAATTGTTGATAAACATTTTTCTAAACTAAATATATTTAAAAAAAATGGCGCGATGGACAATGGAGAAAACGATTTTCAAATTTATAAAGAAGCTATTAAAAAAAGTTGAAAATTTCGAGTTATCGTGCCGATTGCAGTACTGGAATTTTCGAAAAATTTTGTTTATGTTCTTGATGATTTGAAAAAGGATAAGCGATAAAAAATCGACTATTTGAAAACTTTGGATATATTTAACCCCTCGAACGTACCTCGTCGTCGGTTTCCGGAAGTGTAATCGTTTTTCCTATGACAACGTCATCGCCGGACACACGAATACCCGGTGCGATGATACCATCGTCGTCGAGTTTGTCGTAAATGGCATTGCGCATTCCTTGACACGTTTGTCTCGTTGGTTTCTCAAATTGTTCCTCCTGGTCACCGATTCTTTTGGACTCGGCGTCTTTGTAAGATCGATAAAAGACCGAGCGGAAGAAACCTCTCTCGACAGCGCTAGCGTTAAGAATAACACTGTCTTCCTGATTGTATCCCGTGTAGCAAAGAATTGCTACGATACTGTTTATTCCAGCTGGTAATTCTCGAAATCTGAGATACTCCATGGATCTTGTCGTTACGAGTGGTTTGTGAGGATAATAAAGTACGTGAGCCAAAGTGTCCATCCTAACGTGGAAATTCGTAATGTAAACTCCCATGGCTTGTTTACCCATAGCGCTCTGAAATCGATTACAATTTATTATCAATTATACCATATTTATACTACCCAAATTTGCGACTCTGGAACGTAACGAAAAAAAGTTGAAGTAACAATTTTCTACTTTTAGAAAATCATTCAAATTTTCTATAGATATATCGTTTGAGTGTTAATAAGAAAATCTTTTGAAGAACGATTTTTTCTATTGGGAATGAAAAATTCAAAAAAATTGACCCGTAAAGAAAAACAATGATATGTTTGAGCAAACGAAAAAAAAACCAAAAATTGAAATTCATTGCGTTTTAATGATGTAAATGGCAATACCATTGTTTTACTAAGTAAACTTACTTGATAGGTATTTCTGGGGCTCTGATTGTGATCAGGAAAAGGTATGATTGAAGCACATACACCGAGGATCATCGCCGGATGAATTTCACAATGAGTGTGAGTGGTACAGTAGGCAACGTCTTTTTTCATGTTCAAGTCATCGGGTGACATAGCAATCATAACGGTTTCCTCTTCAAGAGTATCGATATATTCAACAACACCGCTGCTGACCAATTCTTGCCATCCGTCGTTGTTGTAGTCGCGTTCTTTGAGGACATCGATATGACGTTTTTTAAGCAAAAGTTTTTGTCCCTCGACAATAAGAAGAGGCCTACTGATTCTTCCGGCATCGGTATAAATCCTAATTTCACGATCACGAATATCTCGTATCATGGAAACCTCGGAAACAATGATGTCCATCTGCCTGCGAAGTTTTCTAAGAGTAGCCATTAATTGATCGGGATCACGATGAATTCCGACCCAACAACCATTGACAAATATTTTAGTCGCATCGGCGATAGCATTGGGTGCTATTTCTTCCAAATTTTCCATCGACCATTCCTCCAAGAACTCGAGAATGGGCGACGGCTGAGAGCCGACGCTTATATACGCCATGAGAGCGAGATTTTTGACGAGACCAACAGCCGCGCCTTCGGGTGTTTCGGCGGGACAAAGCATGCCCCATAAAGTATTATGAAGCTGTCGAGGTTTCGCTAATTTTCCATCGCGACCGATCGGCGAATTGACTCGTCTAAGATGCGACAGGGTCGAGGCGAACGTCAATCGATTCAACACCTGCGATACGCCTGCTCTCGCCTGATGCGCTTTTTTCTGATCTCCCCAATTTCCCGTCGCTAATGAATAGCGCAATCCGTCCGTTATTATTTTAGTTTTTATAGCGAGTTCCAAATTAAAATCTTTTCCACGATCGATAAATTTCTGCGCGTACATTCGAACTTCTTTCATAAGATTTTTGAACAATCCTCGAAACAGGAAAGCCAACAATGGTCCTGCAAGATCCAAACGTTTGTTACCGTAATGATCACGATCGTCGAGCTCTCTTCGACCCAATGACGCTGATAATAATCTGTGCACCATGTAACCCAAGAAATACGCTTTTTTCGTCTCGCAAAAATCACTTATTCCCACGTGAGGCAACATTTCTTTTTGTAAAATTTCTCGGGAATATTTGACACGACGATCTCTCGTTACACCCGGCCTTGCACCACGAGTACCGATGAAATTCAACGCTACGTTCTGCTCCTGTATCACAAACGCCTCGTCCAACGATGGTTTCACCATTTCCATCATTTCGGGATCGTCGAAATCGTAGATTATGTGCTCCAGGATGTCACGATCGGCGACGAAGCCCAGAGCTCGGAAAACTATCATTATCGGAATTTCTTGCTTTATGTATGGTAAAATCGCCACGATTCTTTGACCTATCGCTGATTTTTTTATGCTCTGGAAAATAATTAACATTTATTGTTTATCAATAGCTTCAGAGCAGCTCATTATTTTTTGAATAGAGAACATTCTATTATGATTTTATGCAATTCGAGGTTAGCATTAATTGACCAAAGTGTACAATTAAGCATTGAAAAATTTGCAAATATCAGCAATTTGAAGTTATAAACATTGATATGTAATAATAAAATTATTAAAAAGTGATTAACATTTCGTTAATAAAAAAAAGTTATTCAATAAATAATGAGACGATTTTCATTTTCGTCGTATGAAATCAATTTGTCGATTTTCTATTATTCTTTTGAATTTTTTCTTTTATTTTTCGATTTTTTTGGAGGCCGTAAAATTTCCTACATATGATGTTGAATCTTTTTACAAAAACATATGCAAAATTTGTGATTTTTTTATAAGTTTTTTGAAAAATTCTAAAAAGTGGGAATATTTGAAAAAAATCATATTTATTTAGGAAAATCGCCAAACTCATTTCACGTAACGAAGAAAAAATTATCTGATTATTCGTCAAAGAATGATTTGGTTAAACAATGTGTTAAAAACTTTTAGAATTATTATTATTGAAAATCCGTGTTTGTAAAGTTTCATCGATAGCAGATTTTTTTCAGATTTTTAGGCAGTTGTGAAGATTCGAAATTCTGATTCAATAGAATTTTGGGCTGAGAATTTTTGATAAGCTGATCAGACGTACTGCGCCACTTTTCGCCATCATGTTAATCCATAATGTGGACGTTGGTCTCGAACTGTGCTCCAAACAAGAACGAATCTCTGCTTTGTACGCATATTTACCATCCTTCATACTGAAAACGTAAACTGTATTGGTCGCCATTTTTTCCTGAGCAATCAATACCTGTGAAATAATATTGATTAAAAAATACAAGCGAATAAATTTCATGTGTCAAATGTCTTTACGCAGTCGTGTGTAATTTTATGAGTTTTTCCATTATTTGGTACATACTTTTTCGGATCCGTTAATTATGAAATATCCCCCAGGATCCAAAGGACACTCGTTCAATTCAGTCAAATCACGATCAGCTAACTGTGACAGTAAGCAATACTTCGATCTCAACATAATTGGAATTTTTCCAATGAATGTCTTTTGGTGCTGAGTTTCTGAAAAGAAAAAAGATTCATGGAAAAGGCAGAAAAAAAATGTTCAATTATGCAAGTACGATCGTAGTCTATAAATCCAGAACATATTTGAGTTCAACTCCAGTTTCATAGGGTCACTCTGAATTTCAAATAGAAAAAATGCTACAGCCATTGTTACAGAGGGGTTGAAATGTTAAAAAATATTTCATGTTAAATTTTTTTTGAAACTTATTTTCGTGTATTTTCACCCAAAAATATTGAAAACACCAGATATTTTTTTTTTAACTTTAAAAATCAAAAAATGCAAAATTGGAAAAACCAAACACCATTTTAAAAAGGATTCAAATACACATCAAATGGGCATCGAATGGGGTGGACTTGCAACTTTAAATAGAAAAAGCACAACAACTATTTTTATCAAGCAGCGATTTTTTAAATATTTTTAATGTTTCTTTGGCAGCTTATTTCGATCTATTTTCTCCAAAAAAATTCTAGGATCAGCGCTCATTTTATTTTTAATCAGTATTTGGAGAGAAAACTCCAAAAAACAATTTTGTAAAGTACTTTTTTGATATATTCTTAATAATGAGGAGAAAAATAAGTTAAAGACAAAGAAAATGCTTTTTTGGTTATCCCGATATATCAATTGTTAAGAAGATTATAACACTTTGTTGTGCCTCGCATTGCAACTCAAAATTCAGTAGAAATAAAATAGCATGGCAACATAAAGCCAGCATAAAATAAATTGCAAAGATATCATTTTTACATTGATCACTGCACGTGGGTCTACCGACCCGAACAAGCTCACCCCAAAAAGTTGACGGTGCATCACGCCACCGATCGCTCGAGAACATTCGAGAGCCAATTAAATTAGAGTAGAGGTAAAATTAATACCATTTGGGGGAAATTATGCGAAGCATTAAAAGTAGCGACACAGCCCAAATCAGGCTGTCTGCGACAATCTACGACAAATTATAAATCGATTGGTCTCAAGGCAATTCACCTTGACTTTGTAAACCTTCGAACTTCACTTTTCTCAATAAACCTACGTTAACTTGTTTTTTAAGTATTGAGTTGGAGTTTTGACTTAATTATTGGCAACAATCCCTAAAGTACCCATCCTCAATAACTCGTCCCCACATGACGGTCTTTGCGGGCACAATAACTTTGAATCCCAAAAGAAAAATGATATTGAAGTTTGCATCATTGAAATGTAATGAAAAATATTTTCTTTATTCATTTTTTCAATTTTTCAAACTGTCTTATTTTTCCTGCAGATTTAGTTTCTAGGTCTCCAAAAAGCTTGTCTAATTATCGTAATCAAACATTGCAAATAAATTTTGTGCTATGCTAAACAGAAAAAGGAATTTCGTTGTATTCTAACAATGCAAACTTCTATGTCGTAAAGAAAATGCTCCTACTATGATAAAATCCTGATGAATATGATAAATATAAAAGTCTGTCACTTATTCGAGTCTGAGCAGAGCTACTATAAAACTTTGCACAGGGATAGATGGGGTCCTATAAAATGACATTAGAAACTTTTTAACCCATCGAAAAAGTATTATTTGTACAAAAATGACTAAATATTGTTGGAAATGAATAAATTTGTTATTAACATCAGACTTGTACTAGAAAATATATTTTTTGCCACAGGCACAGCTTAGCGAATGTATAAACAGAATATCTGTGCAAAACTTACCCAGTCTTTCTTCATTATCTTTTCCAGTATCTTTGACAAGAGTTTTTGTAATATCAACATAAAGTGGTACAGAGTAAGTGAGATTTCGCAATCGTGCCTCATTGGGCATCATGGGAGAAGGAGCGCCGTCTTTTTCCCAATGAGTAGGTTTGGATAAATAAATTTGTTCAAATTTCAGCAAATGACGATGCGGAAGTTCGATTTCTCCCGAAGTATGTTGAGCTTCGGCCTGAAGGTCGATTTGGGGTGAATCTTCGACGATACGTTGTACTGACATTTCGATGAATTCATCGAAACTATCGAGTTGTTGACGTACCAAACCTTTTTCATCGAAATAAGCGTTTATAACAATCCAACATGCTTCCTGCCATAAATTCGAAGATATTTCCTCGCTATCCGCCTCCTCGTATTGTTCTGTTGGAAAAAACAAAAGCCCTGCGTTTTTCAACATTCTTTATACACCAAAAAGTGAGGTTAGAACCGTTTGATTCAAACATTGCACAATATCGCTGATAAAATTAACATTTCGTCGAAAATTAATTAATTTTTTTATTTTATGAACTTACCATCTTCTGGGACGAACATTTTCAATGGGTTTCCTTGTTATTGTGCACTTTTATTATATTTTTCGTGCTGTTATCACGATTATCACGACCGACCGTATTATGAGCGCAAATCGCAAACAACTCACACAACTGCGTATGCTTCAACTTTATAACTATATATATAGGCTGTATTCCAAACCTGCTGCCAGCGCTGCCAAAGCAGAGACCTGCTAGTCTCTGGCCAAAGCATGTATTTGCAACACTGAACTACCTCCATAAATTTAGCCGGACAACTTGAACTTTTCTAATTTTTTAGTAATCATATCTTTCGGTGTTCGTTCAGTGGTTATCAGTACCGCAATTAAAATGCTTAGTAGTCACTAGTTATTTTATAATTAAATAAATAAAATCTGGGTGCAAGTTGGCCGAACATTTTTTATTTTTC
Organism: Rhimphoctona megacephalus; assembly: GCA_963989365.1. Classification (NCBI taxonomy): domain Eukaryota; kingdom Metazoa; phylum Arthropoda; class Insecta; order Hymenoptera; family Ichneumonidae; genus Rhimphoctona; species Rhimphoctona megacephalus. The sequence continues at coordinate 33,040,227 of OZ022415.1, read as the reverse complement.
ATGCAATCGATTAGGTCAAGTACTAAATCGATGTAGAATCGTTCGGTGGTCATGAATATGCAAATTTTATCGTTGAGTAGTCAATAGATTATTGAATAACTTGAAAAAACTATTTCCGATCAGTCGGCTAGATTTAGCCGGTCGAAATGGTTATTACCCAACTAATTGTATTCTAATAAATCCCAATCGAAAGAGAATCGTTTGGTGGTGATTGGTAGTATGATTAAAACATTGAGTAATGATCAGTTTAATTATATCAACCAAAAACCATGGTCACTAGCGAGCATCGAATGGGGAAGCTCTGATTGGTCAATAGGATTCAATGGCAAAAGAAACAACAAAATTCGAATTTCTTATTAATTCATAAATTAATTTTCTACAAATAGATTGTGACATGGGAAAAATATATTCTTTTTTATATTCATGTGCTTTATTGGTCATGTGTTTTATGCTCATGTACTTTATAGTCATGTGTTTTATGCTCATGTGCTTGTCGTTTATTATTAAAATATTAACACTCTTCACTCCACCTAAGGAAAATTCGCCCCGAAAAATTCACCTCCGGGAAAATTCACCCCCCGGAAAATGCGCCCTGTTATGTATTAAGCATTTTATATACGTATTATTAAAAAGGAACAAAGAATACTTTTTTGAAATATAGTAGTAGTGGTGTTTTCCATGCATACCCTTCTCGGGGGTTTTTACATGTTTATTCTCTCTGATTTTAATTCTTTCCACTATTTATTATTTCACTCTGCACTGTGGACCTACATTTTTTACGTGGGTTCCGAACCACAGAGAGTACAGTTTAAAACACTTAGAAAAATCCATTGGTGTCGACGGGAATCGAACCCGGGCTCACTGGTTGTGAGCCGGATACGTTACCACTGTGCCTGCCACTGCCTTTCTATACTTTGTTGAAATATATTTTTCACTTTAAAAAATTGGAAATTTTTTATTTTCATTATACTCAAAATTTCAGTGTATGTGTGTAGAATAGTGGCGTGGGTGCTGAGCAATTCAGTGATATGAGTGGAATCGTGGGGTGGTTGCAAAGCACTTTGGTGATGTGTGTGGAATCGAATTCCACGCACACATCCCGATCGGGATGTGTGTGTGGAATCGTTGGACGTGTAGAAATAGTGGTGTGGATTTGTAGGATCTCGGGATGTGTGCGCGGAATCCTTGGACGTGTACAAATATATATAGTGAGGTGGGTTTGTATCATCTCGGGATGTGTGCGTGGAATCGTTGAACGTGTAGAAATAGTGTTGTGGATTTGTAGGATCTCGGGATGTGTGCGCGGAATCGTTGGACGTGTACAAATTGTGAGATGGGTTTGTATCATCTCGGGATGTGTGTGTGGAATCGTTGGACGTGTAGAAATAGTGGGGTGGGTTTGTAGCATCTCGGGATGTGGGCGTGGAATCAGTGGACGTGTAGCAATAGTAGGGTGGGTTTGTAGGATCTCAGGATGTGTGCATAGAATCGTTGGACGTGTACAAATAGTGAGGTGGGTTTGTATCATCTTGGGATGTGTGCGTGGAATCGTTGGACGTGTAGAAACAGTGGGGTGAGTATGTAGCATCTCGGGATGTGGGCGTGGAATTGTTGGACGTGTAGAAATAGTGGGGTGAATTTGTATCATCTCGGAATATGTGCGTGGAATCGTTGGATGTGTAGAAATAGTAGGGTGGGTTTGTAGCATCTCGGGATGTGTGCGTGGAATCATTGGACGTGTATATAGAAATAGTGGGATGGGTTTGTATCATTTCGGAATGTGTGCGTGGAATTGTTGGATGTGTAGAAATAATGGGATGGATTTGTATCATCTCGGGATGTGTGCGTGGAATCGTTGGACGTGTAGAAATAATGGAGTGGGTTTGTAGCATCTCGGGATGTGTGCATGGAATTGATGGACGTGTATAAATATATAGTACAGTGGGTTTGTAGCCTCTCGGGATGTGTGCGTGGAATCGGTGGACGTGTAGAAATAGTAGGGTGGGTTTGTAGGATCTCGGGATGTGTGTGTCGAATCGTTGGATGTGTACAAATAGTGAGGTGGGTTTGTATCATCTCGGGATATGTGCGTGGAATCGTTGGACGTGTAGAAATAGTGGGGTGGGTTTGTAGCATCTCGGAATGTATGAGTGGATTCGTTGGACGTGTAGAAATAGTGGGGTGGGTTTGTATCATCTTGGGATGTGTGCGTGGAACCGTTCGACGTGTAGAAATAGTGGGGATCACCGAAGTGCTCAGCATCCACTCTATGATTCCACACACATTACCGAAGTGCTCAGCACCCATCCGACGATTCCACACGAATCTAGGAAGATTCGTCCTCGGAAAATTCGTCCCCGGAAAATTTGTCGGATGTACTTCCGAAAAGCCGAAACCGAATTTCGAGCTGAAATTTGGCACACTCCTTCATTTTAATAATATAAGACTTCCCATCCACTCCACTATTTCTGCACGTCCAACGATTCCACGCACACATCCCGAGATAATACAAACCCACCCTACTATTTCTACACGTTCAACGATTCCACACACACATCCCGAAATGCTACAAACCGACCCTACTATTTTCACACGTCCAACGAATTTTCTTATCCCATTTAAAGACCAAACTCTAACCTTCCCACGGTAATGTGCGTAAGTAGTTAATATTGAAACTAATGAAGTTTAGCAAAATTTACTTTTTTTTTTTGGAGCATTATTCCATTTTTCTCGAAAAAAATCGTTTTAGACAAAAACGGTATAAAAAATAAAAGATCAATTTTCTTATAGACTACAACTTTTGTAGGAAACGTTTTTCTCTAAGATCAACACTCATTGAAATAAAATATAAACACTTTAAAAAAACAGTTTTTGTGAGTTTTGACCTTGAAAATCAAGTTTGCTGGTATTTTTACTATCATATTTGTGATCAGTGAGTCAAAATACATGGGTACACGAAATTCCAAATTAATCGGCGGTATTGGCTTTTCAGAATTACACCCCACGGCCGCGCAAAAGTAATAATTTAAAAAATTCGATTTCTCGAAAAATATTCAACTACGCCAAAAATCCTTTTAAGGGAAGTCTTATAATATTAAAATGAAGGAGTGTGCCAAATTTCAGCTCGAAATTCGGTTTCCACTTTTCGGAAGTAAACCCGACGAATTTTCCGGGGGTGAATTTTTCAGGATGAACATTTAAAAAATCATAAAGTCAATGCAAAGAACATTTGTTCGGAAGGTACTTCCTGAATTGAAGAGACGATTCTTCAGACGTAAAAAAAGGCCAAAGAATGACGCGTAAGAGAAAAAAGGGAATGAAGTATGATAATACGAGAACAGAATTCAGGACGAAAAAAGCTTTAAAAAAGAGAAAAACCGAATTCCTGACGGAATTCTTAAACGGTCATGGCAGATTTCCGAATGAAGACGAGGCTGCCGATTATCGATTGGTTCGGGTAAGAAAAAAAAAATGTAATTAATTATAAACCCTTTGAGGGATGGTGCTACGTAAACGTACCACCTTTTATTCTCTACTTTTGTCACTATTTCCGTTGTATTTTGCAAAACCTTTATGCTTGTAAATATTTTGTAGATTCTTGAAAGTTTATGTTGTAAGGTACCTAAGGAAAAATGTATGTATTTGTTTATTTATTATTAGTTTTAAAAAATCCAAACGCAAAGAACTCGTTTTTTTCAGAATAAATCCTGCTGTTCTTGAACGAAGTGTCCAATTACTTTGAATGGTTTTTTTCACATATACTTCATATCTAGTGCTATTATATATATTTTTTCCAAATTTTTAAACGAGCTAGAATTAAAAAAAAAAAGTGTTCGAATGTTCCAAAATTCGAATTTCGAAAAAATAGTCACCATATTGAGTCTGCCGTCTTGAATTTTTCAATTCTGACGTTAGAAACGTAATCAGCTATCACAGACATCCTAAGATGTCCTATGGTTTTGAAAATTTGTTCAATACAAAAATGTGTACCCCACAAAGGGTAAAACGAAGTTGAGAAAAAAAAATCTTTGCAATGCAGCAAAATAATAAAAAGTGTTCAATTGCAGAGCTCCGCGAATAACGATGAACCGTCAACGAGCTCACAACAGACGGTGGAAAGCGAGATGGAATCGCCAACGGGATCGATCGAAGATAACGATAGCGACGGAGAGACAAGCGTGCAAAGCGGTGCCGAAGTGGATGAACCGCGAATACAGGAAAAAAGAATGGACGATGATGGCGGAAAATCTGACAGTGAGAATCTTAACGACAATGATAACGCTGCCGCTGCTGCTGATGACTCCGCTGAAAGAACGTTACGAGGTGAGCAATGAAAAGAATGATATGATATTTTCTTTTGTCCTAGCAGGCCATCGGGCAAATTGTAAGGATGCAAGGAATTGAAAAAATTTAAACGAGTTTTAATGATAAAAAGAATTACAAAAGTTGAAAATAACACAGCAAGTAACATTAGCTGTAAGATAATAAACATAAGATATTTGTAACGACGAGACTGATGGATATATGAAAATTATGCAGGTACCGGTGGTCCGATTGACCGAATTTGTGACAGCGACGATGAAGTTCTGCCTGCCTTCGATGCATTACAAGACAATGGCCTAGACGTCATGGATGAACCCACCGTCGAGAACGAGACAGATGATGAAAGATACAACGATGAGGACGACAATTTCAGCGATAACAACGGCGAATATATCTTCGCCGGAGACTATTATTATTATGGTGACGACGACGACGACGACGACGGTGACGGCGACGGCGGCGACGACGGCGACGACGACGGCGGCGACGGCGACGATGATGACGATGACGATGACGATGACGATGACGACGATAGACTGTTCAATATCGATCCTGGCCCGATTATGTCAGTGAGACCAAATTTAAGAGACGGGGTTGCCATAATATTGATGATAACGACAGCGCTACGCTTCAAATTTTGTTTCAAAGCATTGCTAGCAGTATTGGGTATTATGAAATTTATGCTCAACCAATGCAGTCTACCGACGGTAAGAAAAAGTTTGTGGAATCGTTTAGGAAGAAGAGAAGAACATTTTCAGACGCGAAACATATATTGTCAACGTTGTCGACAAGTAATTGGTCGAGGACGAAGACCGCAAAGAGTTTGTCGTTGCGGGATGTCAGGTCCCGATGAACCTATTAGCAATACTTCATTCTTTTTAAATCTAAACTTAACTCGGCAATTGAAACGATTATTTGCGATACCGATGATTGCGCAACATCTGAGATACCGGTATGATAGGAGAAAAAAACGTTTAAACGCAGTAGAGGATATATACGACGAATTATTATACAAAAGGTTACAGGAACCAGGAGAGTTTTTATCAAACGAAAACAATTTCTCATTTACGATAAACACGGATGGCTGCAAAGTAGGTAACCCATCGACGCAGAGTGCCTGGCCAGTGTTATTAACGATTAACGAATTACCGCCGCACATGAGAAAACGATACATGATAGTAGCAGGAATTTATGTGGATGAAGGAAAACCAGATTTAATTTCATTCATGCAACCGATCATCGATGAATTACAATTTCTTTATGATACCGGTATTAAATGGAAACCTAATGGTGTAGATACGGTTAGAAGCAAATTCGTAACGACTACGTGCGTAGTAGATTCGGTGGCTAGGTACGAAAATCTCAACATGAAAAGCTTCGACGGAAGATATGGATGTACGTTTTGTTACGCGAAAGGCGAAACAGTGCCGGGGGCGTCAAATAATAAAAGAAAATATCGTATTAGAAATTTCAGATATCGTAAGGATAGGGATATGCGTGCTCAAATGGATAGAGCAACGAGATTCATGATTCCATTGTATGGAATAAAGGGAAATTCAATTCTGAGAAGTCTGTCGATGTTTAATTTTCGGAGAAGCATGATTGTCGATGCAATGCATAATGCTTATCTCGGCGTTGCCAAAACTCTAATCGAATTAATTCTCGATAGTCCGGTTACGAGTCCGTGGTACTTTGGTAGCCCCGCTAATCGTAAACTTATAAGTGAACGATTGCGCAAAATACGAACACCGAGTAGATTAGCTAGAAAACCAAGGGGAATTAATTGTTACAAAGCGTGGAAAGTATCCGAATGGCGTAATTGGATATTGTACTATGCCGTACCGTGTTTGACTGGCATAGTCCCGGACGAATATTTAAATCTTTTTGGCAAAATCTCCGAAGCGCTCCACATACTTAACAGTGACTCGTTGAACCAAAAAGAACTAAGAAGGGCTCATAATTTGATAGATGAATTTGTACGGGAATACGAAAGGTTATTCGGGCTCCCTCATATGACATACAACTTTCACATTCTCCGACACTTGACTAAAACGGTAGAGGATTGGGGTCCGATATGGGCCAACAGTGCTTTCATATACGAAGCTTTTAACAAAAAAATTATAGAATCTTTGAATAGCCCTACCGGTAGACAACTACAAATTATGAACAAGTATTTATTAAACGACTTCGCTAGATGCGTCGTACACGATCCTACTGTTAGCGCAGATATCAGACGAAAAGTGATAGACGTTTTTAATATCGGTAAAAAACAACCCTTCCACAATACCTATGTCGACGATGAAATTAAAAACTTTGAGGGTTTTAACGCGTACGTGGCGAGACGACCGAGCGAATGGGAACTTGACCACTTAAGAGAGGCGAATCTTACGTGCGAGAACGATATGGTTATACATAATAAAGCGATAATAAACGGAAATTTGTATTGCACTCGTGAGGTGGAGCGTTATAATGCGCGGTGTAACAACAAAAACATACACACGGAAATGAATAGATTTGCAGAAATATTGTCATTCGTAAGCTTTCGAACTAACGAAGGTCGAAGAATAAACGGAATGTTTGTACGTTATTATGCGATTACCGGTAGCTTGGTACAAGCCAACCACATAAAAATATTAGCTCCTAATGATGTGACTGGACTCGTATTCGAAGACAATTTGATCTCTCCGGTTATAGTAACCTAACAGCTACAATTTGTGGCGTAAAATTAGCCAACTCTTGGGAAACAGACTGAACAATGAAAAACGGCGTGGGTGTGTGAAATGTTTGAAAGAATGAAAATATAACGTAATGGATGTGATTAAATTTTGTCAACGACGAAAAAATCAAACGTATTGTAAAGAAGAAGGAAACTTGATAACATTTACAATATATATATACTTTCGTCTCAATAAAAAAAAGAAATTTATTTGATAGGAACAAAGAAAAAAACAACACCATGTGATTGTTGATAGATAAATTTATCTATTTGAATAAAATATGTTGGCGAAAACATCCATGTGATATACCATAATTGCGTCGAAACGTTCCCCTCTTTAAAAAAAAGATTTGCGATCTCTGTAGGACAACGACAAAATGTTATATATACGTAGTTTCGTATAAAGAGCCAATTTTCCTTACAAATGTAAATGGAACGATTGCCGATGAGTGAAATGCATGACGTTTTCATTTACGATTATATACGCTGTAATACAACGAATTCGATTTTCATCACGCGATTGTGTACTCAAGAACGGAGAAGAGATAAAAAATTACATCGTTTTCGAGGGTTGCGCGGATGATCAAGCGTTTGTCTAATAATTTTCGATCTGCTCTCCGACCTGACTTTATAAAATCATTAAAAAGTTATTGCGATTGTTTCGTTAATTTTCTTTTTCTTCCATTATTACTAACGTAACAACATCTGTGTGTTATTGACGCTGATTGTGTGTAATTGTCTGACTAATCGTCTGTACGTGTTGTATATTTTTGTAATTTGAAAGGAGAAAAAAACAAAAAAAAATTAAAAACCCTCCAAACGTCCCAAGAGCCCCAAATATATTCCAATGTACAATAGCTCTTGGAACAATCTAACCTTCCTCTTTCCCTCCTACCTGCTCTGATTGTTTCCAATTTACAGCGACATCGTGGGGGCCCCCGCAGCCCCCTGGGGGCGTTCAGGTACGGCTGCGAGCCGTATAATTTACGGTATTGCTATCGTACCTGGACTGAGCTGGCGGGGCCCCACCTTTGGGTAGCGAACCGCATAACTAACGGTATCGATACCATATCTGGACCGAGCCAGCGGGGCCCCCCTTTAGGTAGTACACTTCATAATTTACGGTACCGATATCGTACCTGCGGGCCCGCCTTTGGGTAGCGAACCGCATAATTTACGGTACCAATACCGTACCTGCGAGCCCGCCTTTGGGTAGCGAACCGCATAATTTACGGTACCGATACCGTACCTGCGGGCTCGCTTTTGGATAGCAAACCGCATAATTTACGGTACCGATACCGTACATGTAGGGGTCCCACTTTGGGTAGCGAACCGCATAATTTACGGTACCGATACCGTACATGTGGGGGGTCCCACTTTGGATAGCGAACCGCATAATTTACGGTACCGATACCGTACATGTGGGGTCCCACTTTGGGTAGCGAACCGCATAATGTACTGTACCGATACCGTACATGTGGGGTCCCACTTTCAGTTACAATGCCGCATAATTTTCGGTATCGATACCCTCAATTGGGCCCGCTGGGACTTGCTTTCGGGTATCGATACCGACACAGTTACAGTTAAAAAAAGCCATTTTGCCATAGTCGCGGTACCGAAAAAAATACGGTATCAAGATCAGTCAGGGGATTCGTGTGGAATCGTCGGGTGGGTGCTGAGCACTTCGGTGATGTGTGTGGAATCATGGGGTGGGTGCTGAGCACTTTTTGGTGATGTGCGCAGAATCGTGGGATGTGTAAAATTGCGATGTGTATGGAATCGTGGGGTAGGTGCTGAGCATTTCAGTGTGAGGGTAAATTTTCTGGAGGCGAATTTTTTGCGGGAGCCAATTTTCCGGAAGGCGACTTTTCCGCGGAGGGGACGAATTTTCCGGAGTCGAATTTTTCGGTATGCATTTTCCTTCGGTGAATTTTCCTGTTACCACAGTAACACAAGAAAGGGAAGAACTGTTCAACGATTTCACTACAATAAACGTGCTAATGTTTTAATAATCGACGACAAGCACATTAATATATTTTTCTCATGTCACAATTTATTTATAGAAAATTGATTTATAAATTAAAAAGCAATCTGAGTTTTGCTGTTTATCTTACTGTTGAATCTTTTCAGTGATCAATCATAGCCTCCCAATTCGATGCTCGCTAGTGACTATGGTTTTTTAGTGTATATAATTAAACTGATCACCACTCAACGTCTTAATCATGCTACTAATCACCACCAAACGATTCTCTTTCGATTAAGACTTATTATAATACAATTGGTTGAATAATGACCATTTTGACCGGCTAGATGTAGCCGACAGGGCGGAAATAGTTTTTTAAAGTTATTTAATAATCTATTGACTACTTAACGATACAATTTAATTATTCGTGACCACCAAACGATTCTACATCAATTTAGCATTTGATCTAATCGATTGCATGAAAAATAAAAAATGTTCGGCCAACTTGCACCGAGATTTTATTTATTTAATTATAAATAACTAGTAACTACGAAACATTTTAATTGCGGTACTGATAACCATTGAATGAACACCGAAAGATATGAATAATAAAAAATTGGAAAAGTTCAAGTTGTTCGGCTAAGTTTATGGAGGTCTCTCCCATGTGTCAACTCGACGGGACCAAACCCGATTCTTTATGTCAACTTCTCTCCTCCATCCCTGTTCTTAACACCGCTGATACAGGGGGAACATCGCATGGAAAGAGATGGAATGCAAAACGAGCGAGAGAGTAAATATTTGACGTTTCAGAGTGGAGGTCGGGGAAGTTGACTCATAGGAACGGACGGAGGACTGAGGGAACGGTTGACACATAGGAACGTGACACAACGGAGAGTCGACTGTACCTACTTTTCCAATTTTTGTAAAGGAATACGGTAGTCGATAAAACAACTTCCTACTTTTATTTCGAGTACTTATTTAATTACCGACCGGTGATTCCCTGGAAAGGAAGGAAAATCCATGTATCGACCGGAAGTGCGATGATTAATTCAAAATGACAGTTAAATAAATAGTAAATAATTAAACATAGAAAATAAATAGCAGAATTAAGAAGAAGAAGAAGAGGAATAGAAGTAAAGAATCGTTAAAAATAGTTGAATACAGTCGACTGTCATTCCTGTCAACCGTTCTTTTTAGTTTATTCTATGGAATCCGTGTGACTGTAGATACAAAGAATATAATAGATTTTCCAGATTTATGATTTACGTAAAAAACTCCCAAAAATTCTTATAAATCTTGCATCAAAATCACACTTTATTCATCATCACAAAGTAAATGTACAACAGCAATGTGACGATAATCCTGTTACATATACAATATTTAGTCAAATCATCCTTACAATTTTAGTACTGACACGTTCACCGTTCCATTCCTGTAAAGTTCTTCTAATCTTGGGATAATGTATTGCGAGTATGTGATATCATGAAATTTCCTAGAACCTCACATACTGCACTCAAAATAAATTCAACAATTTGGCTCTTATCAAATTTCTGATAAAAAATTGATCAGTTACAAACTAATGTAAATTCTTTTTAGGAGTCGATTGATGATTAATCTTTCGTTTAACGAGACATTTATTTAATAGTTGAATATAGAATTTTATGATGTTTTAAAGTGATTTGATAAAAGAAATTATCACCTTGTAGAACTATATTTAACCTTGTTCTACCGTAAAAATTTGAAAAAAGAATGCAAAGGGTTGTAAAATCGTGTTGCATCGAAAATTTGGTTTTCTGGAGCCTCCACAAGGGCACGTGTTTTCAAGACAGTCTAATTGGCAAGGCTTCGGGCAAATATACGTGCGAAGAAAGCAGAAAATATGAGTGGAAGAACAGAGACGGGTTCGAGGAAGGTGCGTCGTCGTGTTTATATCTCTTCGAAGACGGCAGATGGTCCGGTCGTGATTGCAGCTGCCCATCGAGGTGTAGAACACCCAGCACCTGCCTCGTCTCTCCTCTTCATTCGTAAATTTGGCCCATCCTTTCATCGAATATTCTCCCCTTCGCCGGATTCTCTTATCGTACCATCACGAATCAGTGCACACTATCAGCACATTGTTGCAGTCCCTTAGATTTTCTACTCTCTTATCGAATTCAATTTTTATTTATTTTAACAAACGATAAGAATTTCTGGTAAAAATCTATTTAAATGTTCTCGACGTGTAAATCATTCGGATACGGTTTACTGATAATAATTCACAGCTGCTGCATAGATTTTTGTAGACGGATTATCCTGCTCCAAAGTAAAAAAAAGAAAAGAGAAAAAAATTCCCCCATTTCTTCTTTGCATAAAAAGTGACTTACTTAATGGTGGATTTGCAAGGAGTGCAAAAAAAAATTAAGCTTAGTCGAAGTAGTATAGATGCGGATCATAAAAGTGTGATTTAAGCTGAGAATATTCAAATTAATGTAGCAGGCCGAAATATGGAGTAAAATGTTAGGTGCATAACTTAATGTTTGCCGCTTTTTTATAAAATTTATTTAATATTATTCAATATACAAAACAACATTAATTTTCGAAATATTGTTCACTGTTTTCGATGACCTTTCTCCATTTTTCAGGCAACTTACGGATGCCATCTCGAAAGAAATGAGGAGGTTTTGAAGCAATAAATTCATCGATGAACGGTAAAAACTAAGTTATACACCTAATAATAACAATTGCGGATAAAAAAATCTATTTCGAAGTTGAACCTTGAACTGTAGACTCGTGGAAATGTTGAAAGACAAATTAGCCTTAAATTCACATTTAGCGCACGTTATCAATTGCATTACCTCGGTTTCAATACGTTTAGTGTAAAAAGTAAATTGACAAGAATCGAACTTTAATATAAAATTTGAAAAGCTCACAAGCCAAATATATCAGTATTAAATTCAATAAAATTGGATTTGTTTTGACATTAAACAGGCAGGCATGAATCACGTTATATCTACGCTGTCGGTATACAACACGTTTATATGTTTTTTTTCTCAATGAGAAACTTCATTGTATCTGCACGAAAAGATTGATTAGCGAGGTTTATAGAAAAATTGGAGTGGATGAAATTGGGCAAACGTTCGATCGTTCGATGGTGAACGTTGGTTGGTATTGGCTCGTTGGGGAAAATCGCGACCGGATGGCTCGGGTGAATTGGCCGTCGAGGGACTATAATTAATCCTCGGCAATGTGCCAAATCCGGTTTGAGAGATGGGAGAGGGAAGAGAGGAATATAGAGGGATATGATTTTCGGGAATGCGCAACCAGCAATACAGGACGATGAGCACGAACATGTACATGAAGTAGGAGATGAGAGGTAGCAATTGGGAGGGAATTCTGTCGAGCTATGGCAGAGAACGAAAAGAGATGATTGGCACGCGCTGTTGACGTCTCCTTCTTGCTCTATCGTCGCGAGGACTTCATAGAACAAATAAATCAGAGAAACAGAGATATCAAGAATTGAAGGCAAACAGCGAAAGAGAAAGAGAGAGAGAGAGAGAGAGAGAGAGAGAGAGAGAGGGAGAGTGCGAGGGAAAGGGAAGAAGAGATAGGGCCACGTTTCTGGGCTCGAAACCTGGCAGGTGGTGGTTGGGAATCGACACCACTCCCAATCCCTACGAAACGAGCTAACGAGCTGTCAAATGTCTCGCGGCCGAGCGCGCGCAATAATTTCGTCCGAGGGTTGATGCCATAGGTATACATGCATCGGGTGTCCCAGAATTTAATATCAAACCCATAAAACTTAGATTTACTACGAAATATTGTGTCGAAAAGTATTCGAACGTTTTTCGGACCGATGAACCAATGGCGAGTTATTAAATATTAAAGATCGACTAATCAGATGTGGCAGACCAGCATCCGATCAGTCAAACTTCAATACTTAATAACTCATCAGTACTTCATTCGATCGAAAAGCTTCTAAGTACTTTTTGACTCGAAATTTCATCACCAATTTGTTTTCGTAGTTATCATTTTCGATCTTTGGACACTCCTTATACATGAGCCTCGATGAATTTTAAATGGGATGAGCGAGTTTTCCAGCGTCTAGTCCAGACCAGTAATTGTTATAAAAGGGTTAAACGTGTCAGCAGTTATGATGATTTAAGGTAATATGGCTGCTTCACACTAGTCAAATGAGTGCTAAATTTTTAAAATACATTTATGCAAAGTTCAATGCACTAATTAAATTAATTGAAAGTTGATGTGTATTACAGCATGTATTATTAACCTAAAAAAATTTAATAACGATGGATTTGCGAAATCATCAACTGATAACTGCAAAATTCCATGATGCCATATTTTAATCGAGATTTTCCAAATAATGAACTGTATTTTGCAACCGATTTTAATGCACCACATTTTATTTTGTTCCTCGAGAGATCCTCTATGAATTCACCGAGTAGGTTTTTTCTAAGCTTGTTAATAGGAAAATTACAGCAATTGGTTTATGAAATTTTTTTTAGCCTATTAAACAATTGGCTGCAATAGTAAAACGATAAAACTCAGAAAAAATCCACACGGTGAACTCGTAGAGAATCTTTTAGGGAACAAAATAAGATGTGGTACATTAAAGTCGATTAAAAAATACGGATTATTCTTTGAAAAATCTCGAAGAAAATATGACATCGCGGAATTTTGCATTTATCAGTTAAAGGTTTTGCAAATCTATTGTTATTAATATTTTTTAGGTTAATACGACATGCTGTAATACAAATCAATCGTCAATTCATTTAATTAGTGCATTAAACTTTGCATAAATGTATTTTGAAAATTTAGCACTCATTGGACTAGTCTGCATCAGCTATTTTACCTTAAACCTTCCGTATTTGTCTGTTTAGTCAAATATTTTATGACATGTATTAATTAGATTCCTTCTTAGTTATGGCTATTGCATTTTCTCACTACTTTCAATTCAAATTAATTTGTGTTCTTCTATTTATTTTTACGTAGTGTTTCGAAAAATGTAGAAAAACTTGCGTAAATTTCCAGAGGTCCTTTAAATTTGTTGGGGAACTATTGAGTTTTGGTGTTCATCTGAACAGCAAGGTTGAAAAATATCGTTACGCAATTTTTTCATTTCAGTATGTTGATACACGAGCTTTCTTCTCTCCCTTCGGTCGGAGTGCTTTGTAAAAAGCAATATTCAAATACCTACGCAACTTGACGGGTATCGCTGGCGGGCATAGGGCCGAACCCTTTACTCTTTGTTCAAGTGCACCTCAAACACTCGAGATCCGTCCGAGAGTTACTTCATCGATCGATGCGATTGTTGTGATGATATGTTTCGGTCCATCAAGGATTCGACGTCAAAGGGACACTGGGCATTTTTATATCAATTTCGAAAAATAAAAACATTTCATTACAGATACGAAGGACTTAGTGATTTTGGTAATTTTGCGAAAGAAAACTGCATAAAGATTAATCGATTAAAAAATAAATTCTTCGGTTAAATCTCTTTTGCACTGAATTTGGATGAATTAAAAATAAAACAACAATTGACAGAAAGGTATCAAATTATGAAGCAAAGCAAACAAGAATCTGGTTTAAACTAAACTAAGAATTAGTTTTTTGACTCATTAATTGTAATGAGGGAAAAAGTTTCCGCTCTACCGAAATGGGTGAGCGACAAGGGGAGAGAAAAATTATGAGATCATTTATGGAATTTCTGAATTTCCTTTTTTTTGTTAACTTCCGGCACGTCGAATTATGTGCAGTATGAATGAAGTGTATTTCATTTATTAATATGTAGAAACCTGGCATGCACGAAAATATATAGTGTATGTATATAATATGACTCTGGCGGTCTCCCAAATTGAGCAGCAATTCTTGTTCCCAGACCTCGAGTACTCATCATGGCTCATCGGAGCGTGGAGCGGGAGGTCATTTTTCCAAACAATACGTATTTCTAGCCGAGTTTACTCGTAGGAATTGTTTGAAAAGGCAACATGCATCAACTAGGTTCGCTGCATTTTTCCTGTTCCCAAGTGCATTTTCGATACATATTGGGTAAAACGGCTACATACACGATGAGGAAGGCGGAGGGCAGGAGGGCTGGAATGAAGAGGGATCGTAAAAATAATATTGAAAATTGGATGGGGAATAAGAGGATAGGATCATAAAAAGAGAGGAAATGAAATGCATTCGAAAACTAAAATTATTAACAGAGAATCAAAAAATGTATTTTTTATTTTTAATGTAACGGTGTATATCCTTTTGGGGTATTTACGAGCTCATCCCATCAGCTTGATTCCACTTTTCCCTCACTTCACTAACTTTCATATTCATATGAAATCCTTCAAGAGTATTGCTCCCAGCCGCTTCTTTCGAATGCACTAATGTGTCGCATTCATAGGCGGGCCCAGGAAAACTGCGGAAAAGCTGTGCCAATATAGTTAGCTTTATGTTTACTGAGATTTTAGTCGGATATTATTAGAAACTCATCCAAACTGCCTTCCACTCAGCAATCTATACATGATCCGCTGTAAGGCTAAGCGGTCACCCATCAAAGTACTGGCTGTATCCAGAGCTACTTTCCCTGATAAATGGCTAAAGCCACACAAAGACCGCGTCTCCATCACTGTCGGTCTCGAAAAATGTATTTAATTTTCGTTAATTCGATCTAATTTCAGCTTTTTTACTCGTTTGAATCACTTTTCATCAATCGCCGCTCGTTTTATAATAGTTTTTGATTATGTTGAATCATTTGACAATTACTTCTTAGGTCCAGAAAACATTAAGATCGAATTATTTCAATATTCGTATTAAGGAAGTACGATCGCAAATCGACGCGTCGACAGATTTTCTTGAAATTTTTATAACTCAAAACAGACTGCCGCATCTGTCCGCTACTAAAATTTGGAAATATTTGACCGTTTAGAACCGGAGATAATTAACATTAAAGTTGGCACGTTTAACACGTATCGGATATGTGAAGCATGCTGTAGACATAGTTGTCGCCCTTCTCTCAATCGTAGCAAATGAACGTCTCGACATATTTCAATAAAATACTTCGATTGACCGTTTTGAAATCGAGATATAACAGTAGGAAGATGTAAACTTTTATGGAGTTTTTACCCAGCTGCGAATGGGGGGAATACGATCCGGCAACATTGTAACCGTCGCAGTGTGCGTGTAGCTATACAAACACACGGGATTTCTTTACTTCAGTATGGTTGCGTTGTCATTGGTATAAAATTATAAATGATTAATTAAGCAATACAAATTTATGTATTGTTTAAAAACAACTTTTAATTCAAATAATAATAATTGTTTATTGTAGTTCAAGCATAACCTACATTTAAAATGTAGTTTTGAGTACAATGGCAGACTTTCCTAATTTTCCTTCTCGCATTGTCCCGATAAATTTCAACTTTTTTGTCAAATTTTTATTCTTTATAAATCTGCCATTATACCTTTCTTGTTTCGACATTTTCGATACCTTTTGCTGGACTCATAGCAGTGATAGAGAAATATCAAAAGAATACTGTCATCTGCTCAATGCGACGTTGCACGATCGTGACGAGAAACGAAATTTCATGGTGTGCGTGTGTTTGTATAGACCGCTTTTCCGTGTATTGTAGCAGTCTGAATACAGGCACGCCCAAAATTTTTTCACGTTTCGCTTAGTCTATCGCCATGTTTTGTCCATACGTAATGCGCGTAACTTTTTGAAGGTACTACCGCGATCGTTCTTCCTTAATACGATATATATACGATATTAATACGATAAAATAATACGATATTCATTTTTATTTTTTTTTTAATTTTTTATTGTTCCTGCACATACCCTTGCAGATTTTTACAAGCCCATCCCATCACTTTAACTCCACTTTATCCCCACTTCACTAATTTCCGATTTCCTAATTTCGATGTTCCTGAGAAACCCCCTAAGAGGGTGCGTTGCTCACAGCCACTCTTTTCTAATGCACCACCGTATTGCGGTTACACAAGGGCCAAGGGAAATTGTGGAAACCCCGGTCAATACAGGCGGCTATATTTATACTGAGTTTCAATTGATATTGATTAGCACCATCAGAAACTCAGAAAAACTGCCTCCTGCTCAGCGATTGATGCACGAGTCGATGTATGGTTAAGCGGTGACCCAACCAAGTATTGGCCTCGCCCGAGGCTGTTTAACTTTGGAAATCGCCGAAGCCATACACCAACGGCGCACCTATTGCTGTCGGTGATATATATTTTATTTTATATGAAATTTGTTCTATTTATTAATTTAAATTACTATTATACGACACGACATTTCATCAGGGATTTATGTGCATTGAACCGGTATTTTGATCTCATGTGAC
Organism: Rhimphoctona megacephalus; assembly: GCA_963989365.1. Taxonomy (NCBI): domain Eukaryota; kingdom Metazoa; phylum Arthropoda; class Insecta; order Hymenoptera; family Ichneumonidae; genus Rhimphoctona; species Rhimphoctona megacephalus. The sequence goes on along the minus strand of OZ022415.1, from coordinate 33,022,883 downwards.
ATCGAATCAATCACAGAGGGATAAGTATCCTTGTCATTGATTTTCGGGACGTTTGATAAAATTGTGATTTAATGTCATCATATTACCCGCTTCGATCTGATTACATTGTGTTCGGATAAAAAAATGAAATAATCGAAAATTCGTGAAATGTCGAGTATCACGAAGGGATTTTCGCCAACGGACTTTGGTGTAATACTGTACGTGTATATTGATAAGGACTTCAAAAATTTAATTATAGTAATCGAATTGTTGCGTTCCATTTGACGCTGTACACCAGATTTTTTAAAAATTACGTAAAAGCAATAAAAGTTGATGTGGGTAGTTCAATTTTTGTTTTCCTCTTTACGATGTCAAAGTGAGGCGCAGTTCTTGTTTCGAAACATACGCCTGTTTGGCTTTAAGCAATCATTTTGGTGGAACTATTTGAATAATGTGCAGAAATTTCCAATATCTTCCTTCTGCACGACAATATAAAGGGAGATTCCGATGGGAGAATCAGTGCGAGGAGAGAAATGCATGGACGATTGTGAAATGAGAAAATAGACAGTGGGACAGAGGACAAGGGATATTTGCTTTGGTATTACGCTCTATTATTTTCACATGCTATAGCAGTGCTATATAGTTTTGGAGAACGACGTTATGTGGTATAAATTGTTGGAGCATTTGAATCTATTCTCAATAACATCCAAAAATAACGTTCGAACAACTCGATCGATCACAAACTAAAAAAATACATGGCAAGCTAGCAATTCGAAGCAGAAACAGCATTGCATCGAAGCGCCCGATGAAAAACCACGAAACAATTCTCGCGTCTATCACTTTTGTGAGCATTATAAATTGCTTTCGGATCTCGTTGCTTCCTTTTTTTTTTATTGTGTTTTAATATTTCTCTCCTATTTCCCATTGAAATCTCATTGAACGCTATATACGGGAATTTCTATAAATTAAAAACTCTTCTCCGAGTATTCACCTCCGAAGGCTACATTCATCCTGCATGATATAAATAGAATACACATTTTCTTAGAGCGTAAAACTCGAGCTCTCGTGGAAAACTGGAAGAAATACATTTTCCATGAATTTTTCCGGGAACAAGTAGATAACACGCGTGATATGTTGCGGATACCCGGTTGAAGGAATGATAAACAGCCATACCTACATTTTTTGCCCACCCGTAACAGAGATGGAATTTGCACTACCTATTTATAGTTGGAGATTAAATAAAATTTACTTTACTAGGCCAAATAAAGAATGTTACGATTTTTTTGTATTGTCGGAGAACAATACAAAAATTGCTTTGTTTTGAGATATTAACAATCATAGGATTTGGAGTGAATAAAATTAGCTGTTAAATATTTCATTGTTTAAGAGCATCAGTCAGTATTTCAATTGAAACAATTGAACAATTGAAATGAAACAATTGAAAGTCAGTATTTCGATTGAAACAATTTCGATTTAATAGAAATTTATAAAATTTCGTTGAGTCATAATTGACAATATGAAAAAATATTCATAAAATTCGTGTCGATTTTGACTTTTTTATTTTTCTTTGATCTGACCTAAGAATAGCTTTAATATCTTATTTTTGCGAGACAAAAATATCTGCCAAAATTGGCCACCAGTTAGCGTCTGTCTGTATGATAGTGGAAACGTCAGAAAGGCAGATAGTGTTGAGATAGGTGAGAAAAGTGCACTCGATCCTTCCTATCTTCCTTTAGGGCGCACGTGAACTAAAAGCCAGATGCCGAGGACGACGACGACAACGGGGTATAAATCTCAGACGCCAATAAAGCTCCGGAGGTCCGAAAGATCTTGCACGCTTCCAAGAGTTACGAGGACGTGGATTTTAACCGGTGTCCGGGGGCACTGTCGATGCCGTTTGCCGGATGCCTCTGGGATTTCCAGCTTCCCACTACTACAATATGCAATTCTTGCCTATTAACAAATTTTATGTGTTAACATCTCGTAGAATAGTGATAATTGACATTTTTATTCTTCGATTCTTCTGCGACAAAGATAAAACAAGGACTTGATTTGCTTAAAAAATCTGGCAATGAAATTTAAAAAAAACCAAACAGATTTAGTGATAAAATTTGATTTGAAAATGAATCTTTCGATGGAAGCACCCGTATTATTTTATTTAAAGAATAATCATTTAATTCACTATCAATTTTACTTCCAACGTTAACAGATATTTGTAAAAATTAGGCCAGATGTTTGGCGGTTAATCAGAAGATAAATACAAATGAAAATTCTCTCGATCATTAAAATTTCATTATGATTAAAAATTCCACGAATACATTAATTCTGTCAAATAACTAAATATCATGAAACCATAAATCCCATATATAGAACTATATTTTAATTTAAGCAGTTAGAAAAGTCTGTCAGTAACAGAAGGGTAGCTTGAAAAGTCGTGAAACTATTGGCTAAGTAATTCGACTGTTCTGATGTGGAAGACTTCGTATTGGATTGACCAGAAGATTCGCATAATTGAGCTTTTAATTGTATAATTTATGCGACGAATTAGACTAAAAGGCCACTTGTAAGTGTCGAATAAAGAATGGATAAGGGATCGAAAAGTCGTATCTTTTCTCTATTCTCAGTATAGAGAGAAATCCGATGGAATAACCTCAAGGTATTTCTGGCCACTTTTCAACCCTTTTATCTCCTTCTTCAACCAAGTACACATTCGTATATGTTCGAAGCGGTTACCTGCTGGATTTGCGGTTCTCCGCTTAGCCAACGGCCTTCAACCATTTATGTACATAATATACTACGTGCATTCTACCTATATGGACCTTTGTTATATACATTCATATATATATATATATATATATATATATATATATATATATATATATCTAATGCTTTGGTAGATACGTACGAAGTTAGAGTACCAGGACGTGGTCGAATTCGTTCACACAATGGATTTACGACACTCGATTGTGCTCCTCTTCTTCTTTATAGCTAAATAGTGTCGAGAGTGTGACAATTGGCGAGAAAGGCCACGTTGAAATGTTCTTCGTCACGTTCTCAAACGTCTTTGTAAAAGACAACATTTTATTGGCGAGTGTTTCCCCTCCCCTTTGCCTCCCCTCCAAACAGATGCATGTAACACTTAACTATGGTAACAATTGGAGAAAATTAAATTTGTATTGGGAGCTAAATTTCGATCAATCAGTTTGTTGACCTTTACACTATCAACGTTTTTTCGGCATTCTATTCCGTCAACGTGGGTCAATTTTGCCCTCCGCATTTTTCGTCCAATTGAAAGGTTACTAAAAATCTAAATAAATTCCGGTAGTTAGTTGGCTTCATGTGCTGAAACGCTGCACGCTCGTATATTTCTAAAACTAAGGTGAGTGCCGCCTAAAGTGGAGCGACAAATTTTGCAGTACTCGTAGAAATCTGAATAAGTCTAGACAAAAATCAGCCGCGTTGACCAGGTGAGGATTAATGTAAAGTAAATTAACATCATAATAACTAAGCGATTGTTTAGTAGATTCGATTAAAAAAGTGTCAGCAAATCAGGTAGCCTGAAAGTCTGTCCTTACAAATTTATGTTATTTCATTACAACAGTGTCTAATTTCAATGACAGAACTTAAATCTTCTTTGAGGAAAATGTATATGTAGTAAAAATACGATTCCCTAGTCGACGCTTTCCATCTTTTTCGGAACTCGATATCCTTGTAAAATGAATCCACCCACGTTCAGATGGAAAGTTTATCTCGTTTTTCCTTTTTTTTTTTTTCGTTTTCGTACCTGTCAACACCTGCACGAGAATCTGAGCACCCTGCTTGACCTTCTATCTCAACTGTCCTATTTCTACATATGGGGCATTCTGTGCCAAATCGACCTATGTCAGACCCTTCCATTCTTTGATTTGGTTAAAAATTTTATGTGTTGTATGACCCATTAAAAGAAGCTCTCTTAATTTTTCTCAGATTTTTTTGTCCATACACTTGTGAGATATGATTTTTTTTCAAAATTCGATATTTTTTTCTTCAAATGACTGTAACTCTCTCAAAAATCGACCACATCGAACTTTTTTTTTAGAATGGTTGGTTTTTCACCGTACTGTTAAAAAAAAAAAAAAATACGAAAGAATGATTAATATTTGTATTCCGTATTTTTTCTTAATTTAAAGCAATTTAAAGCAAAAAACATTGGTTTTAAGATGTTTGCCCTTTTTAATTTTTTTCAAAACATTCACAAAAAAACTTTGACCAATTAAATGATTTTTAGTTCTAGTTCCATCGTGGGCAGATTTTTCATTATACTTTTTTTCTCATTTTGAAAAAAAAAATCATTTTTTTCAAAATTTGGATCAAAACGAACTTTTTTTTAAATGTAATTTTTTATCAGATTCTTGGAAAAAATTACGAAATAATCATTGAACATCGTCCCCTATATTTTTTTCAATGTTTAAGCAAAAAGTCATTAAATTCAAAATGTTGGGCACTTCTGATTTATTTCAACAAATTCACAAAAAAAAACCTTGACCGATTAAATGATTTTTGAGACGAGTCCCATCGTGGAGAGATATTTTTTCATATTTCTTTTCTTAGATTAAAAAAAAAAAATCATTTCTTTTAGTCAATTGGCACCAAATAGGACCTTTTTTATATTAGAAATGTCGGTGTGAAACAAAATATCAAAAAAATAGTTCGATTTGGTTCAAATTGACTGAAAAAAAAATTAAATTTTTTTTCAAAATAAGAAAAAATATAAGGAAAAATTTGCCCACGATGAGACTGGTCTCAAAAATCATAAAATTGGTCAGTTTTTTTGTGAATTTTTTGAAAAAATTTAAAAAGGGCCAACATCTTGAAACAAATATTTTTTATGCTTTAAATTACTTTAAATTGAAAAAAAATATGGAATACAAATATTAATCATTCTTTCGTATTTTTTACTAACAGTACGGTGAAAAACCAACCTTTTTAAAAAAAAAGTTTGATTTGGTCGATTTTTCAGTCACAGTCATTTGAAGAAAAAACATCGAATTTTGACGAAAAATTATATCTCACAAATATATGGACAAAAAAATTTTTAAAAAATCAAGAGAGCTTCTGTTAATGGGTCATAAAACATAAAATTTTCAGCCAAATCAAAGAATGGAAGGGTCTGACGTAGGTCAATTTGGCGTGGAACGCCCCATATATATCTTTGTGTACATGTTTACGTGTATGCGGATGTTTCTCTCTTGTAATAAAAAAAAGTATTTTCTACCTTCTTTCGACAGCTGTCAAAACGAATGTAACGGTGAAGAGATTGTTGGCTCGATATCAGTGGATATGTTGAAGAAGTATTTGCAACACGTGTGCTGTTTTTTGTATCTTTATTCACAACGATTTTTCTTGCGAATGTGACTTGCGTCATATGCATCATAAATATATAAGAGCATGTGAATATTCAATAAGGGTACAACAAAATACTTAATAGAAAATGGAAATTAAAAAAAAAAACTCTTCAAGGGTTAATCTTTTGAATTTTCGTTATGACTATTGCATTTCATTTTCTGAAAATTAACATAAATTTTATACTCGTATAAAGGTGATGATAAAATGAATTGATCGGCCCCGATTAAAACGATTTCCGGGATTTTACGGACAGGCGATAATTTGTAAAGGTTTCTTATATATTTTTTCCAACTATTTTGTGAGAGTTAAAGTTCCGAATTTTCGTTTCGTTGCAATCGTATTTTACATAAATTAAAATGAAATCCAAAAATTTTACGTCGATCGAATTTTTTTAAAGGATTCCATGATGGATAGTCGATAATTTGGCGATTCTAGAAATTCCCTTTTTATTTTTAATCCTCTTTGAAATGTCAAAAAAAAAAAAATCGAAAAAATCGAGAGTTCAGCTGTCCATTGGAAAACTCGAACTGGTGGATAAAGAAAAAGCTTCCACATCCGTCTAACCTTTCCCTTCGTCATCGTCCGGACAGCTGTCGACGATACGAGCCGGACAAACCATACCGAGCGTGAATGTTTTTTTATCTCAGGCAAGCTCAAATCGACGAGGGCCTATTTTTTTTTACTTTATGCAGGACGTCGTAAATAAAAGAGAAAGAGGAGTTGAATGAGAGTGATGATTGTCGCATCACCCAAATTTCATAAATGATCGAAACGAGACGTATCGATCATTTCCGAGGCGTAATAATCCGTGCTCGTTCCAAAATACTTTTTCCCATCTATTTTGTCAAGCTACGTTAAATCGCTTATTGATAAAACATCTGCGAGTCATTCATTTTCCACTCCTTCTTGCTCTGAAATTGCTCTCATCTGTCAGTTTCTCAAATTATTTTTGCATGCACAGAATCAAATCAGAAAATGTGGTCATTTTTAAAAGTCTATAAACATTTCGATATTATTTTTAAAAAATTGTAATCATTAACGATTAACACTGGATATATCAGCTATTTAAATCATTATAACTGGTACTGGTATAAGTGTCAATAACAAAAAATATATGTGTTACGAATATATATAAAGTAACATCAAGTTCATAAAATGTATTCTCTATTTATAGCTACAAAAGTCATAACATCATTTCGGAAAGCAAATGTTACATGCAGTAGGAATTTTGAATTGAAATTGCACGACCAGTCAAAATGACTGGTCTGGTAAATCTAGTGTTAATGGAAATATTATTTTCTTAATAAAAAAAATCAAATTGTCAATTCTTAGGTTTGAGAAAATTAGTTGATCGATAGAATCGAATTTTCTCGAAGGTAGAAATAAACAACTTTTTTTTCGTGAAAATTAAATTTCTTTTGTTTTCTCCGGAGATCGAGTATTCAAGGACCGTTGGAATTTCAATATATTCGCAAGTGTTGGACGATCCCTGAATCCCATCAGGCATGTATACGATAACGGGTGCTTCTAGCTCACCGGATCAAATGAAGTGGGTCAGGAATGAATTGGGTGGGTTATAGCAATTTCCTTGTTTTCTCGCATAGGCATGTTTGCAAAGCACTACGATGGAAATCCCTTGTGAGTATAGAGGATCTTTGAGAATACATCTCGATTCGGGTAAACCACAATCCACAAAGACTGTTTTTTTCCCCAGGGGCTGTTTGGATCCTTGGTATACGATTGACAATGCGACCTCACGGGAGTCAAAAGCCCTTTTCTAAATCAACCAATCCTTTCTCATCAATCCCGGATCCCGGATCTTTGTCTGAACTTGAAAGAATGAGGAATCGTGTTCGAGCCACGTACGAATGTGCAAGAACTAAAAAGGTAAATCTTGGTCGGCTATCGGTTCTTTTTTTTCAAATGAATATGGAAAAGGAATACCGGTAAATCGGCTATTTCAAATTGCAAGATAAAATGGCTACTGTCTGGCATTTCAAAGTTATTAGTGAACATTAATATTTTGCCTCTCTTAATATATCAGCCACATCGACGACCCTGTATGGACAGGAACAAATATCAAATACACAGCTCATATTCGTCAGAGTATTATGGCATCTAGAGTCGTTTCCAAATTTTAATCAATTGTTCCAATGTACTAAAGTGGAATATGTCAAACGATATCGTTATTCTCTTGATGCCATGAGAATCCAGAGAAAGGAATTGTGGCCCAATGCTCTCAATCATGAAAGGTTTGAATAAAGAGAAGGACGGATGAAATGGGAGAGAGAGAGAGGGATGAATGAGGGAAATGTATCCAAAAGTTCTTGCATCAGTGGCAAACCAGAGCCTTCGTTGATTCACTGCCGAGATCGGCAAATTCAATTTAAATTATATTCACAAAACGTACAATTTATATCGTAGTCGTGAACTTTCGAATGCTTTGTATTATCGTCTTTCTGTATTTTTGGGCCCTATATGCAGTTACCATTTTGGGTCCATACCTCGAGACGAACGTAGTTGAGGCAGAATTTAATTAATAGTACATCGTGCCCTGGTGGTGCAATGAAGAGAGAAGATAAAGCGACAGGGAGAAGAAACTCAATGAGATCGCTATCTCAATAGTTGCTAGGCTGAATATGAAGGAAAGACACAAAGAGCGAAATGAGATAATTATACAAAGCAAGAATGCGCGGGAGAGAGAGAGAGAGAGAGAGAGAGAGGGGGGGGGGGGAGGGAGAGAAAGAGGAAGACAGATGATGAAGAGAATTGGAGTGAAGTGACAGAGAATGCAGTTGACTAGAAAAAAGGACGAAACGAATGGCGGAGTCAGTTTGAATAGTGTTGTAGAGTCTGTGCGAGAATAGTTCTTGCACCTTTAGTGAATTCACCGAGTGGCAGTAATAAAAACAAGTCAAATTTTGTCGGCGATGGTCGGTGTCTGGAGATTCACGATTCAGAATGTCGTTCAAGCCATTTCGTACCAAGATACTGTTTTATCAAGATAATCTTAATTTTAAAACCCCACCTCATCTTTCATTCTTTTCATTTCTGCAGAACTTTATCATGGTCGTTTTTAATGAAGTCACCATTGTAATAATTGTTTAGACAAATTCATGATAACGTGTTTTTTTTTCAACTCTGAAATAGCTTTTTTCTTAATGCTTGAAGTGACTGTGGTAAATAATTCACAAAGCTTTTGAGATAAGCACATTTACGTCGAATAGCAATACCACGAGGAAAACTGTATTTTAGTGCCCCTATATTTCGTGATTTAGCTCAATATCCAGTACAATCAATTCAATGGGTCAGAAGTGACGGTTTGCAGGGTACTTACAGCTTATAGACGCTGAGCCACATTTTATATTCAAGAGTATCTGCCAGGTAAACAGGTAATAATGGGTAAACATGCCAGGTAAAAGTAGGGCATTTCTCGACACTGGACAATTTGGGATAGCTTTGGTCTTCTCCCGAAATAGATCGGGTATTATGAAACTCAATTAGAAGGTGAATTATATAGAAACTTTATTTTTTGTCAAAAATATATAGGTATGGTTTGAGCTTATTTTATCTTTATTATGATCAGGTGTCATGAGTCGTATCACAAGAATAGTGTCTGCAAAAATCAGTACAAATTTATTTCAGTTGGACTGCGTTAATTTCGTGGATAATAAATTATTCTATTGGCTTTAAAAATGTCGGACATCTGTTGGAAAAAAGACAGAGGTAGTAGGTTAGATAGTCGAGCAATGAGAGATCGGAAAGTACGTTAAACCTGGTGGGAACGTGAAGATGACACGGTGGCAAGAGAGAACGAGGCTGAGCCATGGGACGAGCAAAACAAGGGCTAGGACTTTAGGGGGCGTTGGAGCGGAGAGATGTGGGCATAACCTCAAATCTACTAGCTGGTACGAAACGTCTGCAGCCGGCACCTAAACGGAACCAAACATAAAATATAGCCGAGGGTTAACGCCCCGCGGCCCAATGATTCAATGTGTATATGTGTTCTCGTTCGTGTGCACGTCTGAATATTCGTGAGTATGTCTGTAGAGTATGCGCGTATAGTATGTGTTTTAGAGGTATTGCTCGTTAAATACCTAAATAGCTTTGGCAATTCCCAATACAGGAGCACCTACGGAGATCGTATATATTCACCACCACCAACTTATCCGTTGATCGTTCACCAGGAGTACACTATATCGGTATATAGGTGGTCACGGCGTGTTACGCGATTAATCCCTCTGATTGGATTTCAATTAGCGTGCTAACGACACGAGCGCGGCCACGGCTATACTCAGACCAATACCATTCTCAAAATAAAATCAACGTGATTTTTATTATTCTACAACGAAGAAAAAAGGTGCATATCACTCGGTTGTTTTTAATTTCTTCAGAATGCCAATCAATCGAAGGAAACCATTATCAAAATTCATGATATTTTCCATCAGGAGCAGCTTCGTTATGAAGGATAGTCTAAGATTTTCAAATTGTCTTTCGATCACGAACAATATATGCAAAGTATGCCAATTGAAAATATATGAATAAATCAACGTTTTAAGGGGCCAGTTCACTTTGGAGCCACGAAAAAAGGCTATATTCGCGATTTTTTTTGGAGGATTTTATAAAAGATATGAATATAAAAGTTGTTGGGCTTGATAAATAAAGTCTTGAAATATATTAAAAAAAATTTTAATTCATTTTTATTCATTTTTAAGTACAAAAACTATAGTTTAACGTAAGGCCTCAAAAATAGGTGGGCTAGGTAGTTCCATCACAACTCGGCAACGGCTTGTCTGAAACAAAAAAATCAAAGTCCATTAGATTCAGAATGACACCTGCTACAAAATGACCCTCGGATATCAAGTTTTATCAAAAAATTAAAAAATAGCAGATGAAAAACGAAAAAAGTAAAAAAAACGCGTTTTTTTCGCAGTTTCTCACCAAAAAAAGAGTAAAAATCAAAATTTTAAAACCATCGAGGGTCATCTTGTTGCGAATCATGTTTACAATATATGGTTCAAATTTCAAGAGAATTGGTTTATTAGTTTTAGAGATACTATGGAGCTAGATTTTGAAAACGTTGTTTCGAGAAAAACGCGTTTGAAGTTTATACGCTCAGGTAGACGAAATGAGATCCTGACGTTCAGATAAAAAAAAAGAAATACTTAGAGAGCTCGGATTTTCATAAAATTTTGACGCAATATTTCTGAATGTATGTACTTTCGAAAACAGTAAAAAAAAATCGATTTTTTGAAATTTTCAAAGTGGATTGGTCCCTTAAGAATGATTACTTTCACATTTATGTATAATATAATTCAGACACAATCTACGTTTAAAATGATAGACCAGATATCTTTCGATATATTAAAATAATTGGACGTTTTAATCGTATTTTAAATTATTAATGAGATTGCGATAACTTATTGGCGTGATCTGAATTTCTCGACATTTGATACTGTTCTAGTTTTAGTTTTTAGTTTTAGTTTTATATTTTATTGCTCGTTTCTTATGCAGGGTATTCGATCCTAAATTTCGATGTGGTCTACTTTGAGGCAGGTGCGAGTAATAAGCGAGCTAACGAGAGGATCTTTAGTGATGTGATAACGAGAGAAAGCTTTATTCGTGCGATAATTCGACGGGGAAATTGGCCGAACATGCCAAAGTTATATGGCTAATGAAACGAAGTGATCCATGCTGGCTTGATTATAGATAATTCAATTTATCCTCATAAATAAATCATTTTAACAATCACAACCGCAGTCAATATAACACAGACTCGAAGTTGACAAAAAAAATGTTTATATTTCATTGATCATATTGGCATTAACGATTCACCGCATAATTGATATCCTCGGGTTTGACATTATAATCAGCTCACTAATGGAAATTATCATTCATTTCGCAGTTTATTTAAACCTAAAATTCGCCCTCAAACCTCAAATTCATCAATTCATGCACAAATATCATTGGATACGTTTGAAAGCTACCATGATATGAAATATAAGAATATGAAAAGAAATGTCAATAACAATAATTTACTGATGAATCATTGTGAAACACGTGATAATTGTTGGCACGATTTTCCTTTTAGTCCAAAATGCTCTTTCGTGTCCGTCACAGATTTTATTTTGGGACTATGACGAGAGGAGCTTGTTTTGTACTGAAAATTTGAGAGTTGCTAAAATAATACGTTTGCGGCTGTTGACCTGCCAAATTCAGGATGAACTGGCTTCCCTATCGAAGGTAGGACTTCGCTCCTTTGATGGATAGCATTGAAGGGATCGTTATTATTGTTATTATCTTAGTTTACGATGAAGTGTATTAAACGGAATACGAGGCTTACTGGCATCCGGCAACCATTTACAAAAATATTATATAAGAATCATCCCCCACTCTATACAAAAATCCACTGTATATATATATAAGGATCATCTACCACCCCATACGAGGCTAAACACCCTAAGGAGGGTGAATGAGATTTTATCCAGCTGTATTCGGGGTAGTTTTTTTTCCCCGTAAGAATAATGACTGCGATAAAAATGCTAGCAAGAAAGACGGGACTTCCACCGCCCCTTTGCGATCGTGAGCCTATTTTTTTGCGCCCCTAGCTTCAGCGAAATTAAGCCACGATGATTTCTTTATTTGCGAGCTTATCATTGAAGTGCGAATAAATATCGAAAACGGTTTTAATAAGACGAGAGGAACAAATTTTTGTAGAATGAGTGCTGCGATTTGTCATAGACATTGCTTTTTTCAAAGTAAATATTTTGAAAACATACTAAAGTCATTTTATTTACCGTCACCGATAACAGCGTTAACATTTTAATAAGCCTGTTAAATCGACCAAACGTGGGCTTATCAATTTTAACGATTTTTCTCTTCCGGTAGATATAAATTTGCCCGACGTCATAGAGGCTTAAAAAAAGGGAATTAAATGAACCGTGTAATAGACAGATTGATCATATCGCTGCTTAGCCCTCGCTATAATTACTCACGTACTAGAATGAAATAGTCGTTCTTCTCGTTAACTCGGGTATGAATCTATCGGGGTGAATTTTATTATGCCAAGAAATATCTATTCCTATTAATTATTCATTATTCTCTTGTTTCATTTAACTCTAAATTTCAACGGACGGGTTGCTTCAGGTCTCTCTCTCTCTCTCTCTCTCTCTCTCTATCTCTCTCTTTTCGTCATTCTATTCAACCCCTCGTCCATTTTCTAATCCATCCTCCCGCCCTTACAAACCCTACAGTTAATATATTCGTCGAACGTTTCGACGAGTCTGTGCGCAGAGTTTCGGTTTTTGATATGCATTGAGGCTTATGCACGCAGCGTAAACAGCATGTGAGTGCATCTAACTCGTGCGTGCATTATATACCAGCTAAAACACGTCCTAGTGGGTGCTTATTCACCCCGTATTCAGCTTAAAACGGATCTAACTTTAATGGACATTGAATACGTAATACTTAACACCACTTTTGGCGAATCGGTTAAGCCCGTTTAAGCCTCGGTTAAGTGATGACCAAAGAGGAGTCTAGGGATCGCGAGTACTATTTTTCTTTCTCTCCAAATCCATTTCATTATGAATAAAGATGAACAATTAACCTGCTGTAACTAAAATATACACATTAAATGTAATTTTAATTACACGGGCAAATGATTAATCACGTATTTTTCTAATTACTTTTCATTGTTAATTGTTCAATTAATATTATTCTGTGCACAATAATTAATTGTACAGAAAAATTCTATTGTTCATTATCGTAAAACTTAGAACGTGTATTTTATACGAATTTGATAATCAATTTGTCGAACATAATTATGATTTAATTATTTTTCATGTCTGTTCGAATGGTGAATGTTGAATATTGAATCATTACAATAACCACGATCTAGCAATGTATTGCTATATCTTGAAAAGATTATTATTCGTATATAATGTTTGAAATCTTTCGAAGTATAATAAGGGATGAATAATTTAATAAATTTTACCTGCAATACCATCGATAAAATATAATTAACGAAATGGTATTCGTAAGCTTCAAGTGTGAAAATTTCGATGGCTCAAAAATGATAAGCTCGTTTTTAAGTGAAAAACTCAAGCAAGGATTGGAAGCTTGAAAATGGGGTTGCTAGGTTCGGTAGAGTTGGGTCAGTTTCACCGAGCGTGCTGATGGAGAAACCCATCGTAACTACATAATATAAGCATGAAAGAAGGGGAGAATGCGAGCGTAATTACGTAGCGTAGACCTTCTCGATCCACTCTGCATACTACGTATATCTCTGTTCTGCTCGCAGTTATATCGTGCCCCCGTGGAGAGGAAGCAATTCTGTACGCGGTGTAAATTAATAACGAAGCCCCGGAGCTGCTATATTATATACATATATTTTCTTCTCTGGCTGTTGTTGTTTGTGTGAAGAGCCAACACGGAGTGACTCACTAGGAAGCACGAAATATAAAGCATTGTTGTACATTACCGGATGTCAGAATCCAAAAGATTTCGCATCTATCTTTCTCGTTCATTTTATTCCTTTCTCGATCTCTTTGAATCCGCTAAGAAGTCGTCAATTTCCTCATATGCTTCATTCAATATTACAGTACTCTGGAACACTCTCTCGAATGGAATTTTTTTTTTTTTTCACTTGTCGAGGCTCTATATCCGAGCTTTTGCACATTCCAATTTATTGGCAATTCTAACACCCTTTCTTCATGGATTTGTTTATTTTTTCTTCCTCATTTTTTTCTGGCTGTTTTCTCAGTCACTTCACAGTCTTGCTTTGAAAAATTCAAGTGACTCTACATGTACGTAGCAGTTGTACGATGTTTTGTGTAGGAAATAAGTGTTTGGAAGGTACGACAAATGTGAGCCGAGCTCTTTTCACTACTGGCCAAACACAAACTTGTCCTCTCGTCGATATCGCAGTCGAAGGATATTCCTACGGGAGTTACATACTCACAGACATAAAGGCTGATAACAAAACGGAGGGAAAAAGTATTGGGGAGTCCGTGTATTTGCATTCAATTTCACAGAAGGGTGTTCTGCTGTTCCAAACTCAGCTTGGATTAAATAGGATCTAAGAGGAGTCTGCCCACGTCCCTTCGGTATTGTTAGTCTCCTAAAGTGTATAGAGGATCAACACAATTCTCTTGCTCGTGTCTTCATCATTTTTAGGTTCGAGAACCAGTGGAGCGTTCACTTCCTTGGCCAAACATTAATGTTAAGATGTATACTTTTGAAACGTATTCTTTGCACCCTTTACTTCCCCTTCGAATCCTTGAGAATTATTTTCTTCAATATTGTGATTGAAAAAGCGTGTCGTAAATCTTCATCCTGTTTTTATTGTATTTTTATCATTTTAGAGCTGACGGAACGAAGAAAAAAGAGATTGGTATCAAACGTGGAATTAAATGTTTATTGCTTCATTAAACATTTCGGTTTCCAGATCCTGACGTTATCAATGAAGTATACGATCTTTTCGGCACAGCAAGTAACGCCCAAAATGATGGTGTATTAGATTTTCTTCATCGACTATCTTGAAAAGTCTTCGGAGTAATGGGAGCGAAAAAGTGGCACTGATAGAGTGCAGAGAGTGAGAAAAGGATATCGCCATGGTATTGTTGAAGATGAAGAGGGCGTGACATTGCTACTCTGGAGAAATGAGGAGAGTGGAGAAAAAGCGACGAAAGGAGAAGTACGAAGAAAAAATGTGAACAATAGCCAAGAGAGAAAGAGAACGAGAGAGAAGAGAGAGAAATTCACAGTTCTGTATACGAGTGAAGATTCTCGAACTGAAAGTTTTAAGGGTCGTATATGCGAGCGGTAGTTCACGAAGTTGAGCTTCTCGAGGTTCCGAGTCATCGATGTCGTTTGCAGGATTTCTGTTCTGGTTTGCAGCACATAAAAAAGTGTCCGAGACACTAAAGAAGTTGGCGAGTGTCAGTACGGAGAAATGCCTGAGATCGTAAGACTTTGCGCTTTCGAAGACTTACGGCCGGGATTGTTTTTCGAATGCATTAAATAAAGTAAAATAAATTCTGTGGGAAATGTGAAACGCTTGATGTCCTCAAAAAAATCATCAAACGCTTAATGGCTAAGTGTATGCCGTATTTGTACGCTCGCAGGCTCTCCGGAGTGAGAGTCCTCGTATTTTTTACTCCACGATGGGTTAATTAATTGAAGTATTTAAATAGAACGACCGTGTAACAAAAACAAACCGATGGTATACTATGCCATTGTTGAAGTGATATTAGTTTCACTGACTGTATAAATCCTCTTATAACCCATATGCTTCTATATTTTTTCAACTTAACGCATTTTTTTCGTTTTTTTCCAGGTTGTTATGTAAAAATATTTTTTAACCATTTTGACGAACGTTCAAAATAAACATTTTTGTTTACAGGAAAGCTCATGGATCTCTAGATGCGACCATTTTTAATTTGAATAATAGCTTTCTCGTATTGCATGTTCGTTTCGAGTGAAATTTTTAACAATGATTTGAAGTCTTTTCTCATTGTGGAAAAAAACCAATGAAGTGGATGGAAGGCAAGTTTATTGTGTAATTTCATTAAAAAATCTTTATTTTTATTGAAACAGTTACTTGTGAATATTTCATTATTTTAATTGAAAGTTTTAATAAATAAAACATCGAAAAAACTGTTCGGACTTATTGACCTTAATCTTTTGTAATTGTCGTGGTTGCTGAAAATTTACGATATCGCCAGTAATGTTCCATATTATTTGTACAAAAGTGAAATATTCACCGGAGCCAATTTGTTCCAATGACAGGAAAAGAAAACTCTTACCAGCTTTTCGATGAAGAGAAGATTTCGTTTAATTTGCTCGTGGAATTGAGATTTCGATTAAAAAAAGACCTTGGCTAAGAATGAGACGCCGTATTTTATGGGCCAATGAAAGACCCAGACTAAAATAGGAGCCGAGGCCATTTATATCAATGATATAATGGCGCCCGAACGACAAAAACCCTCGTGATGTGGGCCGGAAGGTTCGAGAGATTCTAGAACTGAAATTGAAGGCCAGAAATGGAATATTTTTTCAGAAAAGCTTTTTACTTTTCATATCTCTACAGATATACAGATTTCTAAGAATCTTTTACGAATGACCATATTTACGTACTACTTAAAAAATGAAGCCAAAAATGATTGTGCTCATGAACAAGTTTTATAAAAAAATATTTCGTATTGAAAAAAAAAAAAATAGTAACTAATCATTATGTGAGTCGAAAACTTACTTGTGCCAGATAAAACGATTATTTCTTTTTTTAATTTGCTAGTTGTAATGAGTATAAAAATTCTTTTGGGGTCTTCGTTTTATCAGAGGTCATCCAAAATTCTCTTCAGAATATGGCACATTGGCGGGAGAGTGCAAGCGCGTACATGTTGGTGAAGTAGAAGATTTTTCTACTCACATTCTTCGAAAAAATTTGGCTTGCATGCATGTGTGTACACAGTTGACCTCGTGCCTCGAGGCCTCTCTTACGAAAATGTTTAATATTTAAAACGCCGCCGTCTACACACTCTACACGAGCGAGTAGTAAGAGCTTAGAGAGGTCAACACTAGAACGTAACCCCTCCTCCCCCCGTCTAAAAACCATCTCATTTTAGTAGCTATTCTGACGTTGGTAAAAGTTGCCCCGTGGATATACAATTTTTCATAATTTCTCAACTGTCCACGAAGGGCCCCTTGTTCAAAAACTCTGTACTCACGGGCTGCGTAACTTTTATCGTGGATTCTGAACTGTGAAAGAGAAAGCACCATAAATTCATCGAGGACGTAAGCTATGAAAGTGATAAACAAAAGTTAATATTTTCATACAGAAAGAAATCGATAATTTACAAGAAAAAAAGTCGATATCGAAGTGTCACATTTTATACGTTTCTCCCTGGACAACCTCCAGTTCTGGTCTCGATAGTAAGTATAAAAAATGAAATTATAAATGAAAGCAGTTCGAAAAAAGCCTCTTGCTTTTCGAAATTAGGGCAAAGATTGAGGACAAGCAAAACACAGTGTTTTTATCTTGGGATAAAGTTTTTTTTTTTTTTTTTTTTTTTAATTGGGTATCTCGAGAGATCGAGGTGGATCTGTCACTCGCATTTACAGTGGATTTCTCGTTCGAGGTAGACAGAAATAAATGAGTATTAAAAGTTGGGGTGTGCAAATGAACGGAGCTGTGCGAAAATAATCGTTAAACGTATCGGTAAGAAAAGAGGGTGATGATCATGGTATGAATCACTTTTGAGAGGCGTATCGATAAAAACCAGAATAAGCAAAAACCAGTATCCAATTAGAAATTGTTAACGATGTAGTTTTGTAAACCTCGACTTTTATGACAGAAAGGATAAGCAGATTTCTAGGGACGTTATCATTGGATAACGTCAGGGGGTAACTTGATAAACGACTTGACGCTCTCGTTTTCTCGTTTTCTTCTCATCCCAAAATATCATGCTTGGTGACATGAGCTCTACGTGGCTTACGATATGGACCTCGGGGAATTTTCCTAAATCCATCGAGAAGGCCTCTAGTGAGATAAAGAGAGAACAAGGAACAGAGAAAGAAAGATTGTGTGGGTGCATCAAATTGTATCTCTCCTCTTATTATAATTGAGAGGCTGTCACGGCCACACCGAAATCGTACCCTGTGTGATGAAAGATTCACCCTCATAAAAATTTTCATCGAGATTGTATAAAGAGACCAGCATCATCGTGGAAAACTTTGATGGATGGATCATCGCGGCCTTTTTGTAATTCCGGAAACATATTTTTTCCTCCGATTTATTTATTTATCATTGGCATCGAAGAATCATTAAAATTTAAAAATAACGACAATATTCTCCGTAAACCACATAAATATTTAATACAATAAATATAATGAATGTTATATAAATAGTAGAAAATAAAGCAACATTTCGTTTGACATAAAATGCCCCTTGAATAATATATGTGACAGTACGTTGTAAGCCATATTGTATTCATTCCTTATAGTATAGAGGTGAAAATTAAAAAAAATGAAAGATGTTTTTTTCTATAAGAAAATCATGATTTTCTTGGTAAAAACGTCTGTAATCTCAAATAACAACGTAACAGCTCTATTATTACGAAGCGTGCGTAATATCGCAAATGGCTTTCGTGGAAAATATACATTGAAATAAGTGCGTAATTTTAAAGTTTATTTTGTTAGTGCTCACACGTCATTTGTCCTAGTAATTTCTCGTTCGATATATCGATTTTTTACTTGATCAATATAGGTGGCGTCTGACCTGCAAAGCATACAAAAATTCATTTATCCTCCAATAAAATATTCAACATACTGTAATAATAATAAGTCAATTAAGTATCATAACACGGCAAAGATAGTATTTACGTGATTTGTAAAAAAAAAAAGAACAAACAAAAACGTTTAGATAAATATGCATTTCCGTTCTAGGTCGTTTTTCCTCGTGAGACAAAGTTGATTGGTCCCAAGCAAGAATGCATATAAGACACATCAACGTTTAATATGCAAACGTGAAGTTATCGAAATTGCATGGGGTTTCAACGTGCGACAGTTTGAGTCAAGTATACATAATTTTTCGTAGTAATAACCATAATAATATTATTATGACACACAGCGGAAGTTTTTATGATGGTACTTGAGAAAGCTTAGTTTAAAGGGCGCTACGTATAACAGGCATATAAACATTGCATACAAAATACTGTATATATAAATTCTGCGTCTCTTAATTTATGTCTAATAAAGTTATGTCAAATTTTATAATGTTCTTAAATAACAAGACTGAGACATCTTTAATTTATTTGAAAAATGATTGAATCGTCTTTTTTTATTATTTGGTATTGTTACGGCTTTTCCGTACGTATGTAAAATTCAAATGAGAAAGGGAAGAAAAAATCAAAAGATCGTAAAACGTAAAGAGAATATAAAAATTTAGGGAAGAATGAACAAAAGTCAAAGGAATAAAACTTGTGCTCGGATGATCGCGCGCGGAATGGCGACGACGCTCTCACAATCTTGACGTCCCCCTTCTCTTTTTTAGCTTCTCCCCTGATATCAAATCCTAAGATCCGAAGGGGAAAGCCAACAGCAGCCGAGATCGACGCAAGGAGAAGACCGAGGGATGAAACGATAACTGAGATATCGGTATTATATCGGTTGTCCATTGCCCTTCTGTTGCTGACTCTAACGATCTGAAATGAAGGGACAACCTGGAGGAGATAGGGTAAGTTTTTTTATATATAAGTATGTATGCTGGACCAAATATCCTTCAAGAACGAAAGTGTAAGAGACAAGTTGTAGGATCCGTTTACCTTGGATGCTGATTTTCAGTATTGAACGATTGCGCTGATTATTTTTCAATAACGTAATTCTTTATTTAAAAATGCATTAAAATATTGGCTGTGATTCTAATTTAAGAACAATTAATTTTTTTTAATGATTTACACCTAGTAGACAAAAGAATCTGTACGTGACGATTTAATTGGGTTTCCTAAAGTTTTAACTTGAGGAATTCGACTTGTCTATTTGTTATTACGTCTGACAATGAATGGAAGTAGAATATCTGAAGAAGATATTCTAGTCTTAATGTAATCTATTCTCGCTCTTTTTTCTCACTGCTCTTCCATTCTCTGGAACAAAATGCAGCTGAAAATAATCCGGGACAAAACATTTTCTTCTGTAGATAGAATTGCACCGATTTTTCAACTTTATCTCGAATACGTTGGAATGTGGTCGCTGTGTTTGTTCAGCATAAATTGGAAAGTGCAAAGTTTGCTGCTGTTTCTCTGTTCGACCGGTAGCCAGGCATATTATTATTACGATTGGGAGAAGCGGCAGCAATGGTAGCATCTGTTCCTTGAATTAACCCAGGCGATAATTCCTCACCGCGGCGTTTAACTCCTCATTTAATCTTGGCCGATGCTACGTGTACCCGGTGCCCGTTCGCGATTCCTTTCTCGATGAACCCGCTTAGCGAGTGGGTTGACGACGATTCTGCTGCTGGTGCAGCAAGAGCGTGGTAGGGAATTCTTGAGAATAAACGGAATGGGAAAGCGAGTTATGGGAAGGAAAATCAGGACGAGGGAGAAAAAGAGAGAGAGAGAGAGAGAGAGAGAGAGAGAGAGAGAGAGAGAGAGAGAGAGAGAGAGAATGAGGAGGATAAGCGACTGAGAAACATCGGAAACTCCAGTCGTCTGGGGAAGATAGCCCGCTTAGTATCTTCAACGAATATTCCTGTGGGCTTTACTTCTCCAATCAGAAAATCTCATAGTTAAGAACGCAATCGTAACTCCCCTCATTTCATACAAATACGTACACAAGCTGACTTAAAAGTTGTGCTTCTAATTTTGAAAGTAGATAGATCGCAAGATTTTGAAGAGAAAAGTCGTTATCAATTTTTATTGCCTATGTACCATTTGGAAGATATCAATTGATTTACGAAGGATCAAGCCGATCCGTAGATACACGTAGCAGGAGTGGGGTAGTGTCACGTGACTGCGTTTGGCCTAATAATGCCTTGGGATGCTGGACAGTGTGATTCCCCCGCCATTCACTCTCTCATTCTCTCTTTATTACCAACGTACACCATTGGAAATCCATTAGTTGATTGATAGATATATCAATTCTAAACGACGCATCACAGAAAAAAGTTGTAAAGGATTTTTCTCTTCAGAATCTAGTGATTTACTCACCCTGCAAATCTTGGATACAACCTTTATGACACTCTGTATATTTTCTTCACTTATATATGTGCATATTACTATGATCTTTTAAACCCGTAAGCTTATGGCTTCCGACGAGTAAGTCATCAGATAACCGAATCATCAATATTCGTTCGCGCTAGTTCATTGATTAAACTTATACCTTCTGGATTTTTAATTCTGCGCATCGTACGTACGTTTTTGCGATAAGAATTAATCCTTATTAGATTTTTAACCGGGTATTCTTAGACTTTTAATTTCTTTCTGCCCCGTATATATTCATTCAACTTTTATCACCGCGGGCTCGTAGTAGATCGTCTACGGTTAACTCTGGCTTATTTTGCATCCCAGTTTCGCGATGTTTTCACGTGAATATTCAATGAATTTTTCCTTATCTTTTTTATTGAAGTTACCTTGGTGTTTTTCTTTGCTTTTTCAAGAGGAAAGTAAATCGTCGCAAATTGGCAATATAGCCGACGATGTAAATCCGCAGACGGAGGAACAGGTGAGAGTTTACTATACGTCATTAAATCTTGAAGACTTAGTTAACGACCATAAAGTGTCTGTCTATATGCGTATATACTAAATCAAGGGCGCACGGAATCCCGTTCAATTTGTTACAGGATCGTGTTAGTCTTCGTTGAAATTAATTTCTAATTCAATCGATCCTTCACAAAGTTCAAGGAAGTATTGATTCCTCTTTACACATTCATACGTACAGATATTCAGCCCCATTGGCGAAATATTTAATATCTTACGATGAGTTGACCGTCATGTGTTCTTTTTTGTTTGATGTCAAATAAAAGTGGATTCGAGTGGAATGTTCTATCAAATATAAGGTCGATGTCCGTCGGAAGATCACCTTCGACTTTTCATTCCTGCTGTTCTTTTTTTCCTTCCCTTATTCTGCATACCGTCACGACAGCCAGACTGCGGGTTCATCGTGCATTCGAGAAGAGATTCCTTCGGCTATAGGTGGGAGCTCAATGCGGCGAGACTGTATACTATATATAATTCCTTTATTGCATACCTATAAAGTTCCACTATAGGAGCGACCCAAGACTTGAGAGATTTCTCGACGCACTTCTGAATAAACCTTTATATCATTCGTTACGATATAATACCTAATATAGGTATTGTATTGTGGTTCCCGACCACGAAAGTCGTTCGAAAGTCAAATCAGCCGAAGAGTTGAAATTATAACGGAGGAAGGAGAGGTTTTCCATTTAAACCCAGTAGTTGAGAATCCAGGAAGATTTATATATACACATCAAAGTTATATATATATATGAGGTATTCCACGTCAAATCGGCGGACTTTTTCCCTGACCCTCGCCGACTTGGGTAATTATTTTTTATATGATTATATGAAGTCTAAAAGACACCCTGAAATTTTGTCAGATTTTTCTGAACAGCCATTTTGAAAAAAAAAAATCCAAAAAAAGCCCCTTTTTAAAAATCTGAAAAAAATCCAAAAAATCGGTGATTATATGCCAAACATTTTAAGCTACCGCTCGTAGTGGAAGTACGATTTTTTCTGTGTGTTAATCGGCTAATAACGTTAAAAAATTCCAAAAATATCGAAAAACACTTACTCCGGCCCAATAGTTGAATATTTTGGTGCCTAAAACTAATTTTCGCCACAATTTTCGAATAATCAAATCAAAATTAGAACACCGATCCCATAGAATCCTCAAAAAGAATTGATTTTTATAAAATATGAATGAATAAAGATGAATACCTCAACTTTTTGCCTGGCTCAATTTTTTTTGTCTTGTACTGGTCTAAAATATCCCAAAAAATTTTTTGGGTACGAAAATATTCAACTATTGGCCCGAAATGAGTGGTTCTTGATTTTTTGAGAATTTTTTCAACTTTAATAGCTCATAAAAAAACAGAAAAAATCGTACTTCCACTACGGGCGGTAGCTTAAAATGTTTGGCATATAATCACCGATTTTTAGGAATTTTTTCAGATTTTTAAAAAGGGGCTTTTTTTTGGATTTTTTTTTTTTCAAAAATGGCTGTTCAGAAAAATCTGAAAAAATGTCAGGGTGTCTGTTAGACTTCATATAATCATATAAAAAATAATTACCCAAGTCGGCGAGGGTCAGGGAAAAAGTCCGCCGGTTTGACGTGGAATACCTCATATATTGTAGAAGCAAGGAGTAAACGAGTCTACGGCTGCGAGGTTGTCGAGTGGCTCTTTCTATGCAAACTCGACCCTTTTACTTCCTTTTTCTTTGTCCTTTACTCTTACTTAACAGAGCGTAATTTATCGAACGGGACAAACAAACGAGCAAAAGAGAGAACCAGAAATTTACCAAAAAATAAATAGACGGGAAATATAAAAAATTCTCTATTGCATCCTCCGCATTATTTTATTAATACAGGACAAATAGTTTCATATTGTGTCGCAGCCTGCAATAAAATGCTGATTGTAAACGTTTGTGCATAACGCATATTTTTTATGTTTATAGAGCGTTTCAGAACTCTCGAGAAACTTCAAAAGTGTGTAATTTTTTTCTCGACTGAGGGAAAAAATTTAATTATCATTTATCCTATAATCTTTCATACCATTATGCTATTATCTCGATATCATAATTTAACTCTTTTTTTCGCATGTGAAATTGCAAATAATCATTTTATCGCTTTGGCACGATCGCTTAACGACTACGGTTGTCAAATGGTTGCGAAATCGAGAGAATCGAAGGTATTCAAACCTGAACAGGAAAATTGTGGATTTATGTATAATGGAAAATTTGTTTACAACTATAGACAATTAGACAACGATTGTCTACAGCCTACTTAATTATCTTCATTGGGTTTTGTATATACCCTATAAAAATGAATTTCAAAGTCAACGTTCGGAGAATGGTTCACATTTTTTCTGATTTATGGGTCCATTGGATCGTTTGTTTTTTATCAAGGGCCCTCAACTGCCGTAGCAATAAATCGAACGAGAGGCAAGGGTAGATTGTTCGCGCATGGGTTTTTACTTCCTCTATATCGAGGCACTTGATCCATGCGGATAATCGCGAACCTGTTCGAGGGTGAAAGGACCTGTGTGCAGGGCGGTAATAAAAACAAACCGAGCACTTGCAGCATTAAGAGAGAAAGGGAGAGAGAGACAGAGACAGAGGAATGAGAGAAGATTGAGATAGAGAGCTCTAAAAAAACGGTAGGGTGAACCGCGAGGAACAATGGATTTCATCGGGGGTAGTTTCTCTCTGCTACTGTTACGATCCTTGTATACTTCCACTGTTACGCTCTCTATACTATACCTTTTGTGTTAATATATGTAGCCGTTTTCGAGTCATCTTTCATCTCGACGTGGCACGCGCCGCGGTCGCATCTGGCGTGTCGGCAGGGGGTCAATTGAAATTGCGACGACAAGGGCTTCTCTCACACCCCCTTCTCTTTCTCTATACCCTCGTGGTATATAACTTGGTTGTTTGAATGCTTAAAGGTTTTGAAGCTTCTGGCTATACCGTAACTATACAGTGTCACAATTTCCCAGACAAACTGTATCAGCGGTAAAGCCCTCGAATAACATTGGGCTGGGGTTTCGATTTTCAGCCCTCCGCTTGTAGGGTGAACGATGAAGATATACGTATAACAGCGTTTATTATAGTACGCTGAATAAGTTTATGATCGTAAAGAAAACCGTGCAAGTCAATTTTCATTTAAATTTTTTCTCATTGCCACCCTCCAAGACGTCTCGCAGGGTTGGAATTCAAGTCTGACATTAGGGGTGAGTTCTTTCCGAGGTAGTTTTTTTAATTTCATGAACGTCAAGAGCTTTTTTCGTGTTAGTTTATGAGCATGAATTATGAGGACAATATGTTTTTTCGATTTAATTATCCATGAAACTTGTTGTTATTATTTTGTAATACTTTTGTATCGTATGGATTATTGATAAAACTTATTTATTCGCTTTTTTAGCATGATCGAAGATTCCTGAAGTCACCGATAAACTTATGATTTGAGTAGCTTGAGTTTCGTGGTGGTCATAGTTTGGCGGACTATTTTATACGCGGAATAAAATTGGAGTAAATTATACTGTAGGGTTTTTCCGGATGAATAAATCGTCGGACGACCTGCGCCAAGAACTAATGGATTAGACGTGCTTCGTGGTAGAGCGAATGTGAGATAGAGATACTGTGCTGTGTATTAAATTAAGGGGAGAGTTGTGTATAACTGAATAAAACAATTGGATATTTTGGTGTATTATTGAAACAGAATAATGTACTCGTAAACAAATTCTATTGCAATATTCCCCTGGTTTATCATTATTGTAATTGCTTTCTGATACTGATAAAATCTAAGAGAATCTCTAATTGTATAAAAGTGTGAATTACTTCCATCATTTTTCTGTATAACTTTTCAGTGACTTAATATTTAAATATGTTGTTTTTGCTGTACGATTATAACTATATTTATTTCATTATAATCATGTTGCAAAAGCTTCAATTTTAATTAACATCAAATTCTCATCTTTTAGAAAATCGAATTTTAAATAAACTGTAATAATTCGTAGAGTTAAGTCGATATTTCCGAGCGATGATAATGAATTTAATTTCGTCATAATTATACAGAAGAAAGCTCTGCTTCTAATTAAATGAATGCCCATCGCTTTTTAAATTAAAATCGACCGAATTTTTTCTGGTTTTATTACATTTATATCAACCCGTAGTAACCACACTAGTGCGAATTTGCACCACCTAAATAGTTTTTTTTGAAAATTGTTGTTTTGATTGTGATGTTTTTTTTTATATTTATTTTCCCTCTGTCTAGAGGCTTTCGTCTATTACAGGATCGGCCCGGGTCAGTAGCCAGTCCTCCCTGGGGGTCTGGTCCGGATCAGTAACGAGGCTCCCATGCGGCCGCATCCGACTTCTCCCTCTGTAGCGCATTCGCCATGGCACTCGATTCCATGGGCCCAGGGAAACTGTGGAAAACCTGTACCACTACAGCCGGTCCTAGGTTTGCCTCATGGTGCCGGAACTACGTCACGCCTTGTCCCGAGAATGTAAACATAAACTACAGCTGTATACATGTGACACACACATGTACAGGTCTTGTGTATGCCTCATAAATAGATCTGGAGCTGGTCACGCTCATATTTAATTATCGTGAAAAGGCTACGGAGCGCCGGTTTTGATTGTGACGTATTTACACTATAGACCAGAGCGCCGGTTTTGATTGTGACGTATTTACACTATATGAATATTATTTTTCGCATTCGAGACTATTATCATTGAATTCCTGGGGGTTTTTATTCCAAGAAACTCGAGTTATTAACGCCTTACATACGTCCAGCAGCGCCTAAAACGCGCTAAAAGAAAAACTGTTTTTAGAAGAGATAGCAATAGAAATTAATAAAAATAATTTTTACACATTGTTTATTAGTATTTAAACTTTATAAAAAAATTTATTTCATTTTTTTTTTCAAAAATTACAACATAAAAAATCACGTTTCCCGAAGCACTATGAAAAAAAAGTTGCTCCACGGTCTGCATCATTTCTTCTTGAAATACTGATGGATCTGCAAAACGTAAAAAAATTCTTGTAAAATAAAGTTGTAGTTATAGTCTGTCGAGCCGGATTTTTGAAATTCGAAAAATTTTGGCAATTTACGGCAGTTTAAAAAAAAGTGTGCATTTTGTGTCATAAATGTCACACTTTAATTATGTTTACAAAATTTTTTAATCGCAACATCAAAAATCCGACTCGACACACTATAGAGAAAACAATTTCGAATATTTAAAAAAAAAAGCATCAAAAATATTAAAAACTGTATGAGTTATCATGCAGATCGTGCCAGAAAAAGTAGTTTTGAGAAAAATGCATTTAAAGTTTCAAGTGCGTTTCGCTCGAGACATCTACCTGCGCGCATCAGACTCTCGTTGGGCAGTCACGTTTTCTATAATAACTTTCGATCTATGGGGAATTTGTACAATCGACTTACACAGAAATACGTCTAAAACTATAGAGAATAATAATCTGTAAAAAAAAATCGATTTTTTGAAAATTCTGGACGTATGATTTGCGATTATTTATGCAAGAATTTAACGATTCAAAATCCCATATCGCTCTAGTGTGGTTGGTATGTATCCTCGATAGAAGTGTGGTTATTACAGTTTAATACCGACAAAATATTTAACGGACAACACCACTGTGACCCCCTATTTTTTTCACATTTTTCAAGAATTTTTTTTTGTGGGAAAAAAGAGATATTCGAAAAATTTTTTTTGGGTTTTGTTCCTTGTTTATTAATGTATCAAAAAACATTTTTTTCACATTTTTCACGCCGCATGGTGGCACTGGGGATGCTCTCGCGTCATCTCCGCAGTGGTTCGCGGCACGCAGCAGAACTCTCTTCAACGTCGATCTGAAAAAAAATACCGAGTGTTTTCGTTAATAATATGATATTTTGAAGAGAAGTACATAGGGATTTGGAAAAATATTGATTTTTAAAAAATAGGCATGCCTTTGAAATTAAAGAATGATTTTTGATCAAAATTTCTCGTCGAAAATAGGCTATAACTTTTATAATTATTGAGATATCGAAAAAATCCTATGTATTTCTCTAGATAATCTACTTTTATTGATACAGTAAAAATTTGAAGTCGATCGGATAAAAATTGCTCGAGTTCTGCTGCGTGCCGCACTCAAAAAAGTGGTTTTGAGAAAAACGCGTTCAAAGTTGGGACCCCGAGCGTCGCGGACCGCTGCATCGCTCCACAAAATATTCAATATCTACGAAAATAATTATTTTTTCGACCTGGGTCTAACGGCATTTCAATCTTAAAAGTATTTTAGATTTTTTAAAATGGTTTTCAAAAAATCGATTTTTTGAAGCCGTCACAGTGGTGTTGACCGTTAACAGAAATACCCAATGTTTAAAAAATGACGAGATAATTTGCGTTCTCAAAGATTTAATTTTCGAGCACACGAGTATGAAGTAGTGAATGAGGTGCATTCAGTAGCTTTCATTCAAGACTCTTTTATTTCTAGCCAGGTAACTTCACGGTCCCCTTATACGTGACCTACGTTACACTCACACCCACTTTACCTTGTCCCTGTTAACGCCATTTTACCTCAACCAAAGTCTTTTTCCCGAGAACTTTTTTCTTATTGCACGTATTATTATTATTATATCTTTTTCTCTCTCTCCCTCTTAATTTTTTTCTTTTATTCGTTACTTACTATTCCACTTTTTTTACTTTTAATGTACCTGCATCTTGACATTTTTCTTATTTGCTCCTTCTCGTCGTTCTTTTCTTGGCTTTTTATTCTCTCACGCGGTGCCTCTGATCCGCTCTTTTTCTTCTTCTCCCTTCCGTTCTCTCGTTTTTTCTCTTTCTTGTCCTCTGACTCGTCTTCCCGTGGTAAAAGGTTCAGCTTTTGCTTCGTTCTTTTCCATCTTTATGGTTTTCTTCTTCTCAACCTCAAGCTCTAGACGTCTGGTACTGGCGGTCCCTGATGAACTCGTATAACGTCTCAACGGAAATCTTGCCTTCTCTTTCTGCTCGTGACTCTCCTCTTACGTTTCTCTTGCCGTTACACTTACACTTCAATCTTACTGTCTCACCCTTTCTTCCTTCCTCTCTTTGTTTTTTCTTCTTTTCTCTGCTGCGTGTCATTCTTTCTCCATTTCTGTCTCGATTTTAATGGTAACCAGGACACAGATATGGTGAAGACAATATTGGAAACAAGGGAAAGTTGAGGAGTGGAATAAAAAAAAAAATAAATAAACGTGCAGACGTCGAAGACAAATAATGATGGGAACGATAATGGGACGGTTCGTTGGACCGTGCTTTTGGGTATATAACGTGTATGAGGAAACGCCAAGATTTTCTATTCCCAAGAGGAGCGAAAATTTGTCGACGTCTCAGTTACATTAGCGTTATCACTCGAAAAGGTTTTTTTCCAATTTAAATCTACATGGATAGAAATATTGAAAAGAAGCTGCCCTATTACTATGAACAGAAGATTTATATCAATGCTCCTTAAATAATTGATTTCGATGAGATACTTCTAAAAAGAAACAACTCTGTGTTCAATAATCTTAGTAAAATTCATGCCAATTTGATTTATCTACGTATAGACGTATTCTAATTCTAAGATATGCATACCATACCAACGAAAAACAAAGTGAAAGTTACCTGCTACAAAATGTACGTACTTATTTCGATGGAAATATATTTTTGCACCTGGCAAAGTTGCTGTACGGTGGTTAGAACTAGAATAAAAAATGAGTTCAATTAGCGTCATCCATATTGATGCACACATTGGCTTGCACAAGTATACGGACGAAAGCAGTAAAATGCGTGAGAGGGTAAAAGCTCGATCATTATACAAAACGCAAACGAATTGGAAAGTGGGCTGAGAGAGTTTGTGGTAGATAGCGACGAAAAGAGAGGAAATGGGATAGTGGACGGGGCACAAGGGTAGAACCATTTCGTTCGGTATTGGGGTCGGAGCAGGTAAATTGGTACTTGTAAATTAATACGATAGATCGATATCGCGGCGACGTGCATGTATCTGCAAACACATATATAACATTGGCGTTAATCAAATTACGTACTCGTGCAATGTTACTCGATGAAATAATGCCCGGGCAATATACACGAGAAAGCCATTTCGAAAAAAAATAAAATGAACGCGGTGATTGGACGCTCTCCATTGCGTATAACACGACATAGTCTTTCGCTTGCTATGTTTTTAACCCGCGAGCCATGATGAGAAAGCTTTTGTTGGTCAACAGAAAAAAATAAAAATATTGAGCCTCTACGTACGTAAACAATTTTATTCGTTGGCTTTTATACGTTTAACACGCGTATACTTTGGCTTATTTTTTTCGGGCATTGTCGCACTAATTAAAAAAAATGTGTTACAAATCCAGGGGGAATCTCGTAAAACCGATGAAGCATGAAAAAATTGGACTATATTTTCATACTCGATGGGGTCGAATTAGTTTTGAAAAAAAAATTGCGCCAATTTTTCGATCACTTTCAATCACAATCGTATCGTACCCGCATTAAGAAGGCTTAAAAATATTTTTTTTTCGCTCGAAAAGTTCAATTTTTGATGGTTCGAAATATCTCGTGAAAGCAGCTACGTGGAAAAACAAACGATCAAAGGTGATTCGAACGAAGTTTATTCCTTTGAAAAATTGAGGTGCCTTTCTCGCTAATATCGCAAAGCTAATTCTCTATTGTATTGCACACTGTGAAAATTGCGGTCAAAATTAAGATACTTATAATGGCGAGTTATTAATGAACTAATTACATTTGCAATTATCCTTAAATTCGTTAAATTATAGGGCATTTTATACATTGCTATATTCAGATCGAACTGATGCATATTTATGCACATGTATCTGTCGGTTAAATTATAATGTTAGTTTTCTCGAATAAATGTTTCGAAATATAATGAGAGAAATAACACGGCTTTCAGTTTCGCAATGTTGTCGAATCGCTAAATGTATATACAATTTCGATTCTTCTCCTACGCTCTCTGTCGATGATCGAATAATTCCATGTGTGATATAGCTCGTATTATCCTGTTCCCTCTCCCTTCACTCTCACTTCTGTAGTACAATGAAATTAGTAATAAATTAATTTTATCGCATGCTCGGCGTAGCATCGTCATCGTCGGGCAATCCAATTAATACATTTGAGCAGGGTAATGCGCATTAAAATATTTATGAATTACGCGGCAAATTGAAAAGAAGATAATACTGGTAATTCAATTGTCTATGAGAGCTTAAAAATAATAATAATTTATTGAATTGTTAAAAGGTCAGATGTTGAATGAAATGTGAATTAACAATGACGGTGTGCATATATTACCAAGTTGAACAATTATTTTTTCATGTCATGTTAATATGAAAAAAAAAAAACAAAAGAAATTTCGATCTTTTTGTTGACAAATTTCTTGAAACGTTTTCAATTATTCTGATGCACAGCGGAAATTGGAGAAGTACAAAAATTTGGACAATCATTTATGAAATCACACAGTAATATTCATAAACCTCAGACAATGCAATTGATATATGTCTGACCGTGGTGATCCATATTAAAACATGTTTCAGTTTATTGAATTATTAAAAGTGATGAGAATGCTGAAATTTTACTGGTACTCTCATTGTCAGTGAAGATCAGAAATAAAACAATTTATTAGATTTGCTCACATCCTGGAGACTTCGGTCGAAATTCAATTATAAATCTTGAAATATGAATTTTTGAAATTCATATGTTGATATTTCCATGTGTGTTCTACATTATCAGAAAAAGAGAGTGTTCACTTTGTTCTAATGAAACAGTATAAACATGGTACTATAAAATTTAAGTTTGATGATGTCATGGAAAGTCAAGAATAAATTGATTAAATACAAAGATTGTAAATTAATTACTCAACTTCTCTATTAATCAATTATATCGGTGATCGGCGGAATTTTTCCGCTAAAAAATTCACTGTATTATTTTTGGGCACATATAGAGAGTGCTACTAGTGTGGTCGCGGCAACGAGCCAGGATATCCTGGTTATGGAGGTGGTGGTGAAGGAGTCCCGTGACGCTTTCGTTATATAGAGAAAGGCAAAAGCCTCGGGGTCTTCCTCTGGTTTACACAACGGAGAATGAGATAGAAAGAGATGAAAAAAGTAAAAGAAAGAAATAGAAGAGGGAGAGAGAGAGAAAAATATAGAAATAGTCCAAGTACCAGAGGTCAATTTAATTCATTTACCACAAGGCACACGTGGTTCAAAATTTTCCATCCTTTACCTCTCACCGGCTGCATTATGCTCGCAATATTTGTTCGTCCTGTGGCGACGAACGGAGAACGGGCTTTTGGCAAACATCTGGGAGCTCTTGCTCTCCTGTCCCTTGGGATTCGGTCTGTATATATACGATATGTCCTCATCTCTTCACAGGGTATACACTTACCATATACATACAAGCATCGTGTCTACAATATCAGCCAGCAGGTTACGAGGTTCTTGGTGAGCATTCGTGAGCTACGTTCCTCACAATGTGCTCCAAATCCCACGATTTAAATTAGAAAAAAGAGATCTGCAGACGCCCCTTCACCCTCAGGCGCCATTCCCGTTAAAACCTATATTTTAATTATAGCCAAAATATCGTTTGAATACTTAGTCATGAAAAAAATATTTCGCAATTCGTTCTGGGAGCTGAGGCAGACAGCATAAATATGAGGGAAAGCGGTTGACAAAAAAATGGCCAAAACGATACATTATCCAAACTCATATAATATTAACTACTCAATTCTACTTATTTATATTAAGCTCTCTAGAATTTGCTGCATTTGTGGAAGACTTGTAATACATCCGTATATGAATATAAGGGTAGTTAAGTTTTAGAACAAGGACACAAGTGAGCAAGAATACTGTTGGGACATATAGGATTTACTTAACGGGTGAGTGTTAAGCTGTCAGAATAATCCACGGTGGAGAGTAATAATGGACTCTGGTGCATATGGGTCTCACAGGGGTTGTTTGCCTTGTTCTATAGGTGCATATTTATGTATCTATGTGTAATTTATACTAGATCTAAGTGATGTTTTCATCTTACACAAACCAACGTAACTATTGTTTCTTCTCTCTTACTCTTTCTCTCTGCCTCCTAATTCAGTTCATCTCTTTCGTCGTATACACGATCTCGTATTGTGATGCAGTTATGGGCTCTCGGCTATGCCCGAGTTTCATTCAAGAAATAATTTGAACAATAAC
The DNA here is from genome assembly GCA_963989365.1 of Rhimphoctona megacephalus. Taxonomy (NCBI): domain Eukaryota; kingdom Metazoa; phylum Arthropoda; class Insecta; order Hymenoptera; family Ichneumonidae; genus Rhimphoctona; species Rhimphoctona megacephalus. The sequence goes on along the minus strand of OZ022415.1, from coordinate 32,990,053 downwards.
GAAATAAACTGCAATGCAGCAAAAACTTCGTTAGTCTAAAATTTTGGGATTCTTTGGTTTTCCAACATCATGTACGGAGGGCTCCAGCAGAGGGTGATCTCTTTTGATCTTTAAAATGCCACAAGGTGTCCACAAATTAAGATATTAAAAAGGTCTATTCTCAGAGGATTTTTCAAAAAATCTGATTTGTCAATCGACTATTGAAATTATGTCGAAAACATACTTAAAAAAGGTCGTTTTTTTGAGGATTTTTTACGAATCTTGGAGTTCAAAAAAGTTCGGTATTTCTGCATTAAAATATATTGAAATGAGCCACTCAAAAGAATATGGAAAATTAAATGTTTTCAGACAAACTTTTTCGCTTATCGATTTTTACATTTATATATTTCTAATATACTACAGTATAATATATTTCTTTTTGGAGGACACTCCCTGTACCGGTAGTGAGCCATAGAGGTATGCATAGCATGAGGTTCGCGAATATTCTCGCGAGTAGCGTAAATAATGCACGTTTATACCCAACCAAGCGTTGTCTCGTAACCACTCCATCTCTTGCTCTCTCTCTCTCTCTCTCTCTCTCTCTCTCTCTCTCTCTCTTTCTTCTTCTATGTGTCATCTTCTCGTGAAAACTGGAGTGGTGAAAACCAGGATGAAAGCACATAGAAGCAGTGGCAGCAGCCCAGGACATTATCTTTAACAAACGGAATATACGGTTTGCATACGTAATATGCATTGTGAGAATCACAACGTGAAAAATCCATGGTACATATACAGTACCCAGGAAATTTCAGGACGCTGTTGCCTTTCGCACCGTAAAAAAGACATTCTGGGCTTGGAAATATTTTTTATTGTACATAAGAATGAGTGGTTTATTCATTACTAGCATTTATCTCGGGACAGTTTCCATTTTTTGGTAGAGCAATAGTGCTGAACGTATGAAATGGCTTGGTGGAAAACGGTGGACTTTTATATTTGATGCGTACGAACATTTGACAATAAGAATGTTATTGGGAAAGTTAATTGAACTAAAAATCGTGTTTTTTTGGTATAACTATCCATTTTTCTTCGATATTATCCGGTCAATTAAGAGGAAACTTGTTTTCATGCTAAATCTGCAACCCCTAGCAAGCGTCTTAGTCTAACAAATTGCTCGTACTTTTGTTTAACAGCTTTTTTAAAAATTATAATTAATTCTAGCGTTAATTCACTTTGCAATAGCGTTTTTTTCTTTCTTTTGGTATTCATGTTTCTCTTTGAATACTAAAATGGGTCATAGTGAAAAATGTGAGCAACGTAAAAAAAAACAAAAGGTGGGAAAAACGAGTATATGTGCTGTTCTTTTTTTTTTTAGTGTAGCGTTTTCAGGATATCATATATTTTTCTGGCTACCTTCCCGCTGTCATGCAGGATTGCGGAAATCCAAATCGGGGAAAGTCAAAGTGTCTCGAGCACGAGTAGTTAAATATAATAGAGAGATAGGTATAATGAGGAAAGCGCAGATAAAACAGAATTTCGGGCAAGGGATAATTCAGCTTTAATATGCTGAGGCGCAACACGTCATAAAAGATTGAAAGAGAAACAAACGTACACAAAAGAGAAAAATGATTCTGGAATAGAGTCGGTCAAACGGGTATACGGGAGTATAGAAAAAACTGAACTGACATAATTTGTGAATAAATATCTGGAAATATGTGTTTGAAAGTCAGGCGGTCTCACAAGAAACGTTGGAAAATTAGGCTAATTACTCTGCACATCCTTCTTGTAAAAATCGTAAATTAGTACGATAGTTAAAAGTGTATGGCATTTGTTTACTGAAAATCTCTATGTGCCTGTTTTTCTGTAGAATTTTTTCGGTTCTATAGAGATTGGGAGTATTTCCACAACAGAAAATGAAAGTTTGCAAAGCCTCGTGATAAAAAAGAGTTGTTATTTTTTGTACTGATTTTGATAACAAACAAAAAGAAGGATGAAATGCCCGAGGAAGCTTAGACTTTGTATCAACGTTTTGATGAGTATTGATTATGAGCGAAAAAGTAATCAAATAATAGCACAATTACGACTGACTATTATCGATTAAGAAGAAGCTTTTGATTATTGGAAAAAGCTTGATGGTACGTAAATTGAAAACATTAAAGTTGTTAAATAAAATTTTTCTTTGTATTGTCGAAGAGCGGGCTGCTGGAACATGAAAAAAAAAACAAATACAAGAATCTCAGGAAGAAGGGAACAAAAAGAAAATAAGGAAATAAAAGAAGAAAAAAGAACAGTGGAGTGTCGGCGGTGTTCCCAAGATTAACTCGTTTTCTTTTCTCTTTGTTTTTCTCCAGTTCTCGTTTTTTTCCCTAAATTCTTTCCTTTCTGTTCTTTGCTGCTGGAGTCCTTTTGTGACTTTCGTCGTTGTCGTTGCGTCACTGACTCAGGTTTGACAGTACACTTTTGTCCCAGATACCAGAAGTCAGTCGCAGTATGATGCTTTTTTTCCTCGAGGTTAATTGCTCCACAGACGTCGCTGGCGGTGCATTCTGCAAAATCCTCTAGTGTTCAAAGTAATATATCTATACAGGTAAAGCATCGGATTGTGAAAAAAGTCAAATAAATAGACACAACAAAATAGAAGAACTGGAGGTAGTTTCCGTTAAACTTTCTCGAGAATTTCGGTTTTATCGTTGCAATTCTCGCCGTGCCAGAAACGATTGTACGGGATTTTACCTCAAAATCTTCGCCATTGCAGATGTGGACTATCTATTTTTGTACAAATGTTTTTCAAATTGTTTTCGAGAAAGTAATATAAACAGCATAAGGCTGTTAATTATAAAAGTAAAAATAACAAAGAAAAAATATTAACATCACTAATAATAGAAGCAGTATTTGATAACAGTTTAAACATTTTTTTTTTGCTAAATTGCAAGTTTCATAGTTTTCCAATCGAGGAAAAAAATACGCGAGCAATTAGCTAAGAAATTGGACCATGGATTAGTAAAATTCAATAAAATTGCGATACAGCTTTTGCAATAAAAAAATATTAATAACAACAATAATAATGATTATAAGAATACACTCGAATGATGAATTTTCATAGTGTACATGCTTGTTCTACGTATTTAGAAAAATTGGTTTAGTTACACGTTTTTTTTTGTTCAGCCCATCAAGAGTGTGGCTTATTCTCTTGGTTCGTGGAGATAAACAAGGGTATGTATATAGGTTAAAGACGGTAGTGAAACGAGTATCATAGAGAGACGAATATAGAGCCAGTACCGCAGCGGCTACACCAATATTACCAGGAGAATCCTTGGCAACCTTCATTTCGTGAAATTGCATCGAAATCGCGTTCGACGAAACCCGAGATGCGATCGTTTCAGTTCTAGGTCTTTTTTGCCCCACACATATACATACGCAAACAAATACTCGCATACTTGTATACACGGTCCGAGTGTCGAAAACACTTCTGGATGGAATACGAGGGTGGAGGATACAACGAGCTCATGAGGATGCGAGTGAAAGTCCGTGTATCGCTGGTGCGCTCCTTGTCCCGTTTTCAGCACGACGTGTATGTCGAGAATGAGGGTTGAATGGAAGCAAAAAAAAAGAATAAGGGAACAATAGAGATGGAAGATGGGACATTCACTCTACCAACTCCTTCAATCGATTGCCATTTGTTTTTCCTTCGGATCGAAAAAGAGGAAAATCTTCCGGAATTCTACTGGAAGACAACTGCAGAGGAAAATAGAGTAAGAGGTGAAGAGATGAATTGTTACAGCCTGTTAAATTTGGTGCATTTTACTTCATGAATATTTGTGTCCATGCAATGTATATATATATATACTTTTTTATGTGTTATATATAGATAATACATTGTCGCAAAGTAGGTCATTGTACAATACATGTAGCATCAACAAAATATACATGTATACATTGTGCTGATACTATTTTCCTTCTGTCCTGAAAAAGAAAAGCTTCTTTTCTACCCTCCATATACTTCTCTTTCCTCGACACGGTATCGTCTTATCAATCGCATCGCACACGAAACTCTATACTCATTCGATTGAAATGCACTTAAGATTAAAGGAGAAACTTCTTTTTTGGAGAACAATTTTATATAATGATGAAGATGAAGTATCGGGCAAACTATTATAACTGTAGAAATCATGTTATAATAATTCCAAATAACAATCAAACAATTGTCCAATGTACATAATAACATTTTGTTGAACTTTCCTATATATTTTTATCATTTTTCATGATGCCGAAAGGTTTTTTTAGTTTGTATACTGGATAAAATTCAATGCAACGTTTATCGATGTTTTGTTTAAATTGATCACAAACATTATACCCCTTTTCGCCAATTATTTTTTTAGGGTTTATATGGGTTGAATATATACAAGAATTATATTAGCATTCCATATTCTTTTTATAAACGAGTACGGAAGGGAGCTACGGTAAGGGGAATAACAATAATTTCCTCTCAAGGAACATACATACAACTTTTTTAACCCGCTTAGAGTACGTAAACTGCAAACTTCCGGGTAATGGAGTATTTCCTGATTCTATTCTGTTCGCGAACAGAATCGAATTGTCTATACGTCGAGACCGCCGCTATAACGTACAACGGAACCACGGGGTAAAATGATTCGTGAGATCGTACAGCACTCGAGGAAATGTGAAATAAGCCAAGCACATTTCTAGAGTGGGAATTCCAGGACAAACTACATTTTTTTATCGACAATCTTGCGGCAGATTGATCCAGACTTGTAAAATTTTTAATTTCTGTTTTTTTATTTTATTTAATATTTTGTAAATATTAAAATAGTCAAAAAAGTGATTTTTTAAAATTTTGACAAATAAATAGAGATATTTGCTTTTATTTTAAACGAAGATAAAATAACACTGTTAGAGGAAAAATATAATGTCTATATTTGACATGGAAGGACTCGTACGTACGTAGTCGATAAAATACATTTAGGTTGTCTCTCGAGCTATGCCTTCTCCTATCCTTTCTTACATGTAATTTTCTACCGTTTCTCCATTTCAAAAGTGTGCAAAACGCCACGTGGTGATTGGGAAGTGTACCGGATAAAGAATATCCAGAGGTACTGTTCTGGTGGAAAAAAAATATACGGATGTTTCCTTATCTTCCTTATGGTTTGCAAAAAAATCGTTGTACATTCTCTTGGTTCGGACCACCACTTTCCCATAACGGACACTTGCAATCATTGCTCTTTCCTTCACGTTTCTTCCGGATACAATTTCATCCTCTTTGGCACACGTATATCCATTTGCAAAGTGTTAGTTAGATTCCAAGTAAGGTCTTACGCGTCATCATCTTTCTGCGTTTTGAGTTAGGCTTGTGTATAACATTTTACTGCAGCTTGCAGTATTAACATTTTTCAACAAAATTGTCGAATGTTAATTTTTCTTAATTTGACAAAATCAAGAAACAAATTTTATTGACCAACAAATTTAAGATACCATATATTGTCATGTTACATTTTTTAAATAGACCTCTCTCTCTCTCTCCCCTTTTGCGGAAGAATTAAACATAAATTACTAATTTATGGTTAGTAAATTATGAATTCTTCTTTTTTATTCCATTTCTCTATCTCGACGTTCTAAAAAATTGTTTATCACAATAATAACAGTTTAAGAAAAGATTTCTATAGAATATAATCATTAAGGCCGTATTTCATACATAGAAGGCCGTTTTGAAGGTGTTTTTTTAAGAATTTTATGGAAAAAAACGGTTAAACTCGCACACATATTCATTCATATTCGAACTATCAACACAATTTTTTATAAGTTATTTGATTGAAAAACATTTTATTGAATCAATAAAACCAAAGATATTAATCTATAAGAATGTAGCTTCTCTTCCATTTAGAATTGATGAATTTTGACATTTTTTACAAAAATTCTAACTATTGGAATATTGAGGTTCGATTTATTGTAAATTTTTTCTATATAAAATAAGCGGTCGGAGGGCAAGGATCCAAGCTATCGATATAATTCTAGGTCCTAGGAAAAAGATCCATTCACTCAAAATGTATATGAAAGTTGAAGTTTTAAACACAGTAGAGCAGCTTATTTCATTTGGAAAAATTTAATGTTAAAAAAAGCTAATGAGCTAAGTTCTAGAGCCCGTATTTTAATTGTTTTATAATATTAGTATATTCACTTTTAATTTTGTTGATTTATTATTCGAGACATAAATGACCGGTACGCCGCAAGAAAGCTAGTTGTGGTTGAGATCGAATTATTTAGTTGAGACGGTTACGTGGTATTGAATTTTCCGGCAATAGTCTTTGTTCGACGGAGCGTTTTCCCACCCTCTCTTTCCGTTTACCCTCTTGTAGCCTTTTCTCATAGCTTCAAACAAAGCGTCCTTTCTAGCGCAAGGTTCGTTTGTTCTCTTGTATGAGTATTATTATCGTTATTATTCTGCAAGCAATATTTCCACCATTATGGCACTGGATGGTATTTATTTTAGAGTTTATTCGCGGTTCGAGTCAATGACAAATATTAAGTAAAAAAAAGGAAAAAATGTATTTTGAATAATTCAAAAATTAAAAAGAACATTGGAATTTACCATATTTTATTTGTCGATTCATATATACTTTCCATTTCTGCCCTCGCATTTATGTTATTTATAAATCTGCTTACCGTATTTCATTCCGCAACTTTTCTATTACGTATTGAACTATTTTGAATGCATTTAGATTAAAATAATATTTATTTCATTACGACGAATAATGTTTTTGTTATGTACTGGTATTTCCGTATCAATCACGAACAATTGTAATTACTATCATACTTTACCTCGCCGAGCTAAATTTTCTCTGCCAAAATGTAGACGTGTAGGTTTAGAAAACTTAAATACTGTAATTTTTTTTTTTTAGAAAAAACATGAATGAAACTAGAATTTGAACTCATTGATTAGAAAAAAATTTTTAATCTGAAACCAAATTTCTTTCTTTTGTTCCCTACAAATAATGTTCGAGAGGAAATGTTCAGCTAAAAGTCATATTTCAGTAACATTCGTAATGGACAGTTACTTACATTTGTCGTAGAGAACCAAATGTTCATATTTAAAAATGTCTATTAGGTATTTTGACTCTGAATTAAGTTCCATAGAACGAGCAGAGATAGAAGAGAGATAAAGAAAGGAAGAGGGAGCTTTGGGGCCTTCATCAGTGACTTTGGCACGCGAAGAGTTTCTTCTGCATTGAAGTTCACAGTTTCCTGGACAGAGATTGCATTGATATGGACATTGAGAGTCTAAGTAGCGACGTTTCAATTAATCAGTATTACGAGTCACGTAGAAAATGGTTGCTTATACATAAGTATACATACATTCACGTAGATACGAATAAACATATGTGTACGAGTAAATATAAATACATGAACACATAATACAGTAAGGAAATATAAATAAATATATGTATACAAATGAATCTGAATGAAGAAGCATTATTATGAGGCATTGTAGGTATTACATGATTGCACAGAAGAGAGGGATGGAAATAAGGATGAAATTCATCGTCAATGGGATGGCACGAGTTTCTGGAGAATATGGGACAATGAGGGAAAACCAAAGCCAGTATTTCGCTCCAAACGTGAGCGTAGCACTGTTAGGAAACAAAAGAACGTGAAACATGGTACCTGAGGGGTAAACTTACGACAGCTACGCCTTTCTGTGAATCAGTCGGTCGATATATGCGATGAGGGACCGCGGCCAAGAGAATTAAATCGCTCTGGTTGGCTAGAGCAACACAGAGCAGCAATATGATACAGAATAGAGAGTAGCGAGGCAAGCTCGAGAGACTACGATACGGAGATAGGGTGCGAACGGGAGAATAATGCAAATTATCCACGCGCAAGCGAGCCAATGCGTGGAAGGGGAGGAAACGTAGAGAAAGAGAGAAAGATTATATAGAGGTTGAAAATGTGGATAGGATGAGAGATGAAGTGAGAATAGGAAAAAAGGAAGAGAGTGAGAGAGAAAAGGGTTTGGATCGTCGTGGGTGAAGTGCTGGGGATTTGTCACGGTTTATATGAGTGGAATTTGCACATTCTGCGGGGGAGTCTCTTCCTTCTTTTTATCCATCTCTCTCCTTCGCTGACACTCTCACGAATTCCATTTTTCTACATAGTTATGGTTTCGGTATATACACCAAGCAGGCTAGAAGACTCATTAACCATGGGAAATTATTAAACGAGCCACACGCGAGCGATGCAAATTTCGTTGTGATATACATAAAGGTACAGTGGGTTCCAAAACAAGGGCAACTTTTCCGACTGCTTTCGAAATTCGTTGTTTTGAAAATTTGACCGATTTAAAAAAACAAAACAAAAAAAAAACAAAAAAGTAGCTCATCGCAAATTTACACAGCTTTCGGATGGGACTTGTTGCATTCAAAATGGCTGATTGGTCAAATTTTCTGAACAGTCAAACAAAATCATCGTGTTCCACTTGTTTTGAACGTGACTGTATATCTGACGTGTATACAAAGTGGGGAATAAGAGGGTAAAAGAATATTCCGAAGATAAAAATTGAGAGTAAAACGAAGATGAAAAGAGCGTGAGAGACGTGTAAATGTTTCAGGGATGAATGATATCACATGAGACTGGATAAAAATAATAATGCCAGAGAAAAATGGCTATAAAAGCAATTGGAGCGAAGAAAAACAATGAGGAGTATACTATCACGAACGAATAAAACAGTCGCGGCAAATTTTTTTTATCGAGAAGAAAACTTTTATCGCACAAATTGTAGGGATCTTAGCATCGTCGTCATGAAAGATTTAATAGACGGCTATATAATCTTCGATGAAAAGAATACAGTGAGATAAATGTGTCTTTACCTCGAATGTTAAGGGATGAAATTATAGACGATTTGGCTGACCCATCTAGTTGAATTATGATTCAGAGATGAGGCAGAAACAAACATTCTAGGTAAGATAAACTAAACAGATCTTCAATTTTTTCTTCATAACGGTCATTTCGTCAAATGTCTTCCATAATCGTCCATTTTTACCTATATATTTGGATTTCCAAATTTACCCTCTTTTAGCTATCGCGTGAAATAATTTGTCTTTATTTTTTCAAAATCATGAACTAAAGATGACTTAACTGTTCAATGGAATTGGGCGTTATTGCAATGCTTTAAGAAAATGTATCACCACAAAAGGTAACGCTTTCCGTAATACGAAGGCGAGAGAAAAAGTTATGCAATTTATTGTGCAATTTACATGAAGAATGTATATGAGTAATAGAGGAGTGGGGTGACGGTTGTGAAAAAAGGGCGGCGAGAAAGTGAGAGGAGAGGCAGGAAGTGCGAGTCAGGATGGAAAACAAACGAAGCACTTCGTTATATCGGCGCCGTAGGGGCGGTGATCGAGTTTTCAAGCTTTCAGCTATAATTTCCGGCGGAAGGTTGAACTCAACGATCCAGCAGTAGATCAACTGTAGGAATTACGAGAGCGTAATAACAATATCGTATTTGCGAGATATACGACTTTGCGGATGGTGCAAAAAGTATGGAAATCTCCTCGTATAGTTACCAACTTTTGTCATACCGAAAAAAAAAGAGAGAAACAACACCTTTTTTGCTGTCGTTCATTATGCTGATGAAAATTGATATGGTGCTCGATCTGAAAATGAGAAAACAGTCCAGAAACATCGGTTCGAATTATCGGTATTATGTTTCAATAAAATTTGTACAACCCTGGTCATATTTTGTCAATTAAATTTATTCTGTTCGAACGAACATAATTATTTTATTGAAATGATTGCATAATAAAAATCAGTGTATAAAAAAAGTAATAAATAAAGGACAGTCGAAATTGGGCAAGCAATTAATATAATTGGCTTGATTCCAATAAATAATAATTTGTAAATAGATAGAGAAATAAATAAAATAGTGAGAGATCAAATGAAAGAGAGAGAAGTTGGAATCGTGTTGTAAAGAAATGGGTAGAAGTAGGATGTTAGAGTTTATGTGCCACGGATAATAGGTAAAACGATTTGCACGCCCTGTATCGCTTCTTTTTCTCCTTTTCTTCTGCTTCTTCCTCTTTTCCTCGTCTCCCATCACATCGAATAGCACACTTCCGTTCATTCTTTGCATCGCGAGAATTTCCCGAGCGCTTTTCGTTCTGTTGTTCCCTTCCTGCCACACATAATATACTCTTCACACTCTTCTCCTACGAATCTTTTCTTCTTCTTATTTTTTATTTTTTCTTCTATCGTGCAATAGTCGAAACTCCACAACTCTTTTTTCGTTCAAGGAGTTTTCTATTGTTGCAGCTATGTGCCATTTTGATATTGTCCTACTTGGGATTGTTATTTTTATCTGAATGCTACATACGGCATTACAATTTTGTTAACTCGTACAATCACAACGTTATGGAGAGGTCGAATTTCGAGATGTACAATGAATAATTTGCTTAGATGTACTTTCGTAAGATTTTTTTTTCACAGTTTTAAAGTTATGTAAGGAAGTTCGTAGTGTGAATCTATAAAAAAATAATTGAAGATATTAAAACTTAGATTGGGTGGAGGGCGAAAGGTCGTAAACGCAGTTATTTTGGAAAAAAATCTAAAAAATCGTGTTAACCGGGATTTCGCGATATTTGAAATATTTCTTAAATATTGTGAATAGAGAAAACGCAACGAAATATCATTTATTTTTATTTGCGTTGTAACAATTTTTCTCTTATTAAAAGTACGAAGAAATTTACGAAAGCAAGTAGATTTAATTATTTTCATTTCCTATATTGAATTCCGAATGGTATCTTTTACAAAAGATAGGAATGAAAAATCCGAAGAATTAAAGGAATGCAAAAATGCTCTTTGTTCCTGTGACGTTTATACTGAATTCGTATTGCAAAAATTCTACAGTTCGGAGGAGGGTGATTCCGATAAAAAGAGAATATATGGGGGAAAAGCGAACGTGCGGAATGAGCATTCGATCGTAAAATCGACAATTTTCTTTCTCGTGCTTTTTCTTCCAAATTTCTCTCTCTCTCTCTCTCTCTCTCTCTCTCTTTCTCTCTTTCTCTCTTTCTCCACTACTGCTTTCGTCGTCATTTTTCGCTTCGCAATGTTTTTTGGATGGCCTGAAACCTTCAATATTTCAAAATAGAAAATTGAGTTCTTTGCGATCGAAGAGTTTTCGGTTATTGGCTATAGGAAGAATGAAACAGAGGGGAAGAGGAAGAGAGAGAGAGAAAGAGGGGTGGGACGAGTAGCGGTCAGCCAATATTGACGAGCCTCGATAGTCGAAGGGGATGAAAAGTGGAAAGAAACGGCGTATTCAAGATAAAGGGAGCTAAAGAACATGTGGAAGGATGTTCAAGTGAAAAGAGAATAGAGAATCGTTACGCACGATTTGCTAGTCTCGATGAGGTATACCGTACGGTTACGGAGTAGAACGTTCTTCTTCTTTCGTACTTTTTTCTTTTCATTTTTCTTTTTCCGTTTCTTTTGCCCCCTTGTCTTTTCGACAATGTAATTCTGGATCTCGTGAAACCCGAAAGAACGAGACGACAGAATAAAACTTTGTCTTCGAGATTTCGATATAACCCACCGACTTGCATCGACCGACAGATATACATATCTATATGAACATATAGACATTCTGAGACACGGTTAAGGGCACTCAGAAGACCACGAGAGTGAAAGATATAGAAGGAAAGCACACAGGAAAGAACGTGCGAGTTACGTAGACGTGCAGTTTAAGGGCCTCTCTTGGGCGACGCTCTCTCACGTTGATGCCCTCAGGCAACAGACGGCTGGTGGTGCATTTTGCTGCTCTATCACAGTAAAGATGGCCGCCTCTATTTTCGATCATACGTGAAATGGTATTTTTAAAAATTATTATTTTTATGTGTATTTAAAACCAATTTACTTCTCATCATTAATTTAAAAAATCGAACTCCGAAATAACAAACACTGAAAACCGAATTTTGTTGAAATATTGAAATATTTTGTTGGACGTATTCAACAAAATTATTTCGTCCAGACAACAAAATTTCAAATATTACAACAAAACTTCATTACACTGAAAAGAAACTTTATTGAAACGACAAAAATTTTGTTGCCTGGACGAAATAATTTTGTTGAATACGATCAACAAAATATTTTAATATTTCAACAAAATTCGGTTTTCAGTGAATAAATCGGTTTTGTAGGATGTGCTTTATTTTTAAAATAAAAATAAAGTACATCCGATAAAACTTTGTTTTTTTTTGTTTTTGTTTTGTTTGTGAACTTGGTTTTTTTAGAAAAAACCAATTATTCAATTTTAGCATTTTTCACACATTACAGGCATCATTATAACATGAATATACGTATATATACACAATTTTCATTTCAATATTTATATCCAAAACAAATTCACAGATATGCGTTGAATTTCAAAATATACGTATTGACAATTCTATGGATTTATTTTCAAATCAAACTCACAGCGTTTACTGTGTATTCATTTTCACAATAAACTTACAGTGTATAATATGTATTAACAGCGTTTGGAATTAAATGATAAAGGTAAAATTTCTCAGTTTTCAAAATGGCTTGTGCCGGGTGTGATGTGTCGTTGGTCAGTGCGATTGGAATATTTCAAAATCGCGCAAAAAGTATTGATTTTTTACAAAATCACGGCATTATATGTTTTTATGTTTCGACAAAGTCGCCAATTTGTCACATTCTGAACACTTTATTTGCTCTGTTGTAATACCGTGATTTTGTAAAAAATCAATATGCTTTTGTAAAATAATAATAAAATTTTGTAAACAATCAATAAAATTGTTTGTTTGTTTGTTTGGGGTTTTTTTTGGGGGATGTCTATGAGGTATATATGATGGAAAAAACGTGACAATCGAATTTTCAACCTCCCCCGATTAATTATTATTAATAGGCATGTTCTCCAACTGATGCAAAAGAAAAAAAAAATGTTTTCATCATTTTTCGGAAAAGTGGCTCTTCTGAATATTTACCTTTATTTTAATTGTATTCCTGGCTTTTCTTCAAAGTTGGATTGTTACTTGAAAAAGAGTATTATTTCTTCATTGTTTCTACAATTTACTTGCCATTAATTAGATTATTCTCATGAGTTAGCGTAATGGCAATAATTTCAAAAATCCTTTCTTGCTCTTACAGATCTATTAATTATCATTTTATTCAGATACTGAAATAATATTTATTCGGAAAATTCAATTGGAAAATAATGTTGTAAGAGTTTTTTTTAATAGTTATACTTAACTGTACGAAGAAAAATAAATCTCGAAGCAGTGTTCGTAATGTTGATTAATTTTATGAGTTATCCAGGCACAAATTTGTTAATACAATACACTTTTAAATGGAAGCTGACAGGAGGCTATAACTCTAATACTGTTATATATTCAGGTGTACTCTCAGTTTCACACGAGTTTTACGCGAGAAATCTTCGCATCTTTTATTTATTCTTTCTTTCACATTTTTGTTGAATGTATATATATATATATATATGTATACACGCCTTTGTTCACTGTATATATATATATGTGATATATTCTAGGCTTTTCTCTTGAATTTCAAGCTGGTGAACATGTCAAGGGATCGAGAGATTTGCATGTACATGCGCGAGAGCTTGCTCGTGTTCACAGTGACATCTTATTCATGTAAATTCTTAGCGCTTTCCTTCATTCGTGTTTCACACATCTATAGAGCATCAGTGAAAGGAAAATCTCTCAACCATATATTTTTTTTTATTCCCTCTATTATACTCGCGAAAAACGCTTTTTTGCAAATTTTTTCGTTGTTTGGAAGATCGAGAGAAAAAGAAGTAGGTATAAATATAAAAAAAAAGATTTAAGAGCTTATATCCTCCGAAGAATCGTTAAAAAGAACAATTTTTTTATATTTTAACATTTTACAAGTAGATATAATTACGTTTACGTATCAGTATTGATAAAAAATTAATTATGTAAATAACAATAATACAATGATAAATGAAAAAAGATTTTGGACAAAATAATATTTATGTAAAGCAGAAAGAGAAAAAAATATATATAAAATAGAGCCCAAAATGTCGTAAGAAGAGAAAACGAACATCTTTCGAACTATATTTCAATGTAACCCCTCCCGAGTGCAAAGACAGTGGCTCTGTTCTGTCTATCGTTCATTTTCCGTATTTGTGTCAGAGGGAGAGGAAAAAAGTGTTGTTTTTTGATCAACAATAAAACATACCTATATATATATATATATATATATATATATATATATATATATATATGTATATGCATAAATACATTTATGGTTTGGTCGTCTCGACACGTGTGTATGTATATCACAATATGTACATATTTTTGGGCACGAGGAGCCCTTTTATGAGGCGTGCCAGTGTCGAGGGGATGGGAATTTGGGGTTGGACAATAAAAGTGGATTTTTTTCTTCAAGACTCGAGGGCTCTACCGGACTTTGACGGGTGCATATACAGGGCTAAAGAACATTTTTAGTCTAGGGCGTGTGCTCGAGGCAATGTAGGGTAAATACGAATAAAATATCGATAATGTCACCCCAGTCCAGTTCAGATGAGATGAAGGTTAAAACTAAGCAAAATGTCTTGTAGTTGAAAATGAGATATCCAAATGAAAATATACATTTCTTTATCATAGTTTAAATTCTTTGATTTAACTCTACTTTTCCGAGATTCAATTTATGATTGGAGAATTTTAATTTATAATTTTTATTTCTAGTGTTGAATTTAATTTTTTTAAACTCGTTATTTTTTTTAATGAGTATCGTTTTTATGTTAACGTTAACTTATTAGTATAAAAGTTTAACTCATGATTCATTTTTATTCAATGGTACGTTTTTTCGTGATAGATTCTGCTTTGAATTATTGTTTCTCCGTTCTCGAACGTGGTTTAGCTTTTTTTTCACTTTGCAACATTTTTATTAAGAAATATATTCTTTTATTAAGAAATATATCTTGTGTGCACTGTATTCAGAGCACACAAGATAGAAGTGTAATATTCGATGCATGTAATATACGCCAGAGAAGCTCAAAGCTAATATGTATTCCTGATGCAATGTGCATGCGTTATATATCGTGATATGTGTACGAGAAATCAAGGATTGGAAGAAAAACACATACGGTATATAACTGTCTGTTTATTCATACGCTATCGGCTATGCTGAGGCTTGTGAAAATTTAAAAAAGCTCTATTCGTTCGGGAAATTTGCACGGTACATCGTCTGGAAATCAAGATGTATAACCAGTTAAAAAAAGATCGTTCTTGCTATCCTTCTTAGTTATATCCTCGATCGCGAACTACATAATTTGAATTTTAAAGGAAATACAAATGTGGTAAAAAGTGGGGCAATCGCGACCACCTAAGGAAAATTGGATAAAAATCAATTAAATTACGTAATTTTAAAATCAATTGTCATTGTATTTTATTCTTTGATGTCTTGTCTATAACAGCTGATATAATTTTTTACAAAATAAAAAAACAGTCGTTAAATATTTAACAAAAAAGAAAACTTTGTGAATTCGGGTTTACCCCGATCCTCTGGGGTAATTTCGAACAGCCTTTGGGATAAAGCCCAACGAGTTGGGGTAATCATGAACAGCTTGAATTATGACTTGCCACGCATATCACAGATATGTCCAAATTAAATAATTGATGTTTTGATAATGGTGAAAATAAAACGTCGATCTTTCTTTGTTTCCGGGTGATCATTTTTCGTCAAATATCAAAAAATTGTGGTTTTTGGGACGGAGTATGTTTTTGATGCTTGTCTCATTGACACATTTTTATTTTTTACATCGTCAATTGCTTTTTTTAAATTGTCGATATTATACGTTGGCATTTTTTTCTGTATATACATATTTACGTCGCATCTGAAATAAAAGTTATCAATCAATTTGGGGTAAATCCGAACGTTCGCAATTGCCCCACAGAAGCCATTCGCAATTTCTCCAAACTACAAAATATCAAATATTAATTAATAATAAAAAGAAACAATAGAATCGACACAAGTTTAAGCTGCATTATTGATAGTTGCACTAAATTGGGATGCTAAAATAATTTTCTCAACAACATTGAAATCATTTATCCCGTAAATACATCAAATTATATAATAGGCAAAATTGACATCAAAGTGTACGAAATTTTATAATGGATCTTATTTCCAAGAAAATATGAGGCTTCACACACCAAACAATATGATAATTCTAAACATCGATGGGGCTATCGCATGAGAATAGGCTCGTGAAAGTACGAGTCTCGGAATATAAAGATATTCCGGTGTTCGGATTTACCCCACGTTCGCGATTACCCCACTTTCCCCTACTAATACTTTTCATAAAAGGATAATCAAGCTAAATATTGATTTGAATGATTATCGTGAATCTTTGAACAAAATCTTTAAAATGGTAGTAATGACGATTGTGATTTTAAAAAATCAGAAATCAAATTATTTTGTTACTTGGAAAATTATCTGACTGTTTTTTACATTGTGAATTGCTGTTTTAATGAAAAATTAATTTCAACTGTTCATTTAAAAAAATTGACAGCATTTTTTATTCATAACAATTAATTTGTTATATGTGAATAATATCTTTTTATACGTTCAATTGTACCCTTACCTTGAATATTTGCAAACTCTTTCATTAATCCGCATAGCGTATTATGCCTGCCTCAGACAGCATCGTCTGTATTATTTCAATCTGTCAAAAACAATTTGACGAGGTCGTTACGAAAACGGTTCGTCAGTTTCGTATTTTTTATTAAAGCGACGCTCGATTAATTTACTCACAATTATAACCGAACACTTTTTCAATATTTCTTTTTGTCTTATACACGTGTGAATGAGTGAAAATCTATATTTTTTTCTCCAGCCTTATATAATTTGTTTCCCCATAATTGAAAATATTTTTGAGTATACGAGCCAAATATTTTGACATTATTCGAGGTTCGGACAATAGATGATTGCATAACATGTGACTGATGAATAGATTGTCTCTGCGATGGAGAAAAGATGAACATTTTCGAATAATAAACGACGAGACATTTCAATGAGTCCATTTACCGTATTCATTGGATTCTGTTGAGAAACGCGATTGTATTCGTACTCAATCTCGCGATTTGTATGGACAAAATGAATCTTACGTAATATGCAACGACAACGATCGGTCTGGTTTGATTGCCAGTGCTTTTCAACCCCACAATTATTTTTATTCAATAAACAAACATGAGACTGATTTTTTTGTTGGAACGTCGATATTTATTTCCATGTTTTCTTTTTACGTGCAGTTTAATTATTCGTCGAGTAAGTTGTTCTCGGTTATCCTCTTCGTGGACCAGTCTAGGATTTCAAAGCAGTACCAGTTTCATGAATCGCCGCAAGGTTTTAACGTCATTAGGGATAATTAAGACTTCACGTCACGGAAAATAGATTTCACATCCCAGACAAAAAAAAGTGGGCACCCCAAGAGGCGAAAAAAGAAAGAAGAAGAAAAGCCAGAAGTGTTTCTTTCCACGTGTAGGATGTTTCATGCAAAATCGAGAATTATTTATTCCAAAAATTCTGAATTTAATGCATTATTTAGCAGTTTTATAATGTTTGAACATCTCCAAACATTATTATCAAATTATATAATTCATCGGATTACAAATTAGTCCAATCAATTTTTTTTATTCTAAAAAACATTATTCCGACTTTTGAAAAATAGTTTAAAACAAATTTTATGTGAAATTACTAAAACTTTTTGCTCGATGATCTAAAAATCTATTTTCTGAGTTATGTAAATTAGTCATTTACACTTGCCTTCAATTCATTCACGACGTTTCTTTGTTCATCGCTTTCTTTCCGTTTTTTGTTTTTAAGTGACTCTTCCGAAAGAGATAATTACTGTTAAGATTGCAGGTCACTTCGTAAAGTTAATTGGATGTTGAATTCAATTGGTTCGGAATAGCCTGTAGATAGATATAGCTAAGGCATAAGTCAGCGGAGCTATAACAAGGCACAAAAGTGCCCATAGTGTATGTAGAGTTTGCCAGCTGCTGTTGGAGTAGCTGGAACCACCAAGTGGTCACATATATGTATACCAGTCCACAGTAGAAACAGCGAAAAGGGCTCTGTAGATGGGACTTGAAGCTGTGGAAGGGCAGATTGGCTGTACCACCCAGTGAAGCTAGCAAAGGCGCGTCGTAACTCGCGTCTAATTATCCGGAGCGAGGTGAAGGTGCAACGTCTGGGTTCATCCTACATGCACGCTCATACTGTACAATCTTAAAGCCTTGCGAAATTTCTGCCTCAATCTGTTCCCCATACTCAAAAGAAATCACACATAATTATTTTTAAATGTTTCCCTCAGATTTCGAATCAATACTACACTTCAGGAACCGGAAAACTAATCACAGAAAATTTGTTACAGCTTTCTTTTTTTTAAATCTTGATCAAAAAGATTTTTCGTACCTTTTCCTTGTTTTAGGGAAATTAAAAAAAAAAGGATTTGAAACTGTACCCTTTGTCAATATATATTTACTTTTGTGCAATAAATTAGGTTTTATTAACAATTATCGAAAAATTAGTTTTATTGAATTACATTTATAACCACTTTGTACTAAAATATTGCATTAAGTAAAAGTATATTTTTATAGTACATATTAAAATAACTTAATCAATTTAATATTAATTAAAACCAGTTCTTTTTAAAAACATTTTAGGTGCTGTATATTGTAAAAATATTTTGCATGAATTTGTATTGTGATTTCGTGTCATTATTGTCTTTAAATATGAAGGAGAAGCTTAAGAATACATGCACAAAGTATGAATTGTGCGAATGGAAATGTATACGAGGTTTGCAGTCTTAAACAGGTGCAACTTTGATGATAAAGAGGTGGACGTAAAGGAGGACAAGGTATGGTAGTTTCAACATGATCCTTGACTTCACGTCGGCCACTTCCATCGTCAGACATCAACGAGCCAGGAGGATTCTAAGAACCCTCGAGCTTTGTTGTTGTATGATGCGGCACCTTGAAACCGGAAGTTCTTGGATGTTCCTGGCAGCGCTTCAGTTGTCTTCTAGAAGGTTTAGACCGCGCGCAGTGTACACGGATATGTACCATAAAGCACACCTTTGACCCTCTCGTCCTCGTTTAGTTCACTCAGAGACAACCAGTCTCCATTATGGAGTCTCAACTCAGTTTATGAACATGCTGCTTAAACATACGTCCTGTAATGTCATGTAGCAACGTCTATTCGCTGTGCTTTAAGGGGCGAATAAACATAGAACAGAATTATGAATGGTTCCAGGAAGCATGAAATATGAAATTGAACATGCTGTTTCTATGAAAATTAAATACAATTATCAACAGATTTTGAAAAAACGTATGTTCATTTGATAAATATACACTGGTGCACAAAAATAAAGGATTACACAAATGGTTGTAATTTTTTTTTCAACAAGCATATTATAAAGCTTTAGTCTTCTAGTTTTCAAATCCATATTTTGAATGTTTTTATTTTGCGTATATAGCAGTTGTTTCTCATTGTGAAATGTGAAAAACAGAACCAATTTTTTTCAACTTATTTTCCGAAAAAAATTTGTAGACGCCTTGCACACTTCCAAAGTCCATGAAAAAATATTTGGTTTTGTTTTTCATACTTCACAGGGAGAAAAAATAGTTATTTTCGAAAAATAATAAATTTCAAAATGTGGATTTGAAAACTAGAAGAATAAAAGTTTGAAATGCTATTTGATAAAAAAACATTACGGCCTTTTTTCATCGAGATACAGCTTTTCAAAAACGGCTTGAATGTCGCGAAAATTTCAGTGATCCTTAAATTTTTTGCACCAGTGTAAAATTCGGTAGGTGTTATTTTCCAATCTAGAGTCGCGGTAGCGACTCGAGACAAGTATATTTACGTATACTATAAGATGGCGAAGACGAGTCGCTACTAGAGTCTTTACAGCAAGAAGAGTGATTCTGAACGTATTCCGAAAATTGTTTCGGCGATATTTAATGAATAACATCGTTTTGAAAGATGCTGCGGGTTTACGTATTTTTTATTTTTTTTTTTCTTTCGATCGTGACTATTTAGAACTCTGTAGCCTAACGCATATTGGAAATATTAATATTTCATCTTTCCAAATCATCAAAAAAGGTAGCATTTTTCGCACACTTTTGACGCTTTGCGGTCGCTGCCTAGTGATACTAACTAGAAATTGGTAACGTTCTGATGATATGTGAGAGTGCGTTCGTCGATGTGACAGCCGATTTGACTTTTCTTCATGATATTTTATAATAAACAGTGACAGCTGTGAGTTAAAAAAAAAGGTTATAAAGATCGCGGATGTGCAATTCTATATGCATAGTGATGTGAGGTTAAAAAAATAAGGTTATAAAGATCGCGGATGTGAAAGTTGACGGATATTTTTTTTAATATGGATCAGCCGTATGAGTGCGACAGAGATAGCTACAAATTTCCAAGTGGAAATTAAAAAAAAAATAAGGTTATAAAGATCGCGGATGTGAAAGCTGACAGATATGATAATATATATATATATATATATATATATATATATATATATATATATATAAAGTGACAGTTGTGAGTTAAAAAAAGGTTATCGGAATCGAAAACGTTCCCTTTTCTCTTTTACCATAAAATGTTCCTCGAATGCAATAATAAGGTTTATTTAGAGACCATTCTCTTCATTTTTTTTTTTGATAGCTAAGAGAATGGTGTATGATAAACTCGTATTCGGTGAATATTTAATATCTTTGTCGTGAAGTTATAAAGATCGCAGTCAGTTTTAACTTGTGATTAAAGTGACTTTTATATATATGTAGAAGAATGATAGTGCAAAAATAAAGTTTAAATCAATAAATAAACTTTTGAACAGTGTCAAAATAAATAATTTTTTTTATTAACCCTAGCCCCAACAATCCATTTTTCCGAACGTAAACTCTAGAACGGAATCGAAAACGGTGCTTTTTCTATTTTAACATAAAATGTTCTTTGAATGCAATAATAAAGTTTATTTAGAAACCATTCTCTTTATTTTTTTTTTTTTTTGATAATTAAGAGAATGTTGTATGATAAACTCGTATTCGGTGAATATTTGATATCTTTGAACAGTCGTAAGGTTATAAAGATCGCGGTCAGTTTCAGTTTTGGTTAAAGTAACTTTTATATATATAGATAGAAGAGTGATAGTGCAAAAATAAAGTGTAATTTAATAAATAAACTTTTGAACAGCACCTTAATAAATAATTTTTTTTATTAACCCTAGCCGCAACAATTCAATTTTCCGAACGTAAACTCTAGAACGGAGTCGAAAACAGTGCCTCTTCTTTTTTACCATAAAATGTATCTTGCATGCAATAATAAAGTTTATTTGGAAACCATTCTCTTCATTTTTTATATAACTGAGAGAATGATATATGATACCACCCTACGTTTGAACCACCCTAGGTTTGAATTATATATGGTTTTAAACCACCCTAGAGTGGTAGAGACCTTAAATACATGAAAATTCTATTTGCATTTGTCACCCAAAACGGAATCAAGCGATGCGAAATAATTTTGAGCGAAAAGATATTTGATTTGAGAAAAAACAAATTTCATAAGTACTTCACCAATTTTTTTTTTTAATCTATTGCTCACGAGATATAATTCGTAATAAATAAACATTATAAAAGCAAAACTCGCGTAGTACTTCGGCCAAAATTATTTTTTCCGATTAAACTTTAGCTCTCGAAATTTTGTACGCATACTTTTTTGTTTCAAAATCTCGTTTCGTTATGATTACTTATATTTAAAAATTTTCGGTGCATTCTGATGCTATTGGAGTATTTCTTCGGCATCATTTTTATGGAATATTTTCCGATCCGTTGATCTGTTGACAGGGATGTTTCGGTGCAATATTTTTTGAAATTTTTTTATACAAAACTTAAAAAAAATTCGTTTTTACTTGTTCGTTGTTCTTTTATGCGTCGTATCTTCTCAGAACTACTGTACGTTTTAAGTAATCTAATAATTTTATAAGTATTGACGGTTAATTACGAAGATTGAATTCACTTCAACACTTCTTAGAACAATATTTCACATTGCATTTTTAGTCTGAATATAGTCGCGATACACCAGCTCGAAATTTGATCATGTATCCATTTTTAGCCGAAATCATTAAAAAATCGCTTGAGCGACCTCTAAAATTTTTATTCAGGATTCAATTCTTGAGAGAATCACTTTTTGATAAAATGTTACCATATTTTGCTGTAATGCCGAAAAAATGTCAATTCTTTTGCATCACCCAGATACATATATAATATAGACATGTTTAATTGGCAAGCTATAAATTTCATACCCGAATACGTACACAATATTGAAATATTTAATTAACAAGCTATGAATTCCATACAAAAAGTCGACAAATCCTAGCCAAAAACAGCATAAATGCTGTGAAAAAAGCTGAGACAAGTACATTTACGCCCGCCCCAAATAGTCGTTCTAGTTAATCCCCCCCACTACCCAACGCCAAAATACCGATTCCCACAAAAATTTACAAAAACCCGTCTAAGTCGTTTATGCAAAGATCTCAGAACCGCTCTCATTATGATCAAATAAAATCAAATTGCACAGAGGTGATAATTTCATTCTCGTAAATGTTGTGAGTTCACAAAAAGTTGATAAATAAATAGAGACCTACTAAAGTATATGTGGCCAAGTACATGGGATTTTATTATGTTTATAAAATCTCCAATTATGTTCATATGCCATTTCTCTAATTAATGCTTTATTACAACGAATTATTATCATATGATTTGGAACTGCGAGGGCTTTCAAAAAAAAATACAGAATTGCATTAGCCTGCGTAGTAAGCTTGAACGCTGCCACACTCTCATTTGTAATATTTGTAGTATAGTTTTATTGGTAACAAATTGATAAAAGTTTACTATCGTACGTAGAGCGGATACGCACAGAGTACTTGTCCGGCCCGAAAATTTTTCAACTAGTTAGCTAAAAATATGCTTTTTTGTTCACGGCAAATTTTTCAACCACTCCGAACATTCGGATCTCCTGATGCAGATTCGAATTTTACCCGCTTTGGAATGCATTCAATTGATGATCGCTCTTACATGGCAGGCTTATTCCGTTTTGTAAAACCTGTTCTAAAAGTGCGTGTAAATGGTACTGGATTAGTTATTCCGGGTGTGCAGTACCGTTTAGATGTTCTGTAACTCTAGTTTACCCCTGGATGTTACAAAACCGGAATAAACATGCCGTGTAATAACGTGAGATATGCTCCACATGAGCATCAATTCATCGATAACAATTGGTTAAAGGAAAGGAGGATAATTTGGGATACAAAACAATCCCCATATTGTGATTCCAAATTAGCTGTGTTTACTTTACTAGTTAATGCCAAAATGTATGGTAGATTAATGTTGACTTATGTGACAAATTTTATGAAAAATTTTCGGGCCGGACAAGTACTCTGTGCGTATCCGCTCTACGTACGATAGTAAACTTTTATCAATTTGTTACCAATAAAACTATACTACAAATATTACAAATGAGAGTGTGGCAGCGTTCAAGCTTACTACGCAGGCTAATGCAATTCTGTATTTTTTTTTGAAAGCCCTCGCAGTTCCAAATCATATGATAATAATTCGTTGTAATAAAGCATTAATTAGAGAAATGGCATATGAACATAATTGGAGATTTTATAAACATAATAAAATCCCATGTACTTGGCCACATATACTTTAGTAGGTCTCTATTTATTTATCAACTTTTTGTGAACTCACAACATTTACGAGAATGAAATTATCACCTCTGTGCAATTTGATTTTATTTGATCATAATGAGAGCGGTTCTGAGATCTTTGCATAAACGACTTAGACGGGTTTTTGTAAATTTTTGTGGGAATCGGTATTTTGGCGTTGGGTAGTGGGGGGGATTAACTAGAACGACTATTTGGGGCGGGCGTAAATGTACTTGTCTCAGCTTTTTTCACAGCATTTATGCTGTTTTTGGCTAGGATTTCTATCACACCATTATTCTTTTTACTAACCCATTAACGCCGAAGAATCGTGTTTTTTTTTCTCATTTTCAAGCTAGATTCTCATCATCGAAAAAAAATCATTTGCAAATAAAAAATATGTTCCCTTATACTTTCGAGTGTCCCCTTTCCGAATCCGGAGTCAAAATTGAGTTTTGTCCATTAGAAAAAAAAATATGGCCGTTTTTAAACAAAAAAAACCGAAAAAATCGAAGACATTTTTTTTTCAATATTTTTTTTCTCATTGAAGACGCGCGAGGACCCCCCCTTTTTCTTCAACCATGAGTGCACAAAATAGTTGTAGTTTAAGAATATATTTTTTTAATTTGTCGACATTGACATTTTCACCCCCAAAATGGCGTTTTTCATCCCTTCAGCAGGAAGACAATTTTCACTCTCGGTGCCCGACAAAAAAAATATTCAAATCTTAACGAAAATTGGTATCCCGGGGTTTTCAAGGTCGCTGATTACGATTCCGCCCTCAAAATTCGAAAATTCAGAATGGCGGATCCAATATGGCGGACCCAAATTCAAAAACTTACTTGAATCGGATGAAATGTGGCACTCGGGGGTTTTCGAGGTCGCTGATTACAAATCTGCCCTCAAAATTCGAAAATTCAAAATGGCGGATCCAATATGGCGGACCCGAATTCAAAAACTTACTTGAATCGGATGAAATGTGGCACTCGGGGGTTTTCGAGGTCGCTGATTACAAATCTGCCCTCAAAATTCGAAAATTCAAAATGGCGGATCCAATATGGCGGACATAAATTCAAAAACTGTATGAATCGGATGAAATGTGGCACTCGGGGGTTTTCGAGGTCCTTGATAACGAATCTGGCATCATCATTTCAAAATTCAAAATGGCGGATGCAATATGGCAGACACCTTCCCGTTAACACCCAGTTATTATCTAACGTTTATTGAAGAATTGACAACTTTATATATTGACAAATTGACAAATTTATAGAAATTCATCACTCCGCATTACTCAACGGATAAACTTATAATTCCTTATTCTACTTAAGAGTATTACCCAGAGAATTACTTAAGAGCATTACCCAGAGAAAACGACATGGACGTGGTAGAAATCCTTTCTCCTTTGGGGTGCTTGATTTGAGTGAGTCCCCTTGCCTCTCACTTTTTGGGGTGCTTGATTCGAGTGAGTCCCCTTGCCTCTCACTTTTTGGGGTGCTTGATTTGAGTGAGTCCCCTTGCCTCTCACTTTTTGGGGTGCTTGATTCGAGTGAGTCCCCTTGCCTCTCACTTTTTGGGGTGCTTGATTCGAGTGAGTCCCCTTGCCTCTCACTTTTTGGGGTGCTTGATTCGAGTGAGTCCCCTTGCCTCTCACTTTTTGGGGTGCTTGATTCGAGTGAGTCCCCTTGCCTCTCACTTTTTGGGGTGCTTGATTTGAGTGAGTCCCCTTGCCTCTCACTTTTTGGGGTGCTTGATTCGAGTGAGTCCCCTTGCCTCTCACTTTTTGGGGTGCTTGATTCGAGTGAGTCCCCTTGCCTCTCACTTTTTGGGGTGCTTGATTCGAGTGAGTCCCCTTGCCTCTCACTTTTTGGGGTGCTTGATTCGAGTGAGCCCCCTTGCCTCTCACTTTTTGGGGTGCTTGGTTGTAAATGCACCCTTTGCTTATCCCCGAAGCCTGATTACGTGTTTCGCTTTCATACAAGCACTACAGAAGTAAGCATTACAGTCCTTACAGTACGTATATGTTCTTATTGGACAGATTGAACAACGAGCTTGTTTGCTGTGACGGAAAGTATCGTGTGCTTTGTTCCGTTTTAGTTTTCCCCTCTCTAAGTAATATTTAGCAATCGAAATTGCGAATTGCTTTGAACCAATTTTTTTTGTTTTATCTCCAGTTGCGTTGAAAATCACGACTGAGTTCACAATGGCGGCCTGTATAAATCTAATAAAGACGACCCATGTCCATTTTTTTGAACGGATACTTGGAAGCAAGTTGTTGCAATGTCCATCGTGAACGTCTACTCCGCCCATGAATTTATTGTAGAGATGAAATGCTTGTGGAAACGGAATCTCAATTTTTGAATGTGCACTCGAGCTAAATCTCTTAGACGGTAATAGAGGAGTCACCCCTGCAGCGGTAGAAGCGATCGAAACTGGTTTCGAGTCTACGATAGTTATGTAGTTTATTCCGCTGTTTTGATCATGCTTTACAACATACGTACCTCGTGGAGACTTTTTGTCGATTACATTTTTTTCTTTGACTCGATTTTCTCTTATAGTTCCTGTACATTGTAAACCTAACTTTTTCAAATGTACTAAGAGATCGAAATTCGTAAAAAAATTATCGCAGTAAAGATGGAACTGAGATATCTTCTTAGGAGGGATAGATTTGAGAAATGGATCCAATAATTGCATCACTACACGAGAACCTAGAGCACATTTACCCAATTTATCTCCAATTGATGAATTTTTTCCACAATACAAATCGAGATTCAACAGGTATCCATCGGCGGTGCAAAGACCCCAAAATTTTAGTCCGAATCGTATGGGTTTTCCCCGGATAAACTGTTTTAGCGATGTTCTTGTATATGATTTGGCCATCATTTCGTCAACAGATAACGCAGTCTTCCACAAGCCAAACTGACGAATATTTCTCTGAAATAATTGTAGTAATTTACGAACGCGCCATGCCTTATCACTGGGATCATTGTCTTTAGGCATCGAATACTTTAATTCTGATTTGATTTTCTCAAATGTATCGCGTTGCATTGCAGAAGAAAACCACCTCACATAATAAGAAGGGATCAGATGACCAATAGTCTCTTTGAGATTTTCTTTTATTGAACGGGCTTACAATGATGATGCCAATGAAAGTATTCAAATCATCCAACTGCAATTCAAACCCATTCTCTTTACATGAGTCAATAATGTATGTTTTCATTTCCATGCAGAAAAACTTTTCAAACAGTTGTATCGGCTCACTTTTTTGAATACTTTTTTTTACACCGTCAGTTAGTAATAATTTGTCTTCAGTCTCATTCGGGTAGCTCTTTTCACCAACCATCCACTTATATTGGTGATCTCCTTCCAATTTACATTGATTATCTGTGTAATTTTCCGATGCTTGTTTATAAGTGATACTCGAAAGGTGATCGTTTGATTCAAAATCAGAATCGGAATCACTAGAACAACCAGAATTGTCTGGATTCGGAATCGCGACGAGCTCGTCACAATTATCGTCAGAAGTATCCATTTCAAACTCTACATGAGAAGGAATAGATTGCCTTGGTCGTTTTCGAGACATAATGGTAATATTGTCAATATGCTCACGCTGCCGATGAGATAAAAATTATCGAAGAAGTGAATTCACTCAGGAGCAATAAAGATGATAAAACAATATTTTATGAATAAATTTTGTTGAGGTACTGAGCTGAAATTTAGGTATATAAGTGAGTTCGATTTAGTCTCAAGACAAGTTCTACGAAAATAGAAACCAAATTATTCAGATAAGGAATATTGGCAGACCTAAAATGAACACAAAAATTCTGAGCTAATATTTTTTACAGAAAATAAAATATCATTAGCAATGTGAACGATCCGCACTCCACAAACGTGAAAAATTGAAAAAAGATGTGATAGGCATATACAAAACTTATTTGCAGACAGAAATATTCATGGATAATAAATATATTTGTATCAGGGATAATATTCAATGATGACCCGTATAAACAAAAACAAGATGAAATGTAAGAAAATCGGAGATTTCTCAGCCTCTGCAACGTCAATTTTTATTCGACACATGAAAAATATAATATATGATCATAAAATGTGAATCAATTGAATGATTATGATTTACATTTATATAAAGTTGTCAATTCTTCAATAAACGTTAGATAATAACTGGGCGTTAATGGGAAGGTGTCCGCCATATTGCATCCGCAATTTTGAATTTTGAAATGATGATGCCAGATTCGTTATCAAGGACCTCGAAAACCCCCGAGTGCCACATTTCATCCGATTCAAGTAAGTTTTTGAATTCGGGTCCGCCATATTGGATCCGCCATTTTGAATTTTCGAATTTTGAGGGCAGATTTGTAATCAGCGACCTCGAAAACCCCCGAGTGCCACATTTCATCCGATTCAAGTAAGTTTTTGAATTTGGGTCCGCCATATTGGATCCGCCATTCTGAATTTTCGAATTTTGAGGGCGGAATCGTAATCAGCGACCTTGAAAACCCCGGGATACCAATTTTCGTTAAGATTTGAATATTTTTTTTGTCGGGCACCGAGAGTGAAAATTGTCTTCCTGCTGAAGGGATGAAAAGCGCCATTTTGGGGGTGAAAATGTCAATGTCGACAAATTAAAAAAATATATTCTTAAACTACAACTATTTTGTGCACTCATGGTTGAAGAAAAAGGGGGGGTCCTCGCGCGTCTTCAATGAGAAAAAAAATATTGAAAAAAAATGTCTTCGATTTTTTCGGTTTTTTTTGTTTAAAAACGGCCATATTTTTTTTTCTAATGGACAAAACTCAATTTTGACTCCGGATTCGGAAAGGGGACACTCGAAAGTACAAGGGAACATATTTTTTATTTGCAAATGATTTTTTTTCGATGATAAGAATCTAGCTTGAAAATGAGAAAAAAAAACACGATTCTTCGGCGTTAATGGGTTAAAAAGATAGAAAATGTCTTTCATGATATTATTCAATGATGTTCAAAAAAAATCGTTGATGTAAAAATTTGTTCAAATTTTTTATTCTTACAATTTTTTTCTTTGTCTTCATCAATAAAAAAAATGTGTGAGTTACAAGATTCATCATTCTTATTGAAAAAAATCTCTGAAATCTTTTGTTCTTAGATGAAAAATTCATATCGATAGTTTCGGTTGAGCGATCCTTTTTTTAGTGGACAGATCGATGTCATGAGCATACTTTATTTATCATAATACTGGTAAAACAGAAAATACTACTCGGTGCACGAAAGTTTCATAAATCTTAGAAAATCCGATCGAGTTGCCGATCTTGCGAAGGATTTTAAAATCTAAGGAAAGATATATATGGATATCGAAGTAAATTGTGCATCGTGTGCAGTAAGAAAATAAAGTATAAACGGGCAAAAGTGTTGACAGTGGCACGGAAGACGCATATTATTTTGTAGGATCTCGAAAAAGCAAGAGAATTTATTGTCGATAAGAATAAAAGAGAAAAGAAGTGGGATTTGATGCAAGAGCCTTGAGATCTTACCATCACGTTGGCGGTTTCATAAAAGAGAGCGAGATCTGTATACCCTCTTGGTAAACATCGAAGCTCGTAAAGGGATGGAGTACCATCTCGCTCCCGTATAAAGCGGAAACGGAAAGCTTCGGATGCTTTGCTGTACATAAACGAGACTGAAAGTTGTATAAATCGTCGCAACAAAAGTCATAGCTTGGTTTTCGTTACATTTTTTCAAATTCTTTGTATACACAATGTTCTGAATTCGTATCACAATTGTTTGTCTTGGTTTACTTTTCTTAATGTATTATTTTCTATTGTTTTCTAGAAATTTTCGTGTCGAATAATTCATGTTTGTTCGAATTCGTGCAGTCAGATTTAATTTGATAAGGATTTTAAAAAAATACACAAAAGAGTTAGTGAATTAAATTTTCTTTGTGCTCTATTGAAATTAATGAAAGTTTGCATTTAAATTTTTTATTCGTCAGAATATATATATGGAAAAAACTTTTTTATATTGTCGGAAACAATAGGCATAATTTAATATAATATGTTTAAAAAATATTCGCATTATTTTATTAGGTCATGGGAAAATTCAATTGTATCATTACAATTGCGATGATATTGCACCGAGGCTTTTCCGCAGGCCTTAAAGTTTATCATGAAACCGAGGGCTATCATGGAATATCAATAAACAATTGGAGTGCGAGAACGGTAAATGTATGACATGATTCCGCAGTTAATTGGAATGGAATGAATGGCAAATGTACGTATACGATAATTTGACATATTCGTTTTTGCTACAGGCGATTTCGAGCGATAAGGGTTTGTTATTAGTGTTTTCGATGCTGCGGCAAGTACCAATCAAATTTCGGCTGTAATTGTATCTATGACAACACGTAATTCGCAACAGATCGATTGGATTGAAAATGTCCTATTTCAATTTATTAATATTGCAGGCTCTCCAGTCTGCAATACTACCTTTGATGGAATGTAAATAGCAACGATCTCAAATTTCAACGATATATTCGATTACGTTTAATTCTTGAGAAAAAACACTTGTATGAAATTTACGTAGTAAATTGATTACTTTTTGCATTTTTGGACAGGCTTTTACCACTACGTATACAAATCTTTTGCATTACTCTCTCCATCATTTTTTCAACGTGCCACATTTTTTTTGCTGGGTCCCGTACGAACACGAGTTACTCTTACCGTTCCCCAGAAGTTACGGTACATGTCTCGAGGCTCGTAAAAGACTCGTAAATTTGCTGGAGGTGGAAGACGCTTCTTGGTTAACATATATATGTCTAATATATAGAACATAGATACATATATATATTCCAGCAAGTCCCAACGTATATGCGACATATATACATATGTCACAGACATATATAGATATATTTATAAAGTAGCAGAGAGAGAGAGAGAGAGAGAGAGAGAAAGCAGAAGTGAAGCTGTGGTGATAGAGTTCGGGTTAACGAACAGCAGGCGTCGATTTTCGTACCCAGGCAAAAGGAACTCAATTCCGTTGACACTATCGACGTGAGACGCACCCTTTTTTTTCTCTACCATTCGTTCTTTGGTGGTTACGTGTTCAAGTACATTGCTACCATTTTCGTCCTGGTAATCTCACTTGAACATCTAGCTGACACGTATCACCCGAAATGGCCTTAGAACACCCTTGTTCAACCAGTTGTTCAAGTACCGTTCTTTTCTTCCTTTAGTCCACAGGTTCCTTGTATCGCTACATGGATCATCCAATGCTGTACACGACTAAAGAATTCAATTGGGAAATTGTTTTCGTGATTTCCAGCAATTCTTTTAAAAAGAGATAAGATTTAAGTGTTTTACTGGTGGTTCAGTGGTGAGCTTTTTAAGAAAATAAAATTGTTAATTAACATTTCATGTTTTTTGCTAGATTTTACGAGAAATCAGTGATTTTGTATCCTACGATGAATACACATAAGTATTAATTTAAAAAATAGTATTAATTTAGAAAACAAACGACAAAGACATTAAAAAATATAAACTAATTAACTGCAAAATGTGATTGAATGTGGTCATGTCCTTGTCTTTGAAATATTGCTACTCGCAGTGAAAAAAAATCTCTTTTATTATTCATGATGTACTACTTGGAGAGTAAATATGGGAAAAAGATTTTTATAAGATTGTATTATCACAGCGAGAAAGGACTGACGCAGCGAATGCAGAAAAAAAGGAGCAGGGGTGAAAAATTGATTTACTCCGATAGTTGCACAGATTCCGGGGTATCGCAGCGGAGTTTGAGATCCGGATTCTTGTTGGATCGACTGAGCATCAGGCCAGAATTCTTGCTGCGTGATATCGGAGCCAACGGGATGCAAACTAACGGTCTGGAAGAGAATGGCACTTCTTTGTGAAACTTTCCTGTTCATTGTATGCGTGCATGTATTTGGAACTCCGCGCGCGCGCGCGTGTGTGTGTGTGTGTGTGTGTGAGTGTGTGAATGTATGATTTGCGCGCGGGATTGGTACACGTTATTCTCTTTTCCATCTCGCTTCGTGATCTTCAAAATCCGAAAATCCATAATAGGGAAAATAGTTCGAAAAAATGCAACTATCTTAGTGATTCTTAAGATTTGCAAAAAAAAATTTTGTTATGGCTTTTTTATGGACTTTTGCAGTTTTTCAGGTTTCGAAACTCTTCATTTTTCATAGCACCGAATGATTAACTTTTTTCTAGCGAAACGGGGTGGAAATTTTTTTCCGATAGACTGACATGTCTTCTTTGAAATTGCGTTTGATTTTTTTGAATCAGTTAATTAAAAAAAAAAAAACACTTTTTTGTTTGAAAAACGTGGTTTTGGCCGATTTTTTTTCAATTTTTTATCATTAAATGATTTTTTTTATCAACTAAATTTGCATGAAGTTGAATTTCTTACATGTAAAGAAATTCTTCCTAATTGAAAAATACAGAGATCCATCTAGTGTTAAGTATCTTTATCTCTGGAGGAACGATTGTAAGACCAAAAGAAATTGTAGGGTTATTAGTGACCCCATTCATGGATTAGAAGGTAAAAAAAATATGTCATGAGTTCTAAGGTTAATATTTAACAAAAAATATTGTTTTACAGCGAAGAAATTTTACATTTTCTAATACGTTTACTTAACACATTTTTGATTTTATTATTATTGTATTCTAATATGTTTTATCTATACAAAAAAAACAGATAAAAGAAACATAATAATAAAAAACCATGTCAAATTACTGAAAATGTTATATTTGATTTTAAATATTGATTCGAAATGGTTAAAGGACAAGGTTATTCCAGGATCGTACGAGGTTCAATATTCATCCAACCCATAAAAAATTATCAAGAATATACATGCGTTGTGAAAAGATCATCTCGTTTAAAATTGAAAAATATGATTGAAGTAATCTATTTATTACTTTGATGCATATTCTTTTGATAAACAAAATTACGTTTGAAATTGAAAATTTTGACCCTTACATATATTTGATTTGCTCGATTCAAGGAGTTATCGATACATATGAAGAAAAAGATCGGGTAATGTTTCGAAAGGTCGTCGTCGACGAACGTATCGAGATACATTTTTTCAAAAATCGAGTAAGTTGCTGTCAATGACCATCAAAGAGGAATCAATACAAAAATGCAAAAGTCAATTGCCTGTGCGTTTGGCATGAAATGCCCCATATGTATATATGCAAAATTTACTGCTTATCCTCGTAGCTGATACTCGTAGTTGGTACGTTCGGAGTAGTCAAAATACACTGACAGTACTGCCAACTTTATAGGTCAAATGTGACTCTTTCGTAAAAACATCAAGTTCAAGGATTGCGAAAAATCGATGCTGACCAACAAGCTGCTAGAAGCCGTGAACATGATCTAATAAATGAGATTTCCGTATTGCATATAGGTACGGCATTGATTTTTTTTATTCAAAGAAAGAGAAAAAAATAAAAAATAATTGCCAGCATTACATTCGCCAAGGCGGAACAATTTAGGTAAAATACTAATTTGGCATTTGAAATGTAGGGTTAGATCACGGCCCTAGCCGTATAGAGATTGCGGTAGCTGTCATTATGTCTTTGTTTTTTTTGGACTTTTTCAAAAATGTACTTGCCTTGATTCGCCACCGCGAATTTAAATATAATAACAACGCAATTGTTCACCACGATATGTGATTCAATTATAATTGATAGAGATGTTTTTGTTCGATTTGTGGGATGATATAGTGATTTAAAAAAGTTTTAGACTGCGGTAGGTAAAGTTCCCGAGGATTTTCCACGTCTCGGGGGTATATCGTTAATATGTTGCCTTAAGGGTGAGAAAATATAGTAGGGCACCCACGATTCTCCCATGAGTCCAGGCGCGTGTGTGCTTATGTCAGTTATTCAGGGTAGGTCGCGTTCCTGGGAACCCTTCGACGCCCCCTAAAACTATCTCATAGATGTTGGAGTCTGTCCACATTCTCCCTCTCATATAACACGTATGTACACATATGTGTGTATACAGACGTCATTATCCATAACTAAAGCTGGGGTAGCATTATAAGATATATTTGTTGTGTGGGCATAGATATAGGAAATGTAAGGGGTTGAATGAAGAGGAAACGAAGAGAGTAATCCTTGCGAGACCCTTTTGCTTCGTTAGTCTCACGCCATACTCCATAATAGTAATACACTCCAGACTCACGGACTCTATATACATGCCAAAAATTTCACACGTCATGAAAAAGGGGATAAACAAGTGTAACGGAACACGATATGTACTA
This sequence comes from Rhimphoctona megacephalus, assembly GCA_963989365.1. Classification (NCBI taxonomy): domain Eukaryota; kingdom Metazoa; phylum Arthropoda; class Insecta; order Hymenoptera; family Ichneumonidae; genus Rhimphoctona; species Rhimphoctona megacephalus. The sequence continues at coordinate 32,956,024 of OZ022415.1, read as the reverse complement.
GCGTTTTGAGTTACAAACTCCCAAATGTGATCTCGAGTTGATCTGAAAATAACTTTGGAGTAGAAAAATATGTTACTTTGCTGCTTTTCATCAAATAGTTTATTAAAATGCTTTATTTAGAAGTTAATTTATTCTTGATTATTAAAAAAAAACTCACTATTCAAAAGAATAATCATTTCCAATTGATACTATGGGAAATAGCTGAAGAAGCGATTTTGGACCTTCGGATAATATGTCGAAAAAAGCGACATGATGAGAATTTAGGTTCAAGTTGCACAAGATTCTCATAGACCAAGTTGGGAGCTGAGGTAATAAATGAGAATAAGTGAAGTAACGTGAGGCCTGAAGCTAGTGGATAAAAGCATCACGTTACGTGTCATTAACACACGTGCACATACACAAAAGCTTAATTCACAGAGGGAAGCGCCACTAAATTTCACAATTCTCTTTAGTAAAAGTATATATACATATATATACGGGTAGAGACTGTCCAGGTTTTATCTAAGCTCACTCGTTCTTTATATATATATATATATATATATATATATATATATATATATATATATACGTATATAAGGATCACCGAAAAGATATGAAGAGAGTGTGTATTCCGAAGGCAACGAAGTCTCTGTTTTTTTTTCTCGTATTTGGTCCCCTCACGGATAGGGGTAATCATCGGATGAGCAGAGCCCGGAGGGTGCGAGAAACTCGTCCTTTCACATATCCCAGCTTCGTTCCCAGTTATACTACATGTTATACGACTCACATAACCAATGTACTGCACCACTATCCCACTAATCCGAAACCCACACACACACACATATATATATATATATATATATATATATATATATATATATATATACTGTCTCCCTTTCTGTCTTCGGGCTATTGTAGCTTGTGGTGGAGAAGGGATCGTCACGTTTATTTACCATTGTGATTATCAGATCTGACAACGACGCCGAGGAAGATGATTTTCACGATGGCGACAACGAACATATTTTCGACGCCTTAATCGGGAACAAAAGTTCCTGTTCAAGACGGAATTTGTTCTTTTCTTTAGTACTGAAGTAGACGTGTAGTTTGTACAATTTTTTAAACAAATTTCATTACGTACATATTTCAAAAATTATCCGAGAATATGTAATTAAAAAAAAAAACAGGTCGGTTTAAATATTTTTTCTTCAAGAAATGAAACACCGAAATGAGGCAAGTTGGGTTTGATTATGGGAAGGTTAACGAACAGACTATTGTATGCAGTGTGCAAAATTAATCAAATTTCAATACAGGAAGAGAAAAAAACGTTAAAGCACTTATTGGTCAAAATATTTTATTGCAAAATCATTTCTACTGGGTTCCAAAGCAGAAGCAATTAATGATATATTAATTTAATGAAAAGTCGGAAACCGGAAGCTGTCTCGTGCTGATGCAGTTAGACTATGTAATAAACAGTCCGAATAGTAATTCCTGAGAGCCTGAACGAAGGCTGATCGAGGTTCATTGTCCAGCTGGTGAATTGGAGAGGGATAGCCATCAGATCGAACCAGTTTGGACTACGGGTTCAACGGACATCCGTTAAAGCTTGATCGGTAACACCGAATCGCCATGAATAGAGAGCTCCTAATCCGGTATCATAATCCTTTCTAATCCTCAATGGAAGATCCCCCTTTAGTTGCTGCTTTACTTCCTCCAGCTTCCCGGTTAGGTATCTCATCGTTGGAAGCGCCAAGCTGCAGAACACTGTAGGTTTCATGTCGAACCATGGCCATCCATTTCTAATGGGCACTTCTCTCTCAGTTCCTTTTTTGCAGAATCTAATCTCGTCTTTAATGTTCGTCCCTTTCCTATATGCTCAGAACGCCTCCTGACCTTACAAGTCTGTACTTCCGCTATGTCCCAACACTTCTTTGTTCTAGTATTTGATTCTTGTGAGGTCATTATCCCCAAAACTCTGCCATACCGGTCGTTTTCTTGATCTTGATACCTCCTCCTTTTAATACATTTTTCTTACTGATTAACTCTTTTCACTCACAGTATTCTTATCAATCGATCTACGAATTTACAGCCCTATCAGCGCAAGTTTAAATCAGCACTTTGGTAAGTACAGTAATAGCTGAATCGACAGTTCGTTAGCTCGTGTTTACATTAAAGTTCAGGCTTTGGTTAGTACTGAAGCACGAAACTTTGGCGACAACTGGGAGGTAGAATGAAGTTTTAAATCGCGTACAAAGGTAACTTATGCCCCAGGTGTAAAACTCCATTTCAAATAACTTTTGATTCTTTAACTGTTAGGCCTAACATTGAGTAAATTTAACCCGTTGTCTTGTAATTCAGAATACGAAATTAAACCAAAACATAAGTTGAATTTTGAATATATAGATATTGGGTTTTAAACTTAATTCCCGCTGTTTGATATGAGATGGAGTAACTAGTATTATTTTCATAGAAGTAACACTACAACTATACTGTGTTGAAGTATTGGGCATAACCTGCAATATTCAGAATTCGAGAGTAAATTCACTTGTACACACTACTTTTTTTATAATATCGAAAATGTCATGTTGTGAACCAACGAAACAGCATATGCGGGAAGCTCTGCTTTTTTGCTTTAATTTAAGAAAAAGTGCTGCTGTAAGTCATCGCGTGCTTCAAGAAGCTTATGGTGAACATGCTCTATCTGAGACAATGTGCAGAGATTGGTTTAGACGATTCAAAAGTGGCGATTTTGACCTTAAAGACAAAGAACGTCCAGGACAGCCGAAAAAATTTGAAGATGAAGAATTGGAAGCTTTACTCAATGAAGATTGATGTCAGACTCTTAAAGAATTATCTGTTATATTAAACGTTACTGAAATAGCTGTTAACAAACATTTACATAATCTTGGACTGGTTCAAAAAGCGGGAAATTGGTTACCACGTCAATTAAACGAGAGATAACTCGAAAAGCGAAAAACGATTTGTGAATTGCTGCTTGAACGATGCGAAAGGAAGTCATATTACAAGGAAATTTTACATCGAATCGTGACTGGTGATGAAAAAAGGGTTTATTATGAAATTCCCAAACGAAAAAAGCATGGGTACTGCCAGGTGAACCAGGTCCACTCGACTAAAAATTTTTATGGGGATACCCTGATTTTACATGAGAACCGGATAGGGTTATCTGAAGTAATGCATTCCTTGTGAAATCCTCATAATGTCCATGCGTGGATGACCTTGTCGAGAGTAGACCCGATGAGGTTCGACTTGGGATTATATGTGGACGACTTACACCAAGTTTTGTAAGGTTATACCCGAGTATGGCCTCATGAGGTTTAAGAGTGGATGACCTGTTTTCTGACATTGTCGGGATAACGTTAGGTTATCCCGATAATGTCCTCAAGAGGTTCAAGTATTGATTACCGACTTCAGTTCGATCAAGCTTCTCGAATCGGCCACTGCGTGGCGCAGGGTCAAGGCTTTTCTTATTTGCGCGTCAAGGCTTTTCTCATACGCGTAATGAGTAAGGATTAATAACTCATCCTTTATTTATCATTTAACTCATATCTAGTAAGGATTTAATAGGGATTCAACAAATAACCCTATCAAGACCTGATAGGCTGTTCTGATAAGGTCCTTCTAGCGCTGGATCGTTAAAAGACTCGCTAGGTCCTTATCAGGTTTCCTAGGCAGGACCTGATGCTGAAATCAGGATTACCTGATCAGGACCGTAGGTAAAATTTCTAGTCGGGCACCAACGCCAAAACGCAATATTCATGCTCATATGGTGATGCTGTGTGTTTGGTGAGATCAAGAAGGTATGGTGTACCACGAGTTACTAAAACCAGGTGAAACGATTACAGCTGTTCGCTATAAACAACAATTAATGAAACTAAACCAGGAATTGAGAAAAAAGCGGCCTGAGTACGTCAAACGTCATAACAAACGAATTTTGCTCCATGGCAGTGCTCGGCCACATGTAGCAGAAACTGTAAAAAAGTATATAAAGGTCATGAACTGGGAAATCTTACCTCACCCGTCGTATTCACTGGACATAGCACCGTCTGATTATCATTTGTTTCGAGTGATTCAGAATGATTTGTCATCACAGCATTTCAAGTCTTTTGAAGATGTCAAAAAATGGATCGATGAATGAATCGCCTCAAAAAGCAACGATTTCTATTGGCATAGAATCCATTTGTTGCGTGAAAGATGGGAAAAGGTCGTAGCTTCAGAAGGACAATACTTCGAATAAAATAGAATGTACCGTAAACTATAAATAATTTTTTTTAAATTGAAAAACAGCGGGAATTAATTTTAAAATCCAATATTATTTTCATATGTTGGGATAAAAGTTCATTTGGGTACTTAATTCTATTTTTCTTGTACTTTAGTTTTATTTTTTAAGAAAAAAAGAAAACGTCTTGTTTTTCTCCCTTCGATGTAAATTATATCTTGTTAAAATATTTCCAGATTTTGATGATATTTGAAAAAAATCTTGATTCTCACGAGTTCGTAGGAAATTGTAAAAACGATAATCGAGTTTTAGAACATACATTGAAACTGAACATTGACTAACTCTTTTACAGCATGGAAAACTGAGTTCCAATCACGATGGACGCGTGTCGCGGACATTTTTCGAAATATTTTTCTCGCTGAATCCATTTCTCGATTTTTGCGAGAGCGGATAGTTATGTACCGTGAAGTAAACACTCACTGCACTTGTTCTGATGGTTCACTCACTTCTTTCTATTCTTTTTTTTTAGTGGCTCTCATATTTGTCTGATACCATCGGGAGATATGTGGAGAGAGGAATAAAAAAAAACAGGAGAGAGAGAGAGAGAGAGAGAGAGAGAGAGAGAGAGAGAGAGGAAGAGTGAGAGTGCGAAGTGTGTGTAGAGTTTCTCGTTCCCTTTGTCCCTCTTCCTCATGTGTCGTTTCGTTCATATTTGTGTTACTATAGTTTTACCTCAGGCTGACGTTATTTTTTTTCTATTTTTTTTTCTTTTTGTTTTTAAACTCTCTTTGTCGCTCATTTGGTCACCTCTGGGGTTTCTCTCTTGTGTTTCCCGCGCCACTAGCCATAACCATAACCAACATATATAATATGAATATCCCGCTCAAGCCTCCAACTATTCAGAGCTTTTCCTCGTGATTTTTCAACGCCTCCTACCGCCAAAAAACCCAAGGGATGATGCAGATGGGCATGGAGTTGCGGCGAAAAAGCGAACAGGGTGAAACCCCTTTCGTGGAAAAATCAAAGTTCGCGCTTACCGCCCAAGTCCAAACTCCCAAGCTTCTGTAAGCTCTCGTACAATGTCTGGTTGTCAATACGCGCGCGCGCGCGAGCGTGTGTGTGTGTATGTATATATATATATGTGTTTAGACGTGCCTCTCCCTTATGGTCGAACTTGGACCATGTACATATTTGTATGGCTAACGTACATGTCCACACATACAAGAACGTACATAATAATATAAGTATGGGGCATTCCATGTCAATCTAATTTTTTACATGTTCTCTGCAGCCAAATAAAATAAAAATAAAATTGAATTTTTGTTAAGCCGGAACAAAAACCTACAATTTTGTATATTACTCTATAAAATTGTTGCACTTAATTATTATTCTTTCAAGTAACTATCGAAATTAGTGTCTATTTCCCATACTTAAAACCAATAGCTAATGCAAACGTAGTCAATGTCTCATATATTCCAAACATCATTAGTATATTATTTACGAAATATTTGTATTGCAAATAATACAAAATGAACAAAAGAATATTTTTTAGACTAACGAAAAGCGAAAGTAAACGTTGGTTAACTGCAAAAAAAACAATAAATAATATTAATTAGAAAGAATACAATTTAGAGCACGAAAAATGAATTGTTCTTATTCAGCTGCATAGTCGTTGAAATGAAACAGAGCGGACACAAATAATTATGTCCCTCATTTTAGAAGATAATATAATAACAGAATAAAATAATTCTTGCATAAATTGTGCATGGAATAATTATTTGGTTGAGTTTGCAACGAATGCCCCATGTATGTGTGTGTGTGTGTGTGTGTGTGTGTGTGTGTGTGTGTGTGTGTGTGTGTGTGTGTGTGTGTGTGTGTGTGTGTGTGTGTGCGCGCGCGCGTGCGTGCGTGCGTGCGTGCGTGCATGCGTGTGTGTGTGTGTGTGTGTGTGTGTGTGTGTGTGTGTGTGTGTGTGTGTGTGTGTGTGTGTGTGTGTGTGTGTGTGTGTGTGTGTGTGTGCACATGCGTGCGTATATAGCACGGTGAATCCCTTTGACTTTCGACGAACCGTAAAACCCGATGCTGTTCCGCGGCAAGCAAACACTCTCATGCTTTTCCTCACCCTTTTCCATTCCACAGATTTTTTTCCTCTACTTCCATTTTTTCACAAATTTTTCGTGTTCTCTGTATATCCCTCATTCTTTGTCGGCTCCGAACAACAACGCCGAGCGTCCTAATTCTGGACGTCAATATTTTCCAGCGACTAAAAAAAAATCTTTATATTTATATACATATGAAAATGTATGTATATATACAGGAATGATCGTGAATTTTAGGACATACGTTCCTGTATACATAACTAGTATATGCACACATTGCACAAGTCAAAGTTCGGGATTTCTGAGCATCGAGATCGTTATTTTTTTCTATCGAGTACGACTTTAATAAAAGCTTTAATTCATTGAGAAACATGATTTATACATGAGTAGCTACTCGAAGAAAATATTCGTCAGGTGTGACTTTTTATAAAATAGATACTGAAATCACATAATAGCGTATGATGATGAGTTTGTTGTATTATAGAATTCTCGTATATATGATAAAAACCATAATATTTTAAAAATGAATAGTAACGATGTAGAGTTTTTCTTTAAAAATAATGTTATGCAATGTTTTTTTTTTTTTTTTTTTTTTTTTTAATATCACGAGTGCTTTCAAATACTGAAAGTAATTCTGGTTCTTCTTCTTCTTCTTTCCTTTGATGGCTATCTCCCCAGATTGGGGCATGTGCCACATATTCTAATTATATAATATAATATAATAATAATATAATATAATATAATATATAATATAATATAATATAATAATATATAATAATATATAATATAATATAATAATAATATAATATAATAATAATAAGAAAGTAATTCTGGTTGAATATCAATAAAATTAAATTACACAGTAAATAATCAATACTATGGATGATTACATTATTTCGAAAAAATGGTAAAATAGTTTGATTTTTTTCTCTCAAGATTGTGTTCGAGGTTTGGCTCCTGGTAATTGATTTGGTTTGTGACATTTGGCGGATATTAATTAGGATTTCGATGAATTTATACACCTATATTGATTCGTGCATATTTGAGGAAAACAGGTGAGAGAACGAGAGAGAAGGGTGGGGAGTACCATTTAGTTCAGGATGAAGGAGAGGGAGGAAGGAAGCTTGTGGATTTATGGATCGAGGTTGGTACTGCCATACTGCTGATGGTGCCTGGCGAGCGTGTAATCTTGGCTGTGGCTCAAGATTGCGGTCGGTTGTCGGATGAGCCCTTTGAGCCCTTCGAGTCACCGGAATGGCTTTAGCTTACATCGACCTCGTCAATCGTCCTTGTGTTAGTCTTTCGTCGTCTCTGGACCGACATCCATCTCTCTTTTACTCTTTATCAACATGTTTTTACTTCTCTCTGTCTTTCTCTCTGTGGATTATGCGAAAGCTCTACCGCCTCTAAAACGTTGCTTGATTGGTTCAAACAGACACCTGGTAGTAAGTAAAACGTTAATTTCCCAACGTTTACCCTATCGCGTATATATATATGTGTGTATACGACGAGATATTTATTGAAAATCATATCTGCAGCTTTCATCTTTGAACTTTTCATTAATAGCCTGACACACGCACTGTGAAGAAGAAAACCTCTTTAAACCTTTTCCTTTAATCATCATATCCCTTGCAAAGTCCCTAAGACGTTTCAGCGCCTTCCCTTTTTATAATTAATGAACCGGTATACTCATGGATATAAACCCTACCTTAAGGTTGCGATATTTAAGATCGTGCAATCTCATTACATCATTACGTATCATTAATATTAACAATCACTTGTTAAGATAAATTGTCTTACATATATTTTTGATCATTCAATAAACAATTAATGGAGCCTTGTTAGAAATCCCATGAGATGTACTTGCTAAAGCATCGGTATATCTAAAAAATGATTTTCAGCGAAAAAAATATATTCAAAATTAATTAATCTGTAAAAATCGAGGTTGTCGGACGAAATGAGAGGTTTTAAAAAAATCTATATGAATATATATCTATATGAATATAGAAATATATGTATGTAAAGTCTAGACCAGAGACATCAGAGGGTCGAATCTCGTCGAAGCAGACAAGCATTCACCGCACCAAAAATGCGTTCACCGCAGGGAAAATTGCAAGCCACAGTAGAAAGTACTTTTTCGTTGTGTATGGGTGCGCGTTCTTCTCTTTTCCTCTCTCTCTCTCTCTCTCTCTCTCTCTCTCTCTCTCTCTCTCTCTTTCTCTCTCTCTTTCTCTCTTTCTGTTTGGCAAGCGGTCTCTTTACCGTATGCACTCAGCACGATTTTTCCCTGCGTTGGGATCGAGTCAGTGAGTGCGCAGGTATCAGGCAACATCATGCAGAAGCTCTCTCTTCTCATGCGGTTGCAATTTTCACGTATACCGTTGGTGCGGATGCAACACACCATCAGCTTCCGTCACTTCGGTCACTCGCTTATTTTCTCATGCACTTTCTCTCTCGTTTACTCATTCTTTTTTTAAATCCGCATACCATCATCTGATCCCGCACACATTCTCATTTGTTCGCTTTCTTCTCACTGCAACCCCCTTCTCCTACACGCCCTTGTTGCACTACCCTTCTTTCATTCGCCGTTCTTTATGCCTTTATTTCGCTCCTTCATAATTTTTTTCCCATCCTTCCTCGTTCGTTGAGGCTTTTCCTTCCCCTCTCCCTCACTCTGCTTCACGCCTCTTTTTTCTTCTTCATCTCTCGTCTCCTTCTCTCCCTCTCTCTCTCTCTCTCTCTCTCTCTCTCTCTCTCTCTTTCACTATTTTTTTTTGTACGGAGCGACCACTTCGCAATTCCTCGACACACGGAAGCTCTTGGCCCAAGAATGGAGAGTTCCACGAGTTTTCGAGTCTCTTGCGCGGCTCAGCTCTTTGTGCTCTTTATACTCTTCTCTCTCTCTCTCTGTCTGTCTCTCTCTCTTTCTCTCTTACTGTTTCTCTCTCTCTTTCTTTCTTTCGCACTCGCGCATTGTGGTCCGGTTTCCCGGGCAACCATGTTGCGTTTGCCAAGGATTAAATATGTAGTTTCAAATTAGTCCAGTACTGAATGAGAGTAGACAGAAAGAGAGAAAGGGAGAGAGAGAGAGAGGGAGAGAGAGAGAGAGAGAGAGAGAGAGAGAGAGAGAAAGCAACACATGAAGTAGCCAGCTCAACTGTATGAACCGTAAATCCAACCCTTCGTTCCCTCACGTTTATATCCTCCTGTGTATCCTAGTCTCGTAACATAGACTTATAGAAAAAGACGAATATTAAGATGCTTTTTGTGTTGCAAAATGGAATATTGTAATTTTTTCATTTTTATTCGCTAGAAGTTAGAATCCAACTGCACTTTTCGGCAAACATGTTTTCCAAATTTCAAACTTTCCTATACCTCAATTTTCCAGGCTTAGCAAATCGATCATATTTATAAAATAACAATATCTTTGGAAATAAATTAAAATACCAAGTCTTAAAAAGAATCACTTAAATTCGAACTTGTACAGGCCTCGATTTTTACATTTTGATATTCGGGTCTTACAAAAGTGAGAATCCAAATATCTCACGTCCGTGTAATTTTTTTTAATCATATTCAAATGTATGATTTACTGATGAACTTTTTTTACAACATTAAACTGAGAAAGGAAATTTATTGAATTAACAAATTATGGCAAACAAAATGAAATTTATTAATTTAACAAACATTTTATTGATTCAACCACTGTTAATTTGCTGGCTCAAACAAAAATCGCTCATTACGACAAAAATATTATTGAATTAGTAAATTTCATTTTGTTCGCCACGATTTGTTGATTCAACAAATTTATTTTCTCAGTGTAGAACAAAGATATGAAACGATTGAAATACGATGGGGATGCTGATCAAGCTGATTATACACACGATTATTTTTGTTGTATATGTATGTGGATTTTAGTCACATTTATCCGGATTCAAGGATATCATTGATATATATATATATATATATATATATATATATATATATATATATACGTTAGGGGGCTATGTACACAAGTCTCCCCTATCGAGTACTCATCCGCAGTACGTCACACACACAGATCTAGGACGAGGAAGGGTGAGACATTTTTTTGTCAGTCTCCCTTCATGTGCACTCGTACAAACACCTCTCGAATCTGCCTGACATAAATATTTAGATTCGACTGTATTCACATATGAATAACTCGTCGACACTTTATATTCTCTCTGAAGTGGAACGATCCTTCAGGCACTTTTTTCAGATCAGTCATAGAGGAACAAAAGTACACTTTGAACCCTTGAAAAAAAAGGTTCTGCTTCACAGTCTTTTTTACTCGTCGGTAATCGATAGTTGAATGGAATTTTTCATAGGATCTTCGAGACTACAGTTGTAAATTTATCAAATACGAAGAAGAATCCTTCAGGGGTCAATAAAATCTACAGCTAAATATACAATTCCGAAACATTTTAACTGCCTTTAATCAATTTTCGTTCAACTTTGTTTTTTCAGTTTCGCCAAAAAAACATCTATTCGTTTTTACTGTGATTGATTTCTTTTACCGTGGCGCTCTCTGTAAAATGAGACCAATCATTTTATTTCTCTCTGCGTATTCTCATCGTTTCATCTCCCCGTTTAACTTTACGAACATGTATCTACTTCCTTTCTGTCTCACCCGGTTTCTCTCACTTCCATAGAATTCGTTTTTTTTTCAACAATTTTCCTTTCATACATTATGTTTCATCATCCGTTTTTGCTTTCATATTTTCGTCCAGTTGCGAATGGTTTTGAACGAGGTCGACCTTTTGGGCTTCCGCATGATGAAAGGTGGTGGAATATCTCTCGGGGGTTGGTTTTGCACACACAGCCGTTGCCGTGGATGGTCTACGATGGTACATACAACGAGTGATCTGTAAAAAAAAATACAAAGCGAAAAATTGGCATAATGTGGAAAAGAGACAGAGGAAAACGCGCGAGAATGAAACAGAGAGGAGAAGAGAGATTGGAAATGGGATGGTTTTAAAAGCTAATGCTGAAAATGGTCGAGGGTATTGAATCCGTGCTTATTAGCATTCGTTGAGGAGGCGGGGGGGGGGGGGGGGGATGTGTGGGATTGCGGAGGGACTAGGGAGCCCATAATGTTGGACCTCCGACCATTTACTGTACGAATGCAATACGCAAGTGTGTAGGTGATACAAGAGGGTAGGCGAGTGCCCAGAATACTGAGGGAAAATCCACTATGGCAACAGTAACATACCAGAGAGATTAAAACGAGAATAGGAAAATTCAGATTTTTTTCATTATCAAGGCTCAGTCTCTGATTGGCTCGTTGTACATGCTGCTTATTATAAAATATCCAATAATTAAGGAGTTTCGGTACAAGTGGCAAAATGTAACCATTTATTTAAAATTTATACAGTATATTCTTTGACATATACTGGATGTATCGTCCAAATTTTAAATCGATCATCTACATCGTTTTTGTAAAATTAAATATAAAAAAAACACTTTTTAACATGGTGAGATGCCTACGGTCATTAGTGAACGATAGTTTTACGAATGGAATACTGAGAAAAAATGTTAAAAACTAATTGAAAAATTGACAAACCACTAAGTATACTATTGTAATTCCGGTATCCAAAAATTAAATAATTCGTCTACATGGTTTATTAATTATTCATTTATTCATCAACGAAAACGGTGAGTTTTCCTCCCATCGACCGAACGAACAGGCTTTTTTTATTTGTTTTCGATGAAATATTGCTATGTGAAGTTGGCGTTTTGCTTGAAAACAATAGAATTGTACCGAAACCCCTTAAAATATGCGAAAATTTGTATAAAAATTTGTGCTAATTGTTGCGTATCTATAAATCGATAGCTAAGCAATTATAATTCGATGAATCTTGTTAAAAAAAGGCTCCTAGTCCAAAACAAAAGTATCATGAAATATTAATAATCCTATGGTTTATTTCATGATAAAAAAGGAAAGAAAATTTGTAGATGTAAGTCGATGACTTTTTAAATTTTATTCATGCTGTTTGGGCACTGAAACTTTTGTCGTTGTCCTTAAAGTACGGAGAATCTCTGGGGGGAGTAGGTAAGAGGTCACGTCGTCAACAACGCAAGACCAAAAAGTAGGTACAACAATATATGAGTATATATCTATGTTATCAGCCGAAAACCACAAATTTAGTGCTTACAACGGGATGTTTCCGGTGGAGAAGGTGGAGAGAAGGAGTTTAGAGAAGCTTGCCGGCGGTGAGACAGTGCTGGGGCAAGGACCGTTGCTTCGCCTTAATAGAGGTAAACTCTTAAACTCCTCGGCCCATAAATCTCGTCTCATTAACATAACGCATTAGAAGAGTCAGAGAGAGAAAGAGAGAGTGAGGAAGGGAGAGAACGAAAATGTATACAGGAGAGAGTATAAGAGACGAAAAATGAGGAGGTCGGACGCGTGCTTGGTGCAATTAAGTAAGTGTGCCATTTTCGAGCGTTGAACATGTTTCACATAGTAGAGAGAGAGAGAGAAAGAGAGAGAGAGAGAGGGAGCAAGACATCTTTTGCTAAGTTGCCACATATACCCCTGGAGCATACGCCACAAAAGAGATCTCCTGGCTCTTGGGTCCTCGAGGGATTTTGCCAGGAGCTTTTTGGGATGTTCTTCATCGAGTCTTCGGCTAGGCCCACGTGCAATTTCCCTTCGGCCTCACCTAGTGTATATTTTGGTGCAACTATATGGGGCTTGATCCCCTCTCTTTGATTGATCGCACCGTCAATATCCCTCGGAGCTATTCCTGCTTGGCATTATTACTTAACGTCAAAGGACGCGAGCTTATATCGTATATGTTCCATCATAATATATCCAATAGTTAGTAGGACCTACATCCTTTGATTTCGAGATGAAACATACATTTGCATCCAAATTGAAATAGATATTTCATTGAAGTCTGTTGTTCTAATAAAAACTAATGTAATTAATTCTTTGTTCACTGGAAAGAAGTAGTGTCGATGCACTGAGAAAAAAAATGTTGTATCAACGAAATGTCTCATTAGGGGGTGTCAATGAAATTTATGATGGACATAATGTTATAAACTATTAAATAAATACACTAGTTTTAGATCAAAAAATGCACGAAGAAAACGGATCTGTTTTATCAAGTAACATTTAAAATGTTCTTTTAAAATATCCTCCATACTTTGTACAGAATATGAGAATTTAGGCAACAGTCACAATGAGGCATTGCAATTTTTTAAACTCACAGTTTTCTTTTGAGTACGATGTAAATAGTGATGTATAAACAAGAAATTATATTGTGCGCAAAAACAATATTTCGATGTGCCTTCATGAAATATTTACAATGCCCTTTAGGAACTATAACTGATGAGTAAACATGCTTTGAAACTGAGAAATTTTGAAAACCAGCATAGTAAAAATCCATCTTTAATAAAAGAATAAATACCAAATGAGTGTCAGATTTCAAAGCTTTGTATAGTGTTTCATGATAGAACTAGTTCTCTGGTATGTTGCTTGATGGCTAACGTAACTGTTACTCTTATTAGACATGTATTAGCTGCTCGATTCTCTCTTTCACCGCTGCGTGGCGCAGAGCGCCCAGATTTTTCTTACACAAGGCATCACTTTGCGGCGATCTTTAATTTCACGAGCCAAACAAGTTCGGTCGTTCGAATCAATTCTGTCAAAGAATTTGGTAACGAATATTTATTTTTACCTAAAACATATATGCATGACTTGATGCTTTCTCTATACACAGAGAATTAACATGTCATGTAAAGATCTAACAGGCTGCACCAAGCAAAATAAATGATTCGTTTTAACTGCATATTAAATTATCTAATGCATGTCATTCCAACGCATTTTTTACTATGTCCACTTTAGGATAGGTAACCCTGGTCCTGTTCAATGGATGAGTCGAATTAGGAAGTCAGATATTTGACAATATTACGAAGTTCGAGATTTTTACCATGTCACAATATCGGGGAGGGTCGGGCAAAGTGGAATACCCGGGCAAAGCGGAACACCCTCCCCCCCCCCCCGAAAAAAGTGAAATTTCTTTTTTTAGTAGAAAACTGCAAAATTCGATTAGGACTGATATTTCTAACATGAAAATTAAAATATATTTATTAATAAAAAAAATGAATAATCAACGAAACTTTGTATGAACAAAATTTTTTTTTGGTGCAAAACGGAGATGTGAATATCTGACTAGCGTAAGAACACTGCTAACAGTGCTGTAAGCATGTTTCAAAATTACTAATTCTTTATTGGACTGATGCAAAATTTTTTTTACTTTATTTTATTTTCTTGCTCGTACTCGTGTTTTCTTTGGATATTAATGGAACAAAAATCTGTTTAAAATTGAGCTCATCAATATTACTCAATATTTAGGGGTGACTCTCTTGACTTTTATTGATGTTTTATTTTTTTTTAATGTTTTTTTTAACTCTCTTTTGTAATTTCCCCTACATTTTGATGCTACAATGACAAAATTTACCATGTCACGAAATATACATTCTGATACCACAATGACGAAATTTACTATGTCGCTATATACATTCTAACGCTATGCTCATTGTGAGAAATGCATGTGTAGATCTTATAAACCAGTATGCCAAATACTAAATAAGGCTATATGAATCACAGCATTTTTACTATACCGGGTAGAACTTTTTTTTTTCGATGTTTAAATAAGTATACTAAAGCTCAATACTGTCCTCAAAATACTATGTTATTTTAGCATTAATCCTTTGGATTTCTAACAGTATTTGTTTGAATTTTCGTCCCCGTTTTCTCCGTGTATACACTTATTCTCACTGAGTTGAAACTGCGGTTGAATGAACAAAATTCTTTCAATAACATTAATTACTATTGAATCAACAATATTTGTTTTCAGTGTAGAACTAAAATTATCAGCTATTATTAATTTTTGTTGCTTTTATAAAAAAATTAGTTTCACACTATTTTTCGTTTCGATAACAATTGAATAAATCATTACTTTTCGATGAGAGTGCAAGTGTGCTTTATATTTTTTTGGGTTTTTGTAACCAATCGTCCCCGCGATTGTACTTCCTCGGCACAGGGTCCTTCCCTCTTAGCCTCCCCTTTCTTTCCAACTATTCCTCTACTCTTCCCTCCATTCTCCCACACATGCGGCTGCAGCCGACTTAATCCCGCACTGTATCGCATTTACCGAGGGCGACGGGAAACTGCAGAAAACCTTGCCGATACAGCCGGTGCCCGACTAATCTCCACGGGTGGCAAAGCAAGCACGCTCAAATACGGCCACCAGAGGCGCTCAGGCAGGCACCTCCTCAGCTGTGATGCAATGAGCCAGCCAGTGCATGGCTAGAGAGCAACCATCCGCACGATGAGAACCGTCCAAGGGAGGCCACCAAGCCGTACACCGACCGCTCATGCATCACAGAGAGGTGTTTGGCCATGGATTTATGAAGGTGGAATCCGAACCACCCGGGATTGCAGCAGAAACACTTGAAAAAATTTTCAAATTTTCATTGGTGTTTTGGCCGGGATTCGAACCCGGGACCCGCGGCGTGCGAGTCCCAGCCCTTATCCACCAGACCAACCGCTCTCCCGCAAGTGTGCTTTATATTTTATTTTTTAAGAAACGGTAGTATTATGATTGAAATTGTTTCCTCTCACTCGAGTAAAAAGTTTCGTGATTCGTCAATTGATTTATGCGACAATGCTGAATAGTACTAATTTAAAATATCTTCGATATTACTTCGAGGGGGGATTTAAGTTTCGTAGATGCATCGAAGCCGAACCATTGAAGCGTTCTCCGGTAAAAGTTTGCGTACTCGGGAAGTAGTTTTATATTAAATAATGTGTCCTATATATAAACTCCCGAGAGATCGTAGAATGAATTGCGAGGGCGCACTCCCGACTGACCAAATATCATTAGGGGGATTATCCTCGAGAGAAAAAAAGTGAAAGTGCATTTATAGACGACTGAATATTTTTTCCCAGACTTTCATCAATTCGACATTGTTCACAATAGTTAAAAGTTCGAAACAACTAACATACGAAAACATTCGAAGTTTGAAAAAACATTATTTATCGCAAAAATTTATCAATCCCTAATCGTTAATTTATAAAATTTACTCCGACTCGAATTTCGATTGGGAATGAGTTTTGATCGATGGTACTTCAAGATTATGACAGTGCTAATGCATTTCTCTTGTTCCAGTTACTTCTCCTTGCAAAATGATAAATTCGTGTGTTCTTCGTAAACTGTATCAAGGATCGCAGTATTATTGTACATGTATTTGAGGTTGCAGCAGTAAAGGGCGATATTTGGGCTACACACGTGGTGTCACTAATGCCGTTTCACAACGATGCGCACTGTCCACGGTAAATCTCGTTTCGCGGCTCGTGACTCTCCCTGTTATGGCACCGAGCACCCCACTCAGTTTGCTATATATGCATATATCTGTTCATGGAATGAATATCGAGGTAAAATGGAACACTCGAGCCAAATGGCATAAATCATTATTTAACGAAGTTACGAAATGACTATTTTGTGAATTTTTTTAACGAGTTTGTTAGTACTTAAATGAGGTCTACAGAAAGAAATTATTTCTGCTGCAAAGAATCAATTGGATTAAGCACCATGATCAATAAAAAATAACCGAATTTGATGTCTAATATATTACTTTCTCAATAAGATTAAAATTAAAATTTGACTGTGTTGAAAGTAAAAAATATATTTACATTCAAATTTAAGCTAATATTTATGTAGACATTTTTTTCATTCTCAGGGCTCCATTTTGCCCCATATTTTCACAGGCACCTTGCTCTAAATCGCGTGCGTGGTTACCGCACAGTGAGTTGCAAGTGCAGCTCGACAAGAAAGGAATGAAAAGTGGGTATAGGGGTGGTTTGAAAGCCCCTTGCGCAATAAGCAAGGGTGAAATAATAAAGCATAGCAGTGAGAGTTTTCATCCGTAGTAGTACACGTGCATCGTACGCATGTGCGAAAGAAACAAAGAAATAAATAATGCTCATCGCGAAATAGTCCTTTCGCACACTTTATCTCCGTTCTTTGCTGACAAATGTTTTACAATTACGACGTAGAAATGAGATTACATCGTGCTATTACCTTTCGTTATGTTTTTTTCTTCCTTCTTGCTTAAAACAAAGTTGAGAACACGTGGGGAGAGGAATGAACGACAAAAGCGATAAATCTGGTGAGACAGGTCCGAAGATTTGATGCAAGTCATGTTTTTTCACCGTACTGGAACAATTAAAAACAATTTGATATTTAATTACATTCTATTTTTTATTTTCAAATTAAAGAATGACAATCAAAAATATAATTTTCTGTATTAATTCTGTTTTAAAATGACAGTGCTTAAAAAAATCATACAGATTTTCGATTAGTATTCCATTTATGCACGAAAGGCCTTGACATCTATCCAAGACAGTGGAAAAAAAATATGTGAGCAAAAATATCGTACATCTAACGATGTTTTTGTGCCGAACAATATTTCTTTAAGAACGTTCTCTCATAATGAGAATATGATATTTTTCGTTAGTGAGTTTAATATCTTGGAGGGTAAAAGCAAAATATAAGATACACTAACGACTGGACTCATGAGGAGGACGTAATGCTTCTAGTCTTAATATTACTCGTAAGGAGTTTTTCTTTACCCTTGTGGGGTGTAGATTCACGACCCTTCTACTCGATTTCTCATGGAATCTAATACACTATATTATAGTTGTACGCACTCTCACTTGACTGCAAAGCATACATATATTGTTACAATTATATACACATACATAAATATATGTATATATTCACTATTGCGTGCATGGTCAGCCTCTCGCTAACACCGATATTCCGGCGTTAATATGGCGTTATCGTCGTGTAGTATAAGTTACGAGATAGGGGAAAAAGAGCATCATCAGTACGAGAGAGAAAGAAGGAGAACGAATAGAGAAGGACGAAAAGCTAGAGCCCACAACGTGGCGTTATAGCCTCGTACTGATATGTCATATATTATGAACCAGAACCATCTAGATAATTATATGAAATGAACGAGAATGCGTATGAGCCTTGTGGCCATTGGCTCTTTCGCTTCTGTATAATAGGAAGTGATAATTTGCGGATAAGTGTGATGTATTTTCTTGTTTTGCCGCGTCGGGTGCTTTTAATAATGAGTACTGCTGTAGTAGCAGCAACAGAGCTCTTTATAGTTTTATGTATGTTTAAATATATATTTTATATATATATATATCTACAAAAATATGCTGTGTGCGAAACAACCGAAGGATATTAATTTTATCACGCGTATTATGTATTATCATATTTTTATAAATTTTATATTAATAATTTACACCGGTATACAAAATTTGGAAATAACGATCTCCTGTTTTCGAAATTTCCACCTATGTTTGCTGTTTTTTTTTAATGTTCCTGCGTATATCCTTGTGGGTTTTTACGAGCCTATCACATCAGTTTAACCGTCCTTTTCTTTATTTTTTATTAAAAAGTTCCTTGTATCAAAAGAGGAGTTAGTTTTTTAAATATTGTTTCACTTGATTCAACTTTGTGAAAATATTTGAGTTTGTTTAGATTTGAATAATTTATTATCGATCAAACATAAAATTGATTCTTGCATCTCTTCGCTGGTATACCGGAAACTCGTGCGACAAAGACAGGAAGTTTATTACACTTGATTGATTTCTTAAGCACGTGTATACGTTTCCTATGTCAGTAAAAAGGATTCCTTTGCCTCGTGTTCGAACCATGTGTATTAAGGGAGGATGAACCCTTTTAGCGAAGACCTTTCATTCGACCGATTCAAGTAGCCCAGTACACAGAGTATTCGGATGACTAACGATCGAACGATAAACGAGGTGTTCGGATGTCTTGGTGCTGTTCCGCCTATTGACCGATTAATAAAGGCACTCGATCGGTTTAATTAGGCACGTGACTAACGAGACACAGGAGACGCCTTCCGCTAGGTGTCCTTAGGGCTTCCTTCCTTTTTCACGATCAAACGAATTTCAACGGAACGCTCCTTCGTACGAAATAAAATGATAGTCTTTTCAATGAAGTTTAAACATCTGGGGTGAAATCGTTTTGGAATGTATATTCCTTTTTTAAGTAGTTCAAGGTCACCCGCCCTTTCATCCTTCAACAAACTTCAAATTCTAGCGAAACTTGGCATATTTAGTTCACAATATTCAATTTACAATCACATCATTACTATCAATCTGAAATGATAAATATAGAGATTCTTCATCGGGAATCACTCGAATGTGTAAGTCCAAGTATCATTGACTTCAATATAGAGGACCAAAAGTCAAGTTACATAACTAGAATTCAATCAAACGCTCTGTACCTTGTACGAATAAACGTTAAGGGTAAATCGATGGGAATATATATTCAGCAGTTGTCGGTATTATCGATGAGAGAGGAAGAGAGGGAGAATTTGGAGAAGACCACGTTCGGAAGGTTGCTCTTGTGCGAAGAAGAGGAAGCGTAAGGAGGACGAGATCCATATATACATATATGTTATCAAACGGTGGATAAAGGTAATGCGCGTCGTCGTTGTGGTATATGGCAGAGAAGGAGGTTTCTATATAAACCGGTGCGGAGCTTCGAGACTATCGATTTATTTTCGGCGACACTATTGGGTCACGGGGATCATTGTTATGCTAGGAGTTCGGCGAATCCATTATTCAGACGGTCTCGTGGCTATCTGTGTTCGTTGGTCCTGCTCAACCACCATGAACCTCTTCGGCACTGATATACATATATCTCTATGCGACTTTATATATGTACATATATATAAATGTTCTTTAGCATCAGAACCACCAAAACTAGAATCAGCGTCTCGTGCCCGAATGTTGTCCCCCTACAACCCTCCCTACCCCCAACCCTTCCCTCTTTCCTCCTCCGGATTGTAATTTCTTGCTTGCTCGTTTCCATATCAATGAAGCCTTTCTATGTAATTCACCGAGAACGATTCTCTCTATTCGCATTGCTTGGCGGTTCGCACCACCTCGGACAATTCTGAAATTGCATTTGACGCGGGCGTCGCTTCCGCGATCGCATTTCTCCTTCCTATCCTCTATCGGTCTACAATTCTCCATCATCTCTGTATCTGTATATATAGGATGTATATCGACTTTCCGATACACTCGAGAGTTCCCAATTGACTAGTACAGAGTTTGAGAGTCTCGGTATTTATATATACTAAAGGCGTTGAAAGATAAATACATGTATTCATTCATGTATGTCTCTATATGGATACATATATTTACGTCTGATATTAATGAGAGCAATCCAGGGTACAGGAAGTCTCTCAACAATGCCTTGTTCCTCCAGCCAGTGAGAATGCGATTTCGCATTTGTTTCATCCGCCACGAAATTATAAACTCAACGGTCCAAATTTAGATTTCGATTTACTTGCACGCTCTGAAAGTTCCGATTACCATGTATCACACGTTATCAGGCATGTGATTAATACCACTTTAGTTGACAGTATGGATTCAGGGCGATCGATACTTGTGTATTTTGGTTATAAAAGCAATGGAAGTGTTTCGACACTTACAGTGGCGTGCAAAAGTTTCGGGCCACCCTATTTTTTATGCATATTGAACAGAAATATGGTGGTGGGAGAAAAACAAACGAATAATGATAACACGTAATCACTTATATTTAGAAACAATAGGTTGTATACATTGATATCGACCTTAAATCATTAATTGTTCAACAATTTTTTATGACTGGCTGTGCAAAAGTATTGGGCCGCATACTTTTGGGTATGAAAAAAATAACAAAAAACTTGAAAAATAAGGAAGCATGTCTTGGTCTTCTCTACTCGACTCAATACTTTGTTGCCATGCCCTTAGCAGCGATGACTGCAGCGCACCGACGAGGCATAAACCCAATTAGTTGTTTGATTCGTTCTTGTGGCAATTTTTTCCATTCAGTTCGCAAATGGTTCCACAATTCCGTTTTGTTGGAGTAATTTTTCATTCCAACACGATGCTTAAGGTCTTGCCACAGGTGTTCAATAGGATTTAAATCCGGTGACTGCGATGGCCAGTCAAGAAGGCGGACTTTCCGGCTTTGAAGAAAATTTTTAACAAGACGCGAAGCGTGTTTCGGATCATTATTGTGTTGAAAAACCCAACCACGCGGCAAATTTTTCATTGCAAATGGGAGCATATTATCTTGTAGTATGTCCTTGTATATTACAGCGTCCATATTGCCATGAATTTCCACCAGCGGACCAACGCTATCATAAGAAAATGCTCCCCAAACTTTAATGTTTCCGCCACCGTGTTTTACGGTAGGAATTTGGTACCTTACATTATATCTGGTACCTGCTGGACATTTTACGTACTTCCGTCCATCACTTCCGAATAATTGAAATTTTGATTCATCGGAAAAAAGTACTTTCCGCCAATCTGATACCGTCCAGCGCTGATATTTTTTCGCAAAATCTAATCTAGCCTTCTTATTCTTTTTGCTAATCAATGGTTTTTTTACATCAACACGTCCAATCAGCCCCGCAGCTTTGAGACGTCGAAATACCGTACTCCGACTAACATCAGCTAAATTTTGACTTCGCAATTCCCGGGAAACATCTGCAGCACTTTTTCGTGGATCTACAATGCACTTCCTTTTTATAATTTTGTCGACGCGATTCAAAGTTTTTCGCGGTCTACCGCTCCGATTTTTGTCACACAGTGAGTTTGTTAATTTATATTTAGTAATAATACGATTAACGGTACTTTTGCCAATAGTTGAAGTCTCCGTAACATCACGAGAACTTTTTCCTTCTGACGAAAGTTTCAACACGATTTCACGAAGCTGAATATTCGTGTGTTTCGGCATTGTGGCAGAAAGGAGACCGATTTTCCATTATAGGACATGTTTTGAAACTAATGAGGAATAAAATGTAAACAAACCGTGCGTACGAAGCCGCGGCGATATAGTGGCCCGATACTTTTGCACACCGACCAAAGTCATTCCACGTTGTTACCTTCATTCTAACTCTCTTGAATATTTTGAACAATGAACGAGTGGAGAAATAAAATATTTTATCAATTAACTGAAAAAAATAGGGTGGCCCGAAACTTTTGCACGCCACTGTAAGTGCGCTGTGGCGAAGTTCTGCATTTTCAGTTTCGGTAATATTGTACCCTAAAATAGTGTTTTGTAAACTGGTCGATGGTTTGCGTCGTGTACGAATTGGATGGATAACTTTTTTTTTCGTAAAATCATGCTCGTTCCTTCATTGGAAAAAATTATATATGGAACATTAGTTGAGAGTGAAATAGAATTTTCCAGAATTATTATTCCACGTGTGAGACAAAATTCTGAGACTTTGCAAAATGTTACTGAATTTTTGGCTGCAAGATTTCAAAATGATACTTACGTAAATGTTATGTTGTGTTTTTTTTTCATTGTCTTAAAGATTTCTTGATTTTCTTGAATTGAGTTCCTTGAATGGAGTACCGCTTTTCAAAATTCGCGGTGACATCTATTCTTCGTATACTAATTTTGTCTGTATTGAATGGAAAGAGATTGCTTTGACAATTCATAACAATTAATCATGAAGATCGGCATGCTGTATTTTCGTTCACTAGTATGTTTTGCTTTTATGGCTGAGTCTGAAAAAAAATGGCTTGGAAGATCGAGAGCGAACGTCTGGAAAATCGGAATAAAATGATCTACCGAATATCGTAGACAAACTAGCATAGAGCTCGATCAATTTGAAAAGAAAATAAAAGAGGTATGCAGATGAGAGACGGAGACGAACGGGTTCATGTCGACGATGCATTCTGCTCTCTCTCTCTCTCGCTCTCTCTCTCTCTTTCTCTCTCTCTCCTCCCCTCTCTCTCTCTCGCCTCTAACAAGTGGAACGTGAACGAACTTTACCGCTCGCGTTTCGTCCCGTCGACTCTCGGGCGCGACAATATTTTACAACGATAAATTATTGCGACAAGCGCGGGATCCCCGCTGAATGAGGGGAACACAAATCACGCACCACCCACCCACGCGAGGCTGAAAATTCACCCTCTAATTCTCTCCCCCCCCCGCCCCTCTCGCTCTCTCTCTCTGTTCTCTGTCTCACTTTCATGGTGCGTCTACGCGCGTTTATCTCTTTTTATTTCCGACCCCTTTCGACGACTTGTTTCAAGTCGGCTTACCCATAATTTTGTATTGTTATCGCAACTCGATACATTATGCAATACCTCAATATTCCGAGGCTTACACCTGAGTAGAGATATTTTAATGAAATCGAGCGCCGGAGGGAAGAAATAGTCCGTATGCAATATCCGAGAATATGAGATATACCAGAATATGCTTCTATGGACTGAAATAGGGGACTCGGATTTATGAAAGAAGTATTCAAGCAAAAGTATGAACTGTAAATAAAAATGTTTAAATGTATTTGTTGGAGCAACAGTTTTTTTTATAACAATTTATTTATAACTTATTTATATATTTATATATTATATTATATATAATATATTTATATATTATATATATATATATATTATATATATAATATATATATATATAATATATTTATATATAATATAATATATATTATATATATATTATATATATATTTATATATATATAATTTATAAATATAAATTAATTATAACAATTGCATTGGTTATAGAAATGAATAAAAGTTTGAACAAACGTCGAATCGGTTTCACTGAATTGTATTCGACTGTTCTATTTGGTTACGTTCCTATTTAAACGAACGAATTCACTCGTCCAAAGTCCGGTTTATTCGTACGTCAATGCACCTAATTTTCAATGTTCTATTTTTTACATACTTTTCCATACCCTCTATTGCCGTTTGAGTCAATAGGTATATATTTTTACCGAACGTGGATGATTATGGCACGCTGTTTTGCTATTTATTAGCTTCATAAAAATGAAGTCAAATAAAAAATATACTAAATGAAAATTCCTTAAAAGATTTAATATTGTGTCTAGATGTAATATTAATTCATCGAATTCATATTCAATTACCACTGAATTAGATATACCATTTAATATTATGTCTCGACATAATTTTAATCCCGAATTAAATTTTACTCTGAGGTGAAATAATTTTTGAGAATTAAAATTATGTACATAATTTTAATTCCTAAACACAAATGATGTACGAAATTTTATTTTTAAATTCGTTCGAATTGAAATTTGGGGTACTTAAAATTTGGGGCAATTAAAATTATGTACATAATTTTAATTCTCGAATGAAAGTTTAGGGCAATTTAAATTTTAATTTGAGAATTAAATTTATGTAGATAATTTTAATTGCCCCAAATTTTAATTCTTAAATTAAAATTATGTACATAATTTTAATTCCAGAATTCAAAAATAAATGAAATTGAATTTGCAAATGTTAATTCATTCAAATTTTTATTCAGGAAATAATATTTAAATAAATTAAAATTTGAACGCAATAAAATTTGCATGAATTAAAATTTGAGCGAATTAAAATTATGTAGATTATTGTAACTAATCTAAATTTTAATTGAAGAATAAAAATTATGTATACAATCTTAATAATATCGAAAAATTAAATTAAGCTCCAAAAATTAATTCCAGAATTGAAATTATATACACAATTTTGAGACTCGAATTTAAATTTGAATGAATAAAAATTTTGTACTTAATTTTAATTTAAACATTTTAATTATGTACATAATGAAAATTATCAATAAATATTTTGTCTAGACATAATGACAACTTCATGCGATTTAAAATTTAGTTTAATTCATTGAATTATTATGACTGTGGTATTCTAATTTGACTTTGAAAATTCATTCTGTCGAAGTATAATTTTAATTCACCAAATTTTTATTCGGCCTTAATAAATTCTTGAATCGTCAATTCGTGTGATGTCGTACCGCAATATTAATTTACTGAATTATTTTGTGACTCATTAAATTTTAGTCTCACAATTTTTATGACTGTTGAGCTGAATAAAAATGCATAAATTTTTTCTTATAACATAATAAAAATGAATTAAAATTATGTCTAGACAAAAAATTAATTCAACGTTTTCTGTATCCTTCCCTGTGTATTTCGAATTAATTTTGCTCTTGACTAAATTAAAATGGTTTCGGAGATTATTAGTTTCAGTTTTAATGAGATATTGTATTTTCATTTGAGGTTGAAAATTTCTAATAATTTCTAATTTTTAGTCCTGGATCCGATTATGGAATATTCGTTGTATTTTATTGGTACAACGGGCATTATTGTTTAATTGAAACAAAATCTCAACCGTCTTGTGACATGATGAATGCTCATCAAGAGCCGCGGCAGCATAGTCCAGGAAAGATAGCACCAAAAGTGAGATCGCTCACCAAAAAATCCTGATAATGGATTTTTCAATTGGAACATGTTGCCCCTAACTAAGTGTCCCCCTGGTCTAAGTGTAAATCCCTAAGTGGCCCCTAAGTGTAAATCCAAGTTTTCGTCTCGGAGAGGGGGGGCGGGGTGAGCGTTAGCCGCCATCTTGAAAAACGCGTTCTTACAAATTGCAAAAAAAAAATCTCATGAACGGTGTGTTGTACGATAAAAATGATATGAACCTTTTTTGTAGAAAATTATATTTCCTATAATATTTATTTGAATTTTTTTTCTCTATATTTAATATTTTCCTAGATATAGTCAGTTAAACAATTCCAATTGTTGTTTTTGTTAAATATCTTGATAATGGTTGGAAATACAAAAAAATAGTAGTAATTAAACTTGTAGAGAATGAAATTCTCTTCAAATTTTATTCGAATATTTTTTTCGGAAAATGAATAGTTAATGAGATAAGTGTAATAAAAGTTGCCGTCACGTATGCGAAATCAGCGATGAGTGAAAATGTTGCTTGGTGCACGTAAAAAAAAAGTCGAATCGAAGAATTTTATTATGAAAGGATAACGATACTTAGTTAATTCATCAGAATGACGAATATTGCTGACCGCGACAGTTGTTATTGATAACAAATATTATTGATAACAAAAATATTTAACGAAAACAAGAATTGGAATTGTTTAACTGACTATATGTAAAAAAATATTAACTATAGAGAAAAAAGTTTTTAATAAAAGTTATAGAAAATATAATTTCCTACAAAAAAGGTCCTTATCATTTTTATCATACGATACACTGCTCATGAGATATTTGCATAAACGTGTTTTTAAGATGGCGGCTAACGCCTCCCCCCACCGAAACGAAAACTTGGATTTACACTTGGGGGCCACCTACTAACATATTCCGATTGAAAAATCCATTATCAGGATTTTTTTTTGCAAGTCCCTGTTTCCTGGACTAACGGCTCGACGCCAAGTATTGAAAAAAGAAAGCCAGCGCTAGCCCTGCCGTACACTTATATACTCGAATATGACGGTTTTCGGACTTTTCTTTTTTTATCACATACGCTGATTAATGAACAAAATCCAGTTTTATGGATTATGTAAAAAGAGATGAAATCAGATATCATTTAATGATTTTTCGTAATTAAAGTGAACCTAATGAGGTTAAAATAACTGTGAATTGATAAATATCGATATATTTTCTTTTTTTTTCTTCGTAATATTATTTCTTAATGTTTATATTTTTATCTGTTTTCAAAAAATATTATATTGCTTCCTAAATTCACACATACGCATCCTTGAACTTAATTTTGTTCTATTTGTATAAAGTTTTTTTTCAAACTGGAACAATTTTCTTTGATTATTCATAAAATATCAGTGTAGCTGAGTTGATTATATTTTTGTTGTGAATTTAATATTGAAATAATGTCATCTCTGAAACTTTTCTCTCAGCAGTGTTAATTCACTCTCTCAAGTAAGAACGGAGATCTTCAAGAGTTCCGCATTTATATTATGTACTTTGTGCAAAATTTTACGAGGCTGTCCACATAGAAATTCGTAAGAAATCTGGATTGTCCGTTGACACTCTTTCAAACGAACGAAAGTTCGAAGGCAGCCTGTCGGATCACGGTTAGAAGAGTCGGTGGATGCGGGAGCCAACGTTTCAAATATATTCTCGAGGGACTATAAAAGTTTACGAAATTCGTCACTGCAATTAGATGACCAACGAGAGTGCTTAAGCTCGTGACAGAGCTGCATACATATATATATATATACATGCTTGTGATTTCAGACTCGGAAACTTCGAAATAAGCCCCGTTATATAACGTGAGGAAACTAAAGCGAAGTAAATATTTTATAAAAACATACTGTTCAATATTTCTAAGTTTTTTGGAGAAAAGCATCGACTTTTGATATTTTTCCATTGCGCTACTGCTGAGATTATTCAAAACAATTTATTTCATACTTAAAACACCGTTCTTATTCATAACAAGGGTGTTAATACCTTAAGAAGTGTTCGATGGCTGAAAAACTTCGAAATTAAATAAATAATGGATTTTACTGTTTATGCAAATTATTCAGCGGATTCAAAATATCAAATTTTGCACGATATTTTCGAAGTATTCGTTTTGCACAAGTTGTGGCAACGAAATCCCAGTTCTGCTCCACATCTGAATTTTGTGTACAGTTTTGCGTTTTCCATTGCCTTCAGCGTTCGTTCTCGTAATCGCGAACATCACAAGAGATTTCAACATTGGACAATTTCGTCTATCCTTCCACCAATGTGATTTCGTCTCAACGTTTACACGTTGCGCAGAGATACGTGCGCAGATTCATTTTAGATTTTTTTATATTCGGAGATGTCGCGAGATTTCTGGGAAATCTTGGTCCTAAAGCCGTAGAGACGATCGTCGGTTTCTTATTCCTCTTTGCCCAACATCCTTTCACTTGACACGATATATATATATATACGAAAAACGATAAGGATATTACCCTGTTATCATCGCTTTCTTTCCTTGTCTGACTTTTGTTTCCTGGCTATATGAGGCCGTAACGCGAATACGACGACTCTTGTCGTTCTGCAAGCTTCCAAGTTTTTACTTGTGGTGGCGATGACGCGGAAAGCGGAATGTCTCGAAACCCGGGCAAATTCTTTTGTACACTTGAAACCCGTTGTTTCATGCTATTTTATTAGTTCATACTTTCATTCCTGGTGCTCTTTATTTACGTGTACAGTCTTTTCCATATGTTACTTCGAAAACTATTTAGTACATGGAATTGTAATGAGAAAAGTTTTTAATAATTTTTTTCTGTGATGTACAGTTGTTCAGATGTGAATTAATTGGTCAAAACTAATGAGGAGTTTCGTTGACAAGAAGTTAGCTTTGGTAGTGCAGAGTGCAGCATGGTTTTTACTATTTAATGAAAAACTCGTCAACGTGGTATTGAATGAAAAAATAGATAAGTACGTCCGCGTAAAAAAAATCTGTCTGGACAAGACGTCTGGGCGAGAGTCTCGGCGAGTCGTCTGGCTGAGAACGGTTTCTGAGACTCTTTTAAATTCTTGCCGAGAGTCTCACCGAGACAGTTTCCAAGATTTTTGTCAAATTTTTACGAGAGTCTCGACGAGTTTTTTTGAAAATATTTTTTGAGAGTCTCGCCGAGACTGTTTCCAACATTGAAAAAAAATTTTTTTTGGGAGTTTCGCCGAAATTGTTCCCAAGATTTTTTTTGAATCTCGCCGAGACTGTTTCCAAGATTTTTTGAAATTTTTTTTTTAGTCTCGCCGATACTGTTTTCAACATTTGAAAAAAATTTTTTTGGGAGTCTCGCCGAGACTGTTTCCAAGATTTTTGGAAACTTTTTTTTTCTCTTTACATCTATTGATGGTGATAATGAATGACATTGGATGTGAAAACCTTTTCAAGGCCTTAGGCAAGGCAAAGTGCAATAATTGCAACATCGTTGGTCTTTGGGAGCAGACCATAGCCTGTGATTTGATAATATTGAGTCGAAATCCCGACGAGACTATATAGAAATCGGGCGGACTATCCGTGAACGCGAAAGAAGGCCACCTGTCGAGTAAAATTGGAAGCTCTATAAGCTTTTGTTTTTCCGGCTGGTAGGCGGCATCGAGCTATTGTCGTTCGCGTCTTCGTATAGCCTACCCGATTCTTACATAGTCCAGTTGGAGTTTTATCTTGATATAAAAAATCGCATCACTAATCGTGTTGTTTGATCTTATTCCGATCAATACCAACATTTTGTCTTGCCTGAAAGAATTAGATGTTTTTTCTATCTCTTAATCTTTAAACTGTGTATAGACTATGCACTATATCGTAGCAATTCCCAAAAAATCGCGCCATGAATCTCAGATAGATTTTTCTACCCAAGATTCATAGCTAGATAGAAAGTATCGGAAAGGGTCTAGGAGAGTTTCGGAAAGAGACTGTCGAAAAAGAATTTGTGAAAGTCTTGGAAAGAGTCTCGGCGAGACTATCGAAAAGAATTTCAAAAAGTCTTGAAAATAGTCCCGGCGAGTCTATCGAAAAGAATTTCGAAAAGTTTTGGAAACAGTCTCGACGAGACTCCCAAAAAAGAGTTTCAAAAAATCTTGGAAACAGTCTCGGCGAGACTCTCGTAAAAAATTGAAGAAAATCTTGGAAACAGTCTCGGCGAAACTCTAGGGAAGAATTTAAAAGAGTCTCGAAAACCGTTCTCAATCAGACGACTCGCCGAGATTCTCGCCCAGACGTCTTGCCCAGACTGATTTTTTTACGCGGGACATTTCTTTGTACAATTTCGTGATCTATTAGCTGTGTAAAGCGTAACCAGATCAACGGCACTCTTCCTTCGTTGTTCTTAAACGTGTCGGGTAATTTGAAAAAATCAGACACGGTGAAAATTCTTCAATCGTGTCCTTTCTTTTCTCGATTGCCAAATTGCCTCGGGTACAGCGCAGTCAAAAAGTGGGAAGCACGCCAAATTCACAAAATATTTCTTCATTCCACATTTTCAACGTTACGACGTTGTAAACCCAATTCGTGGCACTTGTGACTACCGCAACAAGAAAACAGGAGGATGAGGACAGAGGAAACTGCGGTTATAAGATTGATGATAAGAACGAAGTTTGATCTCGTTTTTATTCGAATTTTGCTCGTAAAGAAAATCCATAAGGGGCAAAATATGAGATTTCAGCAATCTTGTAACTTTATTGTGCATAATTGTAGATTATCCTGATTCGAATATGTGGATATACTTATTAATATATTATGGTATAAATTGAGTTGATGATTTCATTGAATTCAAACTATTCAATTCCAGATCAATTAATGACTCTACAGTCTAGTTTTGAGCGGTAATTATGTGATTTGATCTCGCTTTCTCTGGTTTCGTCCTCTATGCTTGGAAGCAAAGCCCTATAAAATCCGAAATCCTGCAAACTTGACAACAATCGCTAAATAATTAGGTTTCGTTCATGATCAAAAAATGTAAAATAGAGAAACATGAAACTGAGTATGAGGAAGTATACAAGGGTGATAATCTGCGCACGTAATAATGAAACTACGAAGCGTCGCGAACAACTTCAAAGTTGTTTATCGATAGTTCGAAACATGTCAAGTGCCCAAATACTGATTCTCTGTGGGGATAGGAAATTATGGAAACTTTAATATAATCGTACATAGTGTGACGTTGCTAACACGGCTATTATAAATTTAGTTCATGATACATAAATTATTGACAAAGAAGAAATAATGTTTATTTTCAAGTTGTCCCGACTTTAAAAAATTGACCTTGCGCATATTGTATTTATTTTCTATAGAAAGATCCAAATGACATTAGGTGAACTTAACAAATATTAAAATATACAACCTGTGTTGAATCAATCGAAGGTTTTCCGGTTCTCGACGTTTCGCTGGGCTTTATTTATTTTTTATTGTTGTTGAATTTTCGCATTTCGGTATTTAACTTGGAATGAGGTAATGGAAATTCGGGCGATAACATGTTCTTTCGACAAGAGTTTATTGAATAGGAAAAGGAGAATAACTAAAGGGCCCAAAAAAGAGGATGGGAGAGAAGGAGAGACTGAGATGAGTAAGTGGACAAACGGAGACGGAGATGTTTGGTGAGAGAAGTGTAAATTTATATATACATGTAGCTTTCGTAAGCCAACCGGTCGTGTTTTCTCGTCGCTGACGAGAAATCTTCGCGACAACGTCCCAACAATTTAATTTACATCGTGATTCACTAAGCTTGAACAGAGAGCCGAGCATCGTCGAAGATCGAGCCGACAACCTCTCGCGGCAGACAGGGAATAAATATTCGTCATCCCTTTCGCCTTTCTTCTTCCTTCCGCTGTCTCCCTTTTTCTCTTTTTCTCTTCCATCTCCTGTTTTCCTCTTCATATTGCATTTTAGAACATGCCAGGTAGCGAAATTCCATTATGCACTCCGAGCATATCTTTCTTACGTTCACTCACTCATAGTCTCGTTGTATAGGTCTTTTTAGACCACTGCTCTTCTTTCCCACTCGCTATCTCTCTCTTACTCTCGTCGCCCGACGTAATAAAGTAATAACTCATTTAAAAAATAATCAAATAACTTTTGAAAGAGCTTTCTGCCGGGAAGCCAAACATCAGTCAACCTAAAATTGCTCGGAGAAATAACGAATTTACTGGGTATCGTTTTTTTCTCATTTCAAGTGCCCTTATTCGTTCATCCGGTATTTTAGTTTACGTCACACGAGAATTTATTACTTTTATACAATTTCAGGTCAGTCTTCGAGATCTAATGGCACTCAATAGGTAGTTTTTTTCATTACAGTGGATCAGCCAGTGTCAGGAGTATGTTTCTCATCTCGTTTTCACAGAGTGAAGGAGATACGGTTTGATTAAGAATCATAGTAATGAAAAAATTAAAATAACTAAAACAAAACGACTGCTTGTTCTTTAAACAATGAGAATTAAAAAAATATATTTGCTGCATTTTATTATACTCTCTCGCGACAAAGGAACGTTTTCATCATTATGCATAGAAATTCCAGAATAACAGTTATCTCTTTGTAGATCTCTGCAAGGTAAATGTAAAAAAAAGCTCTAGTTGTAAATATAACGAGCAATCAGTGGTCGTCACTCTGTAGATATAGTAGTCTCGTTATTATTGTTGTTATTGTTATTTCGACGTTATCGGTGAGAAGAGAGGAAAAAAAATAGCTTGACCATTGGGGCGGTAGCTGAGCGTAGTTGGTAATTTCGCAGAAACTCGGGGTGAAATTGCGACGAAGTGGGAAGCGCTCGATCGATAGATCAGGAACGTCGATCTTCTCACTATCCGGGAAGATCATAAAAAAAGGTATTTAATCTTCATAAACGCCTAACCACGTCAGTCGTCTTTTTTTCCGCCTCCTTCCCTCTCTCTCTCTCTCTCTCTCTCTCTCTCTCTCTCTCTCTCCTTCGGTTCGTTAGCACAAACCTAATCTCTCATTTTGTCCCTACTTACTCATATATGTACTTGTAAATGCATCGCAGCTGACCGTATGCACACCCCGGAGTCGTAAAGATCTTGTCGCGTGCGAGAGTTCGCAATTTTTCATAACTCAGACTCGCTCGAGCGTTACCGATTGCAGAGTCCCCGCAACTGCGTTTATAATCTGCAAACATTTGCGAGGATACGAAATTTAGGTCAACCAACGAAGCCCAACAACGGGACGACAAATATTATTTTTCCGCCTATCCGTGAATAGGAAAATTATCTGTTATAATTAACGACCGTTAACGGGATATTCGCAAATAAATATAAAATTATACATGTTTGAATAACGAGATATATGGTCATAAAAATGATTTTTATAATTACGGTTGATAGAAGATATTGTTTTTTCATTTATTTTAATGATTTATATGAAATTCGATTCACGATATTACCCACCGTGTTCTACAGCAATGCACGATCAATGATAGAATTTAATGATTGAAGGACGGATGAGTAAATTGGACTCGGAAAAAAATAACTATAGTACTGTTTGCGATGGCATGGAAAAGAAAAAAAACATAACCACCTCGTTATTCTCGTTATTTTTTTCGATTCCAGTGAAAATTTTCGCGCTAACTGAAGGTCCTGCAAGAAAAAATAATTATCAGTAGTGGGTGAGGAAAAATACTGATAATTACTGTATTCATAAGCAATTGTATAATAAGGATTGGCAAGCAGTGTTTCAGTTTGCCGTTCATTCGGATAAAAACATGACGTATCTAAAATAATTTTTGTAATTACGAAAGCCTTACTTTTGTAGTTGTAGAATCAACCCCGAGATTGGGGAAAGAAATTGTGACACTGTCGATTTTAAGTTTCAAAAGTAAGTCATAACCGATAATTAAGTCCACGAGGCTGAACAATCGTTTTGAGAACAAACAGCAGTGAATCTCAAAATCTATATATTTTTTTTTTTTTTCATAAAAAATCGCATCAGACTCATCTCTTAAAAATGAGTGAAAAATTTGATCAGACTTGCATTTATTTAGTGCTACCATTAAACGGCAATTAATAATTTAATATTGAGCAAAAAAAAATTTCAGCTTCTTCTTTATGCTCCGATAATTTTGCATTTGGTAATTGAGTCAAACCTGGCTGGTTCCAGGGACCGTAACGCACTATAGTCTTTTGTCGTTGAGCTGACCAAAATTTGTATATATATATGTGTGTGTGTATATATATATATATGTATATATATATACAGTACGTGTTTGCATTGGTATACGACGCAGCATGAAAGCATATACTCGAAAACCACAGCTAAGCGCCAACGGTCCAGAGAGTGTCGTTAAAGCTTGGACTCACTCGAGATTTACCTATTTTCATGATATATCCCCGTAGCCCGTATCGTCTCTCTCGGCCCCCATCGGACGTGAAACTATTCTCACAATTAATTAACAGGGTAGGTTTCGTACGAAATGGGTTATTTCGAAGGATGTGTCATTATCGTAGCCATTACAGTGACCGATGGATACTCAACGTTTCTATCTCTAAAATTCATGGAAAATAATTTAGTACATGGATTTAATCTCAAAATAACTGTCATTGTAAATAAAGAGATATTTTTAATAGTTTCGTTTTAACTAATCAATCAATGTGAAAATGTTTAATATTTCAATGGATATTCTTAATTAAACTTTTCAACATTAATTGAAAAAGAATCGAATATAGGTTCTGCTCGTTGGAACAGTGTATCGTTTTGTCAAGATTTCAAATACCATCTTTTGCCAGTATATCGAAAACATACTGTTGAGCATTACGAAAAAGTTAAGTTTTCGGTAGTTTAGCCGAAAGGAGTTTGCTTCCACAACTAATCATTATGTATCATTTGTCGATTATTTAATAGAGAATATGTAATAACTACGTATAAATCTCTTTGCATGTGAACCTCTTTATTTATATAAAGGTATGCCTCTTTATATAAAGATATGCTTGAGCTCATTGATAGTTGATTGCGAGAGAAGCTGCAAATTTCATTGCTGAATTGAAAGCATTAATGAAGAGTCCTGTGAATTCCTCCCTCTTCTCTAATTGATGATATACCGGGGTAGGTTGAATACATCCCTTGTTCATGTATATACGTCCATAAATACGTACATAAGCATACAAGATAACGTGCTATATCCATATTAAATATCCAGAATGGCTACAGCAGCTTGTTCTATGGCCCTGTATCAGCCATTCCAACGAGATACATAATATATTCGCATATGCGAATATATAGATGGAGTGATATTTCTACGAAATATAAAGTCCTGGGGGAGAAGGCAAAGGGACAATGTTACAGAGCATCGGAATTGAAAGCATCACGATCCGGCTTTGCGAAATCTAAAATTAATACTGGTACATCCTCGTTAAGCAATAATGGATGCATTACGTCATTGTCAATGTGTAATGGCACCATCTCTGACTTTCCATTCCCTCATGGTCGTCGCTTTCTCTCTGTATTAACTGTGCATATGCACGATCATTCTGGATTGTTGCTCATTGTTGGCGTAATGGATATGTAGGTTCATCATTAGAGACTCAGGAATTTTTGTCCTTAATTTCAACAGTCAACAAAGCGAACGATGAGAGTACCAAGGAAACATGATGAAAATTTGAGAAGTGGCAAAAATTCAGATACGTTAGGAAAAAGAAGGGTTTAGCTTGTAAACAAATATTTTAGTGGCAAAAATTTCGTTTCATTTTCGTATATTTCTTTAATTTTTACTTATTTTTCCAATTACTGAACGAAAACCTAGAGCAATTTGGAGAATCACGGTCGAGGTATGTGGATTTATGGCCCCTAATCGATATTTCGTCTGGATTACGCTTACCTCGAAATTATAGCGACAAGGATCATTCACGATACCCCTGATATAGCCCGTACATTCCCTTTACCCTAAGTGTTAGACACCCTGGTACAGAATCACTCATATATATATATATACATAAACACGCACGAGCACATAATCATCTATGTCCAAATAAATTAATGTTTACGTAATTAATATATGTCTCTGATGCTCGAGTTTGTGACCAACTCAATTCAATCTTCCATAGCGCAAATAGCAATAAAAAGTTTATTTACAAGTCATGGCATATTTCACAAAAAACGACAATGTCTGCTTTACAAAATACTGACAACGAATTGCAATTCAAAAAATTGGACAATTATTTCAAGACCATTGCCTGGAACGAAAGGTCGATGGTGCTTACGACAATTTATTTATACCAAAATCGCCAAAATTTGCGTTACTTTTGCTTGATACTATTCCCTATAAAATTGTAATGAATTAATGAATCATTTAATAATATCGAATTTAATTTTATACATTTAATAATATCGAATTGTGATCGCTGTCTTTTTATACACTTTGTATATTTCGTTAGTCTGTAGAGAACTCGATAATCGTTCATTAACAAACATTCAATGTTCTTGCATAATAGTGTGATTACGAGAAAATGTAGCTCAATTAATTTGCTGCACGAATGAGATGAGTTAAGACTCATGGATCATTAATACAGCTATTGAAATCATCTACGATGTGGAGAAAAGGTCCTTTATGTGATGATAGACATTTTCTATGCATGCGAATATTCACACATACATATACTCGTACATACATATATGTATGTACGAGAGTTGCAGTAAAGGTCTCCAACCTGCGGGTCCATGTGCGATCAGTGAAACGGAGTCAATCACCATAGAGATGCCAATCGAGTGATGCTATATGGACGTTGAGCTCGTATAACACCGTGCAGTAATAATGGTAGCACCATCAGCTCGCGCGAACTTTGTTTTCTATGCATACATATATCGTTTACACAGCCTGAAGATACACTGAGGTACACACACCCACTATTGTGACAGTGAAGTTGACCACAGTACGAGAAAGGCACTGAGACCAATGGTGAATGCATTCTGTTAGTCGAAATATATGTATATCCCTTATCCCTTATATACGCATGGCAACAAGGACCGATACGATATCTATCGAGGACGGGCATCGTGCCGAGGCTAATTAATCTTATCACTAATTAATTTCCATGAGCGATTCGACTCGCTTTCGTGATGGCTCATCTGGATAGTTGATGTTCACATATACCCTGCAGATTACACACATGTAACATATCTACGTACCTGTAGATATGCAATGTGCCAGTATCCTATTTAGAAAATCCCTCCATATACGATTATAAATAATTACTGCATTTTAATCATACGTTGCTGTCAGAGTGCGCCATAATTTTAGATGGTCACATTTTTTCCTGCATTAATTTTGTACTAAGCCGGATGCCATATCGACATATGCACCAGGAATTGCTCAAATGGACAGCCAGTTTTCCAACGATCCTTTGGACTACCATATGAATATATATACGCCATTTTTTTTCTTTCGTATACCATTATCGATTTACAGATTTTTTACTCAGCTTCCATCTCTCCCTCGTTTTCCCATGACATACTTCTCTCCTAAATCGACAGGGATATTCTTACGAATTGTATATATGGATTGTACTCGATTTCCGAGAAAACAGGAACGCGCAGGATCGATACTTTTGCTATGCCCTCGAAAAAATAAAAACGAAAAATATGCATTTATTTAAAAATAATTTCACGAGGTCCAGTTTTATCTCTTTTTCCGTATATGTTCGAGGGATCATGGATATTTTTTTCTTTTCTTTTTTTAAATTGTCATAAAAACTATGCTGTCATCATTTGCTTCGTAGACAGTTCCTTTTTTGGGTAAATTATTCAGTGTGCAAATTTATACAGCAACTATCATTTTTCTAGATGGTAAAAAAATATCTATAGATCAAATTAAAATCGTAGCATAAATGAAACCTGATGCAGTTTTTTTATACAGGTCTTAATTTGTATCGGATCGGGTTAAAAGCTAGCAAGAAATTATAGGTCAACTTGTATTTCTTTTATTCTATTCATGAAATAAATAATTTTCCATACATATGCGAACAAAATGTATATTTATTTTCATTTTTTTCAGCTCACGTTTAGATATATTCAACGAAGAGATAAAAAGAAAGAAATGTTATTGGGCGCGGGTTTGCAATTAAAAAGTCAACCGGCTTTCGTTATTCTTCGTGGCTGGCTAGAACATTTCCAACAATATTTATCCACATATATACGTATAAGTATAACAAATAAACACTATACGTTGCGAATTTTCCGAACTGTCGCGTTTGGCATAATTCCCACGTGAACACTTTCATTCTCTCGGTATCCCATGTGAAATACATCCACCATACTGACTACACATCAACTTTCATATTTTATATATACATTAATTTTTGTTCGAATCATACTATCACTATAGAGCTCAGTTCGCTGTAGAGGAAACTAGAGAAGAAGAGAAAACCTGAATCATCGTTGTCACTGAGGTACGACAAAATCCGTGAAGCTTTACAAGGTACATACATATTGTTGTTATATGACTATTATTGCAGGTCTTACCGCAGACGATAGGTCACAGCCAGTTATATTATGTGGTCTTGCTGCTCACATTTGCTGCGCCCGGAGATACATGCATATACTGCTCACGTGTGTGAGATTAAGTGTATTTAAGTATATACACGCATCAACAATAAAGCACATTCATGCGTGCATTTATATATAAATATTATAATTTTAAATAGTCAAAAAATTTCTTTTTAAAGAAGATTTTAATGCCAAATAGTAAAGGATACGTCTTTTTGATTCCACAGTCTATACAAGACTTTTGTATGTGGGTATGTAATATATGTGATGCTCAACATTCTATGTGTAAAATTTATATGTAATGTCGGCTTGGTACAACGTAGTTGAAAGATGTCTCATGGCATATTATACAGGGCAAGGGTACTCCCGGTCATACAGAGACATGCCTTTCATATCATACGAAATAGTACAGTGAGCATAGCTCGCGCAGTTGCCTGTCAACTCGAGAAGCTTTGTATCTCGCATCTTCTTCGGTAACCCGAGAAAAGCAGAGAGTGAGGAACAGAGAAGGAGAATATATGAGAGGAAAAGTATGGGAGAGAAAGAGAGAGGATTATTGCGAAACTCACACCTCGTTGGCTTCGTAATCCTGGCCGATGTGCACTCTCCTCCGCTAGAGTAAAATGGAGGTGTGATTCATACTTGCCCGTATACTTATACGAATATATATACGTGTATATAGAAATATACATAGTTAGTTCGGTGGTTTTTGTCTCTATGAGGCACTGAGACCGGATTTTAGAAGTGACGCATGATATACTTCCGGCTGGATGGTGATCTCTATGAACAATGTACGCTTACGTATGTATATTTGTATTAAATCACGTTGATATCTTGTTACGATTTACGTATACGCTTTTATACAAAATGTTAATTTTTACTATGATTCTTCTTTTGTATTTAGAATACGATAATGACACTTGTTTTTGGGAAATGAAGTATTTTGGACGGCTTCTCTCATTCCACTAATTGGAAAGAGATTTTTTTTCAATCTGCACTTTTAATTATCGATTTATTGCTTATGTTCTGGACAGAAAAAAAACAATAATAATGAGGAAAAAGCATAGGCGCTCTTCCAATTACCCGGGAATTACAGCTCTCAATATGTGTGGTAAAAATAAAACATAATGAAGGGTGACTACAACCACAACATGGGAAAATTATTTTCGTTTTTTTTATTGTGTAGCAATGAATATTCTTTGTCGTGGTCGTTCGACAGCGCTCATCAAAATTCGTGGTTGATGTTTTGCTGGTGTAGATTGAGATTTTTTTGTCCATGAGGTTCGGAATTTTCAATCGATGCATTAAAGCGATATAGAGTAGGGCATCAACTATGGTAGAAAACCGGGAGTTTCCGGAGAGAATGAGGAACGAAGGGAGAGGGAAAGAGAGAGTCGTTGTGTGGTTTGATCCAGTGGATGTTGACATGATTTTCCCTCGTGACGTGACACGGTACTGTCCTAGAAGCTATCTTCGTTTGCGAAAGGTGCGGAAGGACACGAACGTGCACCAGGTATTAGCGGCAGACCCATTGGATGCTTGTAAACTAGAAGAGAGACGGAAAAAAGAATGAAACGCGGAATAAAGCAAGAAAAAGAGACAGAGACAGAGAGGGAGTGAAAGAAAGATAGAAAATGAAAAGCGATCGAGGATAGGCGGACAATTTTGAGCCGGGAATTGCACTCGAGATAAAAAGAGTGACGTGTGCATTGATGCGGACAGGGAGAAAGAGAGATGATGGCATTCACGCGCCCGAACCATTTTATCGTTCACGTCATTTCAACCGTCCACCCTCCCAAGGCTGGATTGCCGATTCGTTCCTGGCTTCGTTCGCCAACCTACAATCGTCAGCATCCTTATACAATTTCTACATTTCACTCTCGACCCCATTTCACCGTCATTCCTCCACAACCAACTCTTCGATAAGCAATTTTATATCAACGCGAAAAAAAGAACAAAAATCATGGAAATGTCGTTTAACTGCCATGGAAAATTCTCAGCCATATTTGAAAGGAATTTTCATACTGGTGGGAAAATAACTTCAATTGTTTTTCTTCCCTCAGGTTTTGCGATATGCAAGGTATATAAATTTCGAGTAAAAATTATTTACAAATAATCAATTCCATATTATATCATATTAATACAGAAATATTACATCGTTGTTCGAGAATTTTGGGAAGAGCTAGTCTAACGATCACGGTTTGATATCCACAGATTTCAACCGATCAAAAAAACGCTTAATTCCACCAATGTAATGGAGTTTGATCCATTGAACTGCTTGCTCCATCGAGCTGGAAACCCCCACAAAAAAAAGAGAAAGGGACGCAGAGAAAAAAAGACCCTCTATCGTCGCCATAATTCCTTTGTCCCAGGGTGGTAAAGTTCATTGGTCTCCGGTTTGTAAGTAGACGACAATGGACAGGAAAGGCAAGACACACTGGTTCCAATACTAATTTAATATAATGCAATGTTCTCGCTCTCATGTGTATATATCTTTGGTATAATAGTCACAGGGATATATACATGTTGATGTAAGCGTATATATGTGAAAAGAACATTGTCATATAGGAGCCGGATTATCGAATCTTTACTGTCATGTTGCCACGCACTATTAACGCTCTCGAGTCTCTTAGAACTGAGTAATCGAAACTATGAAACGTATTGGCAGGGTGCACGAAAATACTAATACTATTCAATTATCAGTGTGTTACATATTCATGCATACTGTCAGCGCCACCTAAAATCATGCTCCGCATTTTTTCAGGCTTAACGTATACGCAATACACACTTATTTTTAAAGTAGTATATGTACGTGCACCCAGCCAATAAACTGTCATCACGACGTGATAATATAAATATCAGGATTTATTTTAAAGAGTTCTGATTTACATTATAGACATTTTGAAAGAAATCTTCAGAATAAATGAAATATATACCGTAATATTAACATACATTGATATTTGGTTCCTCATCGGGTATTAAGTCACGATGGATTTTAATCTAAATCTTTTTAAGGTAAAATTAAGAAAGAATTTCATGTAAATAATTATGTAATGAGAATTTCATAATTTCATAGATTTTATAATCATGTTGATTATATTATGCAGAAAGATATAAGTATTCATATGCAGCATAGAGGGAAAAGAATCGAATTGATTGTCTATTCGGCAATGAATTGTGGCCAAAGTGAATAGACGGGATGCCGATCCGTAAAAAAGGAAAACGAAAATTGTCCAGTCCGTTGTGGTTTAGGCTCCCTCGATAGTAGGAATAACACGTATAGAGGGCTTTTTTTATATCAAATCGACCAGAATAATAATTCATCGATCGGTCTATCATTTCCAAATGTTTTATTAACCATAGTGATGTCAATTTAACTAGCCAGATTATTTTCGAGAATTTCTAAATTATTTAACTTCTTTGGTTTTTCCTCATCAAATTCCGGTATCATAAGTTCCTGTGGACGATTTTAAATGCCAAGATTTTTGGGTTTTTGTAAATCTGTGCTGCGATTTTTTTTTAATTGAAATATCGGGGTAAACATTGAATCATTTTCTTCGTTTTTTCGTCCGCTTTTCAGAAAAATTTCTAAAACTTTTTTTTTCCAGCCGCTCATTGAGGTAATAGCGAAAAAGTGTTTATTGCGGTTCTTTCAGGAAAATTTACATTCAAAAATAATTCATCTGTGGTTTCAGAGTTAAGATTAAAAAAAAAATTAACATTTCGGTCACCTGACAAAATTGAAATCCCTTTCGAAATCACGCTAGGTTTGTCTATTTATATTCGTTTTTCCATTTTAAGTACATTTTGAAAGTGGGCGATTAAGTTCTTAAATTTTTGAATAAAAAGAAATATATATATTGATGAGTAATAGGATTAGGTCACTTTGTTATGGAATGTTCCGTGTAAGAACTCTTACGAACAGCTAGTGTAAAGAGAGATAAAGAGAGCAAGTGAGAGAAAGAGTAGCTATTCCAGTTTCTATTATACACTCGTTTTCCATCAATAGAAATATGGCTACAACAAACAACTATCTCATCGGCACTCTCGTTTTAATAGGAAAAAATTCAGCAATAAAATACAATGTTTGACCGTTTATTTTTCCGTTTTATATTGACACTGTTTCTCCATAAAACCCGGATATATCGAATTTTCGTGTTTTCTTATCGTCTTTTTTTCAATAAATTTGTTACATTTGGACCGATTTCGAGTAGTTTTCAGATATTTTCAATAAAGCTTTGAATTTGAATATGGATGAATTTTTTTATTTTATATTTAAAATTAATTGTTTATAAATAAAGATGAAAAGAAAAATAACATTAATACGTCATCCCAAACAGTTAATAATATAATATCAAAGTGCAAGTTTGAAAATAATGATTTATGAATTGGATATTAAAAATTGCAAAAGCTATGCGTGAAAGATTTTATTTAAAGCTCGTATTTGCAATATATCATGTTTCCCTGGACCCCGGGTGTACAAAGTGGTTTTGAGAGTACAAGTTCAGGGAGTCTTTCAGTCAGTACAACCATTAGCCCTATAATCTTAATGGAAAAGGGTTGCGCGAAACATATCAAAAGGAAAAGAAGAGAGAGAGAGAGAGAGAGAGAGAGAGAGAGAGAGAGAGAGAGAGAGAGAGAGAGAGAGAGAGTTTATGAGTTTCTTCTTCGTTTTCTCTCAGTCACTCTATCTCCGTCTGTATTGCTGACTCGTTTTACGCGCTTCTCTCCAGAGTAAGGTATACGTTTCAAGCACTATTGAGCACGACGCGTTTCGGAACCCTCGAGAGAGTGATGCTGGAATCCCTTTCGTCCTAAGAGCAGAGAAAGGGCTCACGACTGTCTGCGAGCTCGAGAAAGCTCTCACTTCTATACACCACGAAACTTTGCAACGACGCACTCAAAGTGGGAACCCCTTCTCGCCTCTGCATTACTTTGGCTAAGATAGACCAGCAGCGAGAAAAAAAGAGAAAATGAAAGGCAAATGCAAAATCGAGAAAGAAAAGGGGATCAGAAGGATGAGTAAAAGCGAGAAGGAGCCCGAGACCTTTATATCCGCCTGAACTTGAACATCGCTCGCGCTCTTGCTCTCGCTGGAAGACTCGAGAACGAAGCCGTCTCCAAAATCGACCCTATACTATTCCCTGCTATGACTACTATTATTGTTACTATCATTAGAGTTACTACCACCAGTCTTCGTGAAATTCTTCCCTTACCTCAAACTAGTTTTCCTTCTATTTCAGTTTAATCACCGACAGTTTAACGTTGATGAATTATCATATTTACTTTTAGTTCCATTTTCATAGCAAACTTTACTCCTTTGTGACGAAGGAACCAAGGAAACTCCATGGCTAAGAAAGCTCAACGGATTTC
Source organism: Rhimphoctona megacephalus (assembly GCA_963989365.1). Classification (NCBI taxonomy): domain Eukaryota; kingdom Metazoa; phylum Arthropoda; class Insecta; order Hymenoptera; family Ichneumonidae; genus Rhimphoctona; species Rhimphoctona megacephalus. The sequence goes on along the minus strand of OZ022415.1, from coordinate 32,912,451 downwards.
ATTATTATAATATTCAAATTTAGATTTTGAGGCGGTTTAACGGGACAGACCTAGTTGGAACGTCAAAAAAAAGGCCTTTTTTCCGATTTTTTTTTGATCAAACGATAAAATAATTCACAACAAAAGTTCTTCCGTTTAAAAGATACATATGTAATGTATATGTTGCAATTTTTTCAACGCAATACATATCGAAATAAGCTGGTGACCGTCAATTGCCGAGGACGCTGCAAAAAAAAACACGGTTTGCGGTGATCAAGCTCACGCTGCAACGGCTCATCTGAAACAAAAAAAACGGAGGGGATTTTTAGTTAATGATATAATGCTCCAGTTGAACAAAGGGTTTTGAAAAATTTCCATTTTTCACAAAATGGCGGCCGTTAAAAGTCAAAAGTGTTTTTTTGACCAAAATATCAGTTCCATTTTTTGCTATTAAAAATAAAAATAATTATCCAAAAAAAAAATCCTTCGTTCATATGGAGGACTACCATGTATAGAAGAAGTGATATAAATTTCAACCCGATCGGTAAAGCCGTTCTCGAGCTACAGTGATCACCGACTTCAAAAACATGGTTTCGAGAAAAACGCACTTGAAGTCCGCTACCTGCTTACCTATGGCTCAGACACGACGTGCTACAAAGTCTTGTATTTCGGCGAATAATGGTCCGATTTACATTTACCTGGGCGGAAAATGTTCGTAAGAGATTCTACTTTTTGAAAATGAAATTAAAAAAAAATCGATTTTTCGAAAATTCTAACTAGGTCTGTCCCGTTAAAGAATATTACTATTAGGTCTTTGGTTTTCAAATAAACATTGAGAAATAAAGCGAGAATTTTGGCGATGCCCATGTACACTTAAAATTTCATGGTTCAGGATTTTGTTCAATACACTACGAAATTCTTACCACGATTAAACTTTCTACCAGTTAATGATAGAATGGAAGTTTTCGCAGTGAATTGCTTTCTCTTCTCGATAAAACGTTCGTTTGAGGGTGGAAATCACCACTTTTTTTTCTTCTCATTACGGTACTGTTTCTATAGCAAAGTTACCGCTTTTGCTATTGTATCACTGCGTGGCATTGACTTTGGCTCTTTAGCAAATCGCAATTTATCGAAGTAGTCTCATTCAACCTCCTTTCCTTCTTTCCTCACCTTTTTCCTTTAACCTCTGTACCCTCACGATTGGATAAGTCCCTTAGGATTCCGCTGGACGAGACTTGAATACTACTGATTTTTTTCTCCCTTTCTTTTGCTGCTTTAATATTCTTAACTTCTGTTCAAAGAATGGGATTCGTCAATGGGGCAAAGTTTCATCGTGAAGTCAAAACAGCTCTACTGTTTTAGTAGTACCCCACATCGTTTTCGAATCGCAAGTATTTTTTTTCTACTAGCCATAGCACAGAAAATCGAATTTTTTCAATTTCCCTAAGAAAGAGAAATTCTTGGCCAAAAGAAAATTAACAATTTGAATAAACTTTCTGTAAACCTTGCACTGCCAGAATTATACCATACTCTGTGAGTTTCAATTGCGAATCTGCCTAGTTCTCTGTTTACCCTAATTCCGCGCGTACAAACAGAAAGATAATGATCCTCTGATTGTTGCCACATAGAGTCCTTATCCGAGTTCTCACTTGGTTCGTATGTGTCAAGAGAAAATAGTAGACAATAGTCCTTGGGAACGTATAGTCTTGCAGGATGGATATGTTATGCGGGTAAATACGAGAATGTATTATTTCAACGGATCAGCGTGTTAACGATAGTTTGAGTTTGTGTTGCTTATGTCAAAAATGACGGGACAACATACGAAAATTGAAACTGTATTCCAATCGTTGGTGACAATAATTTGACGCTAGAATGAGATGAGGCTGTTCTCGATTGCAGATTAACTTCGCGTAATGTATTTCGTCAATCAAGACTTTCCTGCTTGTCAGATATTAATGACCTGCAACATATATCCTTCAAATGTATAGTCGATTTGCCATACATTATTATAAATAACAACACGATGGAGGCATAGGTATATACATGAGATATCGTGGGTGACAGTTTCGTCCATTTGATCCACTTCTGTCTGACCTAATTATTCGCTGCAGTGATCCAACGTACATATATTGTCTAATGACGTTGTCACTTTTTTTTCGATTCGGAATTAAAAATATAAGTAGTATCCTCTATTTTGAATTTAGCATAACAATTTCATCTGACGATTATCACTATATGTCAAGGTAGAACATTTTCCGATGTCCGAAATGTTGACACGTTCTCATTTATCATTGATCGCTCGCTGCTCACACTGCAGCTTGGTATCTAGCGTAAAAAAAAAACAGTTTGGGCAAGACGTCTTCTTGCTCAGACGTCTTGCCGAGACTGTTTTTAACATTTAAAAAAAATTTTTTGGCAGTCTCGCAGAGACTGTTTCTAAAATAAAAAAAAAAAAATCAGTCTGGGCAAGACGTCTTCTTGCTCAGACGTCTTGCCGAGACTGTTTTTAACATTTAAAAAAATTTTTTTTGGGAGTCGCACCGAGACTGTTTCCAAGATTTTTTGAAACTTTTTTTCTCTTTACCTTTATTGATGGTGATAATGAATGACATTGGATATGAATTTTTTTTTTTTAATCATTTCAAAGCCTTAGGCAAGACAAATTGCAATGGTTGCAACGTCTTTAGTCTTTGGGAGCAGACCATAGCCTGTGATTTGATAATATTGAGTCGAAATTCCGATGAGACTATATAGAAATCGGGCGGATTATTCATGGACGCGAAAGAAGGCCACCTGTCGAGTAAAATTGGAAGCTCTACAAACTTTACTCGACAGGTGGCTTTCTTTCGCGTCCACGGATAATCTGCCCGATTTCTATACAGTCTTGTCGGGATTTCGACTCAATATTATCAAATCACAGGCTATTGTCTGCTCACAAAGACCAAAGATGTTGCAACCATTGCACTTTGTCTTACCTAAGGCCTTGAAATGATTAAAAAAAAAATTTCATATCCAATGTCATTCATTATCACCATTAATAAATGTAAAGAGAAAAAAAAGTTCAAAAAATCTTGGAAACAGTCTCGGCGAGACTCCCAAAAAAATTTTTTTTTAATGTTGAAAACAGTCTCGGCGAGACTCCCAAAAATTTTTTTTTAAATGTTGGAAACAGCTTGGTAAGACTCTGAAAAAAAATTTTCAAAAAATCTTGGAAACAGTCTCGGCGAGACTCTCGTAAAAATTTGAATAAAATCTTGGAAACAGTCTCGGCGAGACTCTCGGGAAGAATTTAAAAGAGTCTGGGAAACCGTTTTAAGCCAGACGCTCGCCCAGACGTCTTGCCCAGACTGTTTTTTTTACGCGGGTACTTCCCTCATTCGATGAACAAGTTAAAGTGCAATTAAATAATTAATTGCCTATAAATAGAGTTTATACACCATAATGACCGGAAACCATCGGGAAGAATGGGTTTCGGTGGAATTGATTGCGAGAAATCCAGCTACGTCATGAGTGAGAGGGTTAGCCGGGGCCTGGAGATACGAAATAGATGGTTCGGACGATTTGAAATGGTAGTCCTTCCGCGTGGTTCTCCATAAACTGCTTGAAAGTACATGCAGTGAATTGTTTGGCTCCATCACCACAAAATGGTCATGAAGCTAAAGGGGCAATTAGCTTCATGCGCATTTCGTGGATCACCATTATCGCTGTGGACTTTTCGTTGGTACATGGTTACATTGAGATGAAGGAAGAAAGTAAGGGTACTAATGACAAAAGCAAATTGTATCTCTCTCATTTTAATCATCCTTAATGTTTCCACAAATAACAAATGGAAAGCGTGCACAAGCAGCTTAAAAATTTACTATTAATTCCAGCAGCCTATTACGACTCGTCATGTAACAAAATAACAGAAAAATTAAGATTGTCAAATTGCAAAAGTTCCAATTATAATTTGACCCATAACATGTCTTTGGCATCTCACTACCATTTACTCACACGTCCATGAATAGAACAGGTCTGCGCGTGTACCCACAAGGAAATGTCAATTAATCGTTGCGTTATCGTAAACATTGTCCTATCCATCACTGGTCAACCAACGGCATCAATAGACGTGGACATGATGCACGCATATGCATCTATCGTTGCAATATGCTATACAGCTGCAATGCAGTGTGTCCACGGTAAACGCACAACGCGTTATACCAATCAGGCTGTAGGATCCTCACAGGGTCTTCGGTCTGGTGTATAAGCTTGGGCAGTGATGGATCACTCGATGCTACGTGATCACGAAGTCCTGCATAATTTATATCAGGCTTGATTCTTGTGTGTTTCGCACTTAGCACAAGGCTGAAACAAATCTGTTGGGATGGGGGGTCGTAGGACGTCAATGTTTTCTAAAGTCACCAGTGTCGATAGTTCATTAGAAGGATTTGCACCAAGTACTTGTATTGAATATCGGTACCCAGCTGTACTGATGAGTAAAATTTTCGAAATTCATCAAACCTTCTAATTTCTATCACGTTTTTCATTACCAAGGATAGTCACATTGAGCTGTTGTCGAATTTAAAACAATTTAAAAAAATCACATAACTCATTAGGCCGGGAGGAAACAAAAATGACATCTCTCACAAACCAGACTCGTTCAGTTTTTATCGTATAAGCAGTACGGACAGGGTTGTAACAAGCGTAGCGGAAGTTAGAACGCAGAAGAAGGAAGAAGTATAGCAGCATGCGGTACACATTGTCGTTAGTCGACGGCTCGAAAAACAATTCTCTGGTACACATTGTCTGCAGAGAGGATTAAGAGGGCCTTTACGGTGATGATAACGGAACGAGTTGAAACCATAGAGCAACTATGGTGGTGGCGATGCGCTCTCATATTCGAAACAAAGCGGGATTAGCCGTGGTTATTAAACGAATGATACCATGCGACCGAGGGACAGAGGAGAGCGAAGAACGGAAAATGCTCTCTGCTCTATACACTATGTTGCTTTTTCTCTCTACAACCATACTGTATACCATAAACGTACGTATCACCATGTAACACAGACTTTTATGAGCTGGTAGACTTTCTACTGTTCCTTTCCGCAAAAGCCGTGGCATTATCCAGTTGCTGGACGGTATATATGCAAAATGAGTTTTCTTTTTATATTACCACGACCTCGAGAAATGGCTACGTTCAAACCTTCATAAGACAATGAACCAGTTTCGCCTTTTCGATGCAAAACTTTGTTTCACGTCGCAAAACCTCAACTTCCTTGGTGACACTGGAAATCCCAAGCAACAAACCAAATTGCTAGCTTACCTACGTCGATTACCTGACGGTCTTACTTCTTACTATTTATTCACTACCTTGAACCACATAATCTGTAAACCCATTCCCACTCCCATTCTAGCCCATTTCAGTAAATACGATAAGATTAAGATTCATTTTCAAATCGATTACCATTTTAGTATTTCTAATACTGCAAATATCTATTCATAGGTGGAATGAGCTCCGTTCATTAGATATATGATATGACTGCGGTCACAATGATGAATTAAAGGACATCGAGGAAAAAAGAAAACAGAGAGTTACCGAGAGGGTAAAATAAAGAAGCTGAAAAGAGGGAAGATCTTAAATCACGAGCGACGAGATCGTTGTCGAAAGCTCATTATCGGCTATTCCACGGAACACGATTTCTTTCTCCGCGCCAATGGGATCGGGAAAAGAACTGATATAGGACAAGGTTGGACCGTGAAATGCGCAGACACCTACTACCGATAAAGGAACGGGAGTGTTCGTTCCGACGCTATAATATCTTTCCATCCACCCGTTGTGTTGTACGGCCCATCCAGACACTCCGATTCTTAGAGGGGTTCGAGGGGTTGAGTTAGCAAGAATGAAGGATGCGAAAACTAAGAACAACGAGGTGATACCTTGTGAGGAATGTGGTTTAAGAGGGACAGAAAAAAAACGAAAGCTTGCGGAAGCTGGAAGAAATCGATGAAATCTTGGGGAAACAAAAAGTATGAGCAAAGTCGAAAGTAGCTGAGTCCTAAAGAACGTGTTTCATGGGCGTCGCACATTGTATATACATGAGGGGAATACGAGAGTAGATGACAGACAAAGAAAGAATGTTGTGGGATCGATGAGTGTGAGAGAGAGAGAGAGAGAAAAAATGGACGAAAGAAAAACTAAACGCGGAACAGGTTAAAAAGAAAATGGGACAGGCCAGAAAAGGTGGAAAGGCTGTGATGCTGGCGGAATGGGGCGGAGAGTCTAGTTCTATGTAGCTCGAGAAAAGCAATCTCGACGGTAATTGTTCGTACGCGGTACGAAGATTGCAGCCAATTTTTTGCTCTCTCGTGCGTACCAACGCTTATTTCCTACTCGGTAAATGGAACATCGAATGTCCTGTACGGTCCAGTTTTGGTCAATTTCTTATATGCCTCTTTCTTTCTTTTATCGTCCCATGGTTTACCCTATTAGGGTTTTGCATGGTCTGCAATCTCATTGGTTACATCATTTCATATGGCATGCTACAAACTAGTTTTGTATCACTCAATTATTTTTTTTTCGTAGCATCGATCATTGACAATATAAAAGACAAAGATTTTGCAAGTTTTAGTGAACAAAGTATAGGACGCTAAGCTTACGGCGATGAAGGCCTCAACGGTTGGTTTTGAGAAAGCAACTCTTCCCTCAACGAATCGGTATTTGTACCGCAGATTCGTAATATATTTTCAATGTACCTGCGACCATCAGAGTGTAGCGTGCTCTTGTAGGCAATTCAAACGCACGTGCACATCCGTACGAGACTTATTGTGGACGATGTCAAGGATATTGTGGTGTTAGTAGCCGTTGGTGTGGTCTGCACGAGCGGTCAGGATCATATATAGAGAATTCGTGTGCAGTATTGTGAACGTCGAGAGAGAAGAGATCGAGAAAGGCGGATTTTTTTTTTTTTTTTTTTTTTTGGAACTACGCCAGTGTGGCTCGACGAACGAAAAGCTCAGCCCACAAAACTCTACCGGACGATGGTGAGCCGGCTCGTCAGCAATGTACAGATACGCATATACACACAATGTCCAACATTTTCTATCCCGTTGGTGTTCCATTGGGAGAAATCTCGAGGCCTCCCGAAGCTTTGCACGGTTTTACCTCTTTCGTCTCTTTCCACGTGGGCCTTCCTCTCTCTCTCTCTTTCTCTTTCTATCATACTCACTGTACCCACATATACAACATTGCTCTACGGATCACCACTGGTCATGTTGCTTTTTTTCTCGGCGCCACTATAGTCCAGTTTTCGGTAGCGATATAGACCGAAGTATATTCTCTCCTTTTTTCGCCCTCACGCTGGATACTAGAGGTCCACGACTCTCAGGCTTGCTTGTGGCATATAGGATGTATAAAGTCTCGCGGATTCACTGGGGATTTGCCAGTTAAAGTATATACTATTCAGATATATCTATATATAGGTTGGGAATAGGGGATAGGAAGGGAAGACTCGAAAAAAAAGTTGCAAAGCGAGCCAAACTCTGACCCCCCGTTGCTGCTTCTGGTGCTTTACGGTAAAGCTGAACGACTGGACCATTCCCAAGTGGGTAGGGTACAGTACAGAACAGACAGACTAGCAGTCAGGGACACAGAGGTTTTACCCGATAACCACGCTTTCCCCGGAGCCATCTTTCGTGCGTCCAGCGAGACTTTTCGGCTCGACCAATTGATATATATTTCGGTATAAACCTTGCATCCAGTGTGCATGGACAAAGCTTGTGCAAGCCTCGAAATCTATTTATGTTTGTGATCATGCGGAAATTCATCGGATAAAGACCCTGACAGTTAAAACCTCGATATTTCCAACAAATGTTTATTTTTGGTATTGGACAATTGCAAACTCAATAAGAGCTCTATTGCCTTATCCATTCTGAATTAATTAAAAAAAAAAAACAAAGTATAAATAAAGTGCCGCTAATTCTCAGAAAATCAATCGGTATTTGTTGAATCCATTTGCTGTGGAAACATAAATATTTTACATCAGAATTAAATCAAATTCAATCATCTGACTGTTTACTACTTTCGCAAGGACAAAAATGGGTAATTTCTGAATTTGTTGTTGTTATTATATTCTTATTTAATTGATATGGGTACACGGCGAGCATGACGTTTCTCATTTGCCAACGAATATTCATAGAGCTTTTTCCATGGTTTCTTTTGATAATTTTTACCGAGTTTTCTGCCACCCTCCCACCTCTTCCTCTTGCTAGAGACTCGCAGTGGTTAAACGTTGGAAAACCAAATTTTTTCACTTTTCCTGGAATATATCCTAACAATGAATAAAAATGAAGCGGTTAACGAGGGGTAGTGTGCTGGCGAAGCATAAGGGACAAGCTCGCCTTTCTCGTCGTGCTTCCGAATCGTAAGGCAGTTTCTGGTGCACGATAAAAATCCTAGTGCCAAGCGGTTCCATGCCTTATAGCACACGCTAGTACGAATGCCCGGGGCTAACACATACACATTATAGCTCTGGGCCGCGGGGTTCTTGGTTTCTTGGACCGAGAGGAAGGGAAGAGAGAGAGAGAGAGGGGGGGGGGGGAGGGAGGGAGGGAGGGAGAGCCACAGACAGAAGGTAGAGTGGACCCACAGCTCGCGCACGAGCTCTTAATTAATATTCAGCGATTCACATCATGAAAAGAAGCCACTTAGGGAGTGAGTACCAGGAGAGAAAAAGTGAAGAGAGATGGGAGAGGTTTTCTACGCCACGTGAAACACAAGAACTGGATTTGGCTCATGAATCTTTATAGTTCTGCCTTCCAATTCTTCAAACAAGAATAGTATAGTTGATGAAAGGAAAACATGGGAAAAAGAGTATTTTATATTTTAAAATGATCATTTTATAAACTTGGAATTCGAAATACATATTCACGTGGATATATTGACTCGTTGATTACTGTGAGTTCTGGCTCTCATTTCGTTGGATCTATCTGTAAATTACGATATACTTTGTTCATGTGTATTTTTTTGTTTGCTTCTCTTATTGCTGTTTTACACCCTCTTGTTTTCATAGGCTTCGCTTACGGTTCCAAACTGCAGAGCTAGTGGAACGATGAGGAAGATGAAGAAAAAAAACCCAGAAACAACACGCAACGAGTTACTGGTGAAGTGAGGTGAAAGTTTTGATTAAAACTAAACAGAGAATGCGAATATTTTTCTTAACACCAATTTATATTAGCGAGACTGGGATGAATAACTGGCCTACTGGGGGAAAGTAAAGGAGGAAACAAGAAAACACTGAATACCCGTCCCAACTTTGCATTCGTTCAACGCCTAAAGAGTGGTGAACCACGACGGCTACGAGGTAATTTCTTCGTTCAACAACTTAGTGTTTTTCTTCTTACATCGTATCTTCTCGTTCACTTATTCGTACGCTGTATGCAAGCTTTTCTCCATTTTTCTTAATTATTTGTACCGTTCAAAAGCTCTTTGTTGACTAATGGAATTAGCTAAATCGTGATGGAATTAATATTTAAATTCGTTTTTCTTTCGTGAATTGCATAATTCCGGCGCTTAGGAAGTTTAAAAAGAACAAGACTCTCATCATGCAACAACTCTAAAAATATTCCCTTCCGTATATAAATATTATTAGATTCATTCATTCATTTGCAAAAGTTATCCGGACAAGGGATACTTATTTTAATTTCTTTTTTCTTTCTTTCTTTCCATGACCATTTTTATCTATTTTATTAGTATCGCGCGAGCTTTCAAGTAAGGGTAGTTATCTCGGGTTTCGTATAATTACCAAGGAATACTTTGAAAACTAATCAACGATAGAATGAGAGGGTGGAAGAAAATCGGGTTGAAACGGGCACTCGGACGACGTCGGTTGCGCGGCGAAGCACGCTGATACTAATTTCCCAACCGCGCGAGTTTTGAAAATCCTCACGGGAATATCTAGGAGCTTGGATAATCTGGCTGGAAGACCGTGGGAACGTGAGCGGACTAACGGATAATCCTGCTGGTTCTCACATAGCGCTTCTAGTTCTCGTGCACCCGATTATATTTAGCCGAAAGTCTCGATTCTACATGGTACCATGGTATGTAGTCTGCGTTAACTGGAATAAGAAGTCTAATGCAGCGTGTAAATATGTACAAGCAAAGCAGAGCACAAGATTTTATTTGTAATATGTAGAGTTCGATGTAATCATAACCTTAAGAAAACAATATTGTAAATTGTATTACGTCGTGATTCAGTGGCTTAATTTAGTAACGGAAAAATGAGAAAAAAAGAGACAAAAGGGTTTAAATATGACAAGTAGTTTGAATTTTTCCTCCCAGATCAATGAAATTCCTAGAGTAATTTATTTCAAAAAATATGCTAGAAAATGAAAGAATATATGGTTACGCATACTCATCTCTCTGCTGGTCATGTTCAATTGTATGAACAGAAAGAATTACCAATTTTCAGTTCACTTTGTGACTTAAGCCAGTAATGGTCCAAATGGATATTGTAGATGGAGAAGGAAGACACGCAGTCAATAGTGAGACTTATATATCAAGAGGAAAACTTCAGAAAAGCTTATAGTACCTAGCAGCTGAGAGATAAAAAAGAAAGGGACAGAGAATACGCTCGGAGGGAAGGTTATACTGGGTTGGAAATCACTAGTGGGTTTGTGCCAATAATAAAGCAGAAGCCAGCGTAAGAGGTCTCAGCACTCTCGACAACACCTTCCTATTTTTCTCTCTAGTGTCGAAGAAGAACCAAGTCCTGGTAGTGCACAAAGTCTGTACTCCATATGGTACATTCTACTTCGTCTTATAGACATTCCAGGATACAGTGGCTCTTTACTCTTCCGTCCGACTGAACAATATCTTACGCTGCGAAGAAACGTCAAGCTACTGGTTCTCATCTTCTTTCTTAAAAACCTTCTTCGAATATATGCTCCAGAAAAGCATGGGTTGATATTGCAACGAAAGCATGACGGAGAGAGGGAACATTATGGTGCACCAGGTGCGAGACGAACGCGTAAAACCCTTCTCGTTAAAACGTGTGTCTCGTTTAGAAAAATGGCCACGAAAGAAAGAGAGAAGGAGCGACTCCTTATGCATATACGCTATTGACCGTGGCACGCCATCAGAGGAGCAACAGCCAGCGAAGCTCACTAGCATCCTCAGGGACCACTGAGGCAAACTCCTAAGATGGAAACTTTGTGGATAAAGACTTTTCCCTCTCAGCGGGCTTCTTCCCTCGTTGCCCATTTTTCCAAAGAGACTGTGAGATTACGAATATAAAAATTAAATTATATCACGTTTATTACCAACTTTACGCTGCACAGCAATCAATTTTTTAATAAATAATTACAATTAAATATTGCATAATTTTTGCTTGATATTTGGTTGATAGAAGTTCCCGCGCAGAAGAAATTAGTCTCAGCAGGACGCCCGGGGAGAATCCTGGCAAGCTATCCCGTCAAGAGTCTCGGAAAAATCCCGCATAGGCACGTTTCCGAAACTCATCTTAGGTTAGCGTTCCAAAGTCTCTTTCCGATACTTTGCGGCACTTTTTCGGAAAATCTTGCTGAGACTATTTGCAAAACTTTCTTCGAGTCCCGCCAAGACTCTTTCCGATACTGTTAAACCTTTTTGTGAAAGTCTCGCTGAGATTCTTTCCGATACTTTCCGAAATTCTTTTCAAGTGTCTCGCCGAGACTCTTCTCGAAATTTTCCGAAAATTTTTTTTGAGGGTTGCCTAAATTCTTTCCGAGAAGGTCCAAGATATTTTTTTTTTCTTCACATTGATAGATAGATTGATGGTGATACTGAATGACATTGGATGAGACAAAACTTTTTTATATTATTTCAAGACTTTAGGCAAGACAAAGTGCATCGGTAGCAACGTCTTTAGTCTTTAGGAGCAGACCATAACTTGCGATTTGATAATATTGAGTCGAAATCCCAACGATACCATATAGAAATCGGGCGGACTATTCGTGAAGGCGAAAGAAGGCAGGTCACCTGTTGAGTACAATTGGAAGCTCGGCAAAATTTTGTTTTTCCGACCGGTAGGCGGCATCGAGCCTTTATCGTTCATGTTCTCGTATAGCTTGCCAGATTTTTATATAGTCCGGTTAAGATTTTAATTCGATATAAAAAATCGCGCCTCTGATTGCGATGTATGATCTTATTCTGATCGATACCAACATTTTGTTTTGCTTTAAAGCATCTGATATATTTTTTATCTCTTAATCTTAAAATTGTATATAGACTATACAAAATATCGCAGCAATTCCCAGAAAATCATGCCATGCTAGATTTTTTTATCCGCGATTCCTGGCTAGATAGAAAGTATCAGAAAAGGTCTCGGCGAGACTCTCGAAAAGAATTTAGGAGAGTCTCGGAAAGAATCCCAGCGAAACTGTTGAAAAAGAATTTAAAAAGTCTTGGGAAGAGTCTCGGCAAGACTCGAAAAGTATCGGAAGATTCTCCAAAAAAGTGCCATAGAGTATTGGAAAGAGTCTCGGCGAGAATTTGGAACGCTGACCTAAGAGTCCCGGAAACGTGTCTATGCGGGATTCTCCCGGGACTCTTGTCGGGATATTTGCCAGGATTCTCGCCGGGCGTCCTGCCGAGACTCATTTTTTTCTGCGCAGGTTATAATTGATTATTGACGTTACAAAAAGTCTGGTTCATGTTTACTCATACAAAATGTAATTTTTTCATTCCGTAGCAAATGTCATAAATAAAATTATTCAATTTTTCAATTATTTTATAATTCATTCTTTATAAGTGCAATGCTTCCAATCGATGACACGCGAGCCTAATTAGAAGCCCGATAATGGCCTCCTGAGATCATAAATTATAATCCTCTTCCATGATATCACTGCTTCGCATAAGCTCTCAATTAGTACAGCTAGTATATGATATTAATGTTACACTCTATAAGCTCTCAAACGTTCAGAATATAGCGTGAAATACATCACATGGGATGTAAACCACAAAATCAATGGCATTTGGTAAATTCGTTTGTGACACAACCGTGTCATTATCGTTCTAGTGTTACAACATGAAATGCAAATTATTCATTAGATTATCATAGTACTGGGAATATATACTAGAAACAGATACTCGACAATCAGTTTAAAAACTGGTTATCACATTTATTTAGTGTTCTGTCAAACGAAACTAGTCATTGACGACGAAATTGGTTGAACGATATGCACTTGCGGCGAATATTTTTCAATATGAATGAACGCATGGATTATATTGGTCAAGTTTATCACAAAGTCTGAATGTGTACAATTATTCTAGTTTTAAGGTAGTTGGGTAGAGTTTGACCGAGTCCAAATGTAGTCCATTATTCAAATTTGTAAATGGACGATTAAATTGCAGAATCGATTTTGAAAATCATTTTCCTTGATAATAAAATTATAAATAACCCTTAAATAATCTGAATGACAATTAAAATTTAATAAAAGCTTTGTCTGACTCAGCAGTAACAGATCGGTGGATCGGTGAAAATGTAAACATAACCTCGAAAATTTTGCCGCACGATAAATCTGTAACGAGCTCCTTCGAGTCGTTTCATTAAAGAAAAGCAACTGAGCCAACGTAAATGTTCACTCGAAGTTCTAGAAATATGTAATGAGTAGAAAAGACTTCGCAATGAAGTAGCTGGTGGCTAAGAAAGACACTCGTTTAATTGACATTTCGTACCGGCGGGCATAGATGAGCCGCCATCTTGATTGTCTACAGACTTCCGAGAGAGAGAGAGAGAGAGAGGTCCGACTCAAGCCGACAAAATTCTGCTATGCGTGTAATTTTATTCGCGATTTGTCAAGAATTATACGGTGAATCCAATTCAATTTCTCCTAGAAGATGCATCACATGTCGTAGATTACTGCAATAAGTTTTTTTCGTGGGCTGCACGACAAATTTTTGACTATACTCAAATTGAAAGTTGTAACCTATGCTATCGTGTGCGTTCTCCTATGGTTGAAATGTATTTTTCAAAGATAATGTCTTAAAAACTACACGGTAAAAAGGGTTTAAAATTCACTAAGATGTTAAAAAAATTATATTTTTTCGATTCCATGTAAAAAAATATATGGTCATACGTGGGCGCAAACTCTACTCAACTACCTTAATTAAATTATTTGAAGCAGCATTAAGGGGACCGTATGGTCTAGAGCACGAAAATTTCACCTATTTTCACGATTTTTTTTTTGCCTTAAAAAATTTAAAAATCGATGTTTTAACTTTTCGGGTTTATTACTACCTTTATTAAGTATACAAAAAAATTTTTTTTTAATTTTAAAAACAGTGTTTATTATCATATAATTGGCATTGAAGACGACCCTCTCGAAAAATCCGACCCGGACGGTGAAGATCGATCCGAGACTTCTACTCATCTGAAACACACAATTCAAGAAGATTCTTAATCAGAAAGAGTGCAGTTATGGTCGGGACTAGAACAAATCGAAAAAATTAAAAATTGACAAAATGGCGCGCTTTTGAAAAAAAATTCGTAAAATCGGGTTTTTTTCACTAGTTTTTTAGTATAAACAATAAGAAATTATTTAAATAAAATTATGATTGTAGTTCCGACGATAGCCATACATGTTGTGAACAACATATCCAAATTTCAAGTGATTCGGTTGAATAGTTTTTTTGTTTTCACCTGCGCAGTGCCGAAAAAAGTCGTTTCGAGATAAATGAGTTTAAAGTTTGAGGTACAGATATTTTCAAAAATTGAGCAAATTTTGAATACTTACAGTTAATCCGCGATTCCGGCACCATATAGGATTCCTTCGGAACGTTCATAATTCAAGATTTCCTCACTCCTTTCATTTCTTCGAGCTGTCCGAGCCTCTTTGGAGTTGTCCGTGCTCCTACGGTTGGCGCTCGATACTCGCAGCTCGTCTCGGTTTTGCGCTAGTTGCTCCGCTTGTGGCCCGATTGTTATGCCCATGGTCTCCATTATTTTCAATAGGGATGCAAATCCTTCATTGAATATGCAAGCGGAAATGTGAGTGGCAATATCAATGATTTTTTTTCCGGCAAACAGATGTTTCGGCGCAAGGTGCCACACGCAAGCATTGAAACTTTCGTTATTGTTCTGCGTATTACTGCCAATACACCTTTCCAATAAAGTCTCTGCTGTCAATTCTTCATAAATTGGTTTTAATATCTCTTGTGCTTCATCGCACAGAGCAGGTGGGTGCTCGTAGGTGTCTAAAGTACCTGCAGCCTCACTTTGACGCCACTTGCACCACGATTCGGAACCTGGAGGACAGTACGAGTGTTGCGGATTTTCATCTGTTGAAATTTTGTGATAATATGCTGCCCATATTTCACTTCTCATCCCTTCAGTCGAATCTGAATTACGTCTAATTGCTAGACCGTAATAAGTAGACAGCTCTTGCAATAATTTATTCGTCAATTGTTGACGCTTCGGTGTTTTATTTATCGATTTCCGCTGTGTCTTTTTTCCCTCTTCTTTTTCTGTCAATTTCTTTGTTGCTTTCTTTATTTGTGCATGTTTTTTTTTCGCATCAACAGCACGTTTGTACAAACGTTTTTTAACATGCAAAACACATTCTTTTTTGCAAACTAAAAAATCATCCCCGTAAGGCTTTGTGTCCAATAAGGCTTTGAACGTTTTCGTGTCGCGGACCGCTCTCTACCTGCGTTATGGGCTGTAGAAGCTGTAATATTGAGAATTTCCGCATGAAAATTTCACAGTATATTCTTGAGATACTATACTTTCGACATATCGAAAAAAAAAAAATCGATTTTTTGAAATTTCTAGACCATACGGTCCCCTTAAAGCGTCTAGACATCGTGTCAATAATTGACGTCTTTTAGCGGAATTTCGATTTAGCGTATATGCCAAGATAAATAGGGTATAAGACACCTCTGAATTTATATAATTCCAGAGATAAACACAAATTCGTGAACACCCGCTAAAATCTTACGAGAAAATATGCGGGTACACAATACGTGAATGCCAAGAGAAACTGTTGAGAGTAGTTTGGCCGAAATACAAAAAATAGTTTTACGATCTTGAAGTAGCAGCAGTTGGACATGAGGGTGTCAGATGTTTCTACTTCGCAATTGTGAAGAGGAGAGTATTTGTTGAAGGGAATATATCTTGCCGTTGCTGGGTTTTCTTTTTATCTTCTTCTGGCTAAAGAAAGGACAGAGAAGGAATGTAATGGAGGTATATTTTATGTAAGAATACAGTGGCATCGTTTTCTATTTCTTATAGCAGTTAGTTTACTCGGCCTTTGCGGGGTCTAATGTACCTTTCGGTCTAACTTATGGCAGAGGCTCAAAGAGAGCCGAATATAAATCAACAGCAGCATCGACCTTGGATAAGCTAGGATACGAGAATGGACACAAAAATCAGCACTGACAACGTCTAATAGGCTATGCCATTGCACAACCCAGAGAGTTGAAGGAGGACGACAATTTTGTCATTATATCCTCTCGCATGCGGTATTTTCTCAGTAGCTAATGTTTTATCCGAGAAGAGCAGCATACCGTCAGCTAAGGTAGAAAAATAGACAGGTTCTGGGCTAATTATCCCTTCAGAATCTGCAGAGTATAAAAAAAAGTGTTTTCAGAGAAAAGAAGACTTTGCTTCGTTGGAACAATCTGGCTAAGACTTTGGCTTCGTTCTGGTACAGCGAAATGAATAAACAAAGAATAGTATAAGAAGATGCTTTGCTAAAGGCCAGAGGTGAGTTCATGCGAAAAAGGTCAATAACCGATGAGGCGAAAAAATAATAAACAGAGAGTTTAATTTGAGACTAAGAGTTCATCTGCAAATTTTGAGTTGTTCTTTATGAATGAATTTTAATAAAAAAATTCTGATAGCATGGTTCTTAGCTATTAGCATAAACAAAAACTTGAGCCGGTAAAACAAATAAGTGTGTTTCGTTTACCTTAATGTTTTGACAGGTTTCAGAATCATTCGTTTTTTCATCTACGATTTGACGATCGATAAAACACAATAGCAGAAAGTTTCATCTAACGTATCGCCAAACGCCGAGTTCATAATAGCCAATAACATCAGACTGTTTCGTGCGCCGGGAAATCGAATATGCCATGAAAATTTTATACTCAAACAATTCTCGTTTTTCCTACAGGGTATAAAATCACACGCGTTTTTCGCATCCTCATCCTTTTTGTCCCCTCGCTCCAGTCTTCGTTTCTATCGAGTTTCGATTTCGCTTCTGGTCATTTTTTTATTATACTCTGGAGACTGTAGGCTAAGGGTCTAGTAATCAAGGCACGGTGCAGCGCTTATAGAATGGCCCTTCAATGCCCGCTAAAATAATCATTCAAATGGTGCGACAGTGATGGGGATTGGAGAGCACCCGGTTGACGTTTGCCTGAGAGCTGACCCAGAGGGATGGCGTTTCACCCCTACTGTTTCATCAACTATCCTTGCCTTCGGTACACACTCAGTCAGTATATATGTATACACACTGGCTATGTTATATATATACCCATTATGGATATATATGTATTCCTCTGCCCCGTGCGGATTTTGTTCCGAAAGATCGCAGTCCCAATCGAGTCAGAAACGAAGTTACACGCTCGTTTCATCTCCCTCTCGGGTCGTCATCGCCAACTTCAAGATAGAAGCAAGGATATCAGTCCTGTTACAGGAAAGTATAGGTTATGCGTATAGTGACGCTTCTAAAGGCTGCTTGACTCCACTCTCGTTATTTTCTTCAGAAAATTACGTTACATCGTGTCGCTCTGTGACTATTGATAGGCGCCTACGACGCCGTACCCTCAAAGGACTGAAATAGGACACAAGATGGAGTATGTGGCGCTTTGGAAGCAATCTTTTTTAAGCCCCCTTTTAGTTGCTGCCTCTCGTAAAGCCCGAAGGCCTTTGTGCTCCCGTATACGCTGTTTTATATTACCAGACATACAGAGGAATTACTCCCGGAGTTTATTCCAAGTAGTGATGCATCGAAACAATGTAAAATATCGAACAATATTTTTCTGTTGAATCACTGAACCTTGAGTTTCCTTTTTTCATGCAAAGTTCATAGGGATTATTTCCAGAGAGCTACCAATTAAAATTTGAAACTGGATTAAAATCCTTGACACAATCTCATTTTTATCACTACTTTTGCGAAGTAATCGGTCATTAGCTTGCGACGAATACTGATGTAGAAAAATAAAAGGAAAGTATGGCAAAAGAATAAAGACAGAAAATGATGGATTGTTCTCCGTATGCGATGTTTCTGAACTTTGACTAAAGTTTACGACTTTTAGATGCACTTCCGCAGCGAATAACGAGCTATCAGAATCAGCTATTGCAAAGACAGCAATGGAGAGTACGTTGCATGAAACTTGCTGTATTTGTTGAGGACTTAGAATAGAACGAAAGTTACTGGGCTAGTCAGATTGGTGGAAATGAAGGGATTGAAAAGTTTAAGGCCGGTGAGTGGAACGGGTGCAAATTTTGCTAGGCAACTCTCTATTTTATATTGTATTATTCTTCTGGGTGATGGGGAACACAAGTGTGGACATTGAAAGTTCGATATACACCGAAGAGTTTTTCATTCAAATTTTAGTACGGAACAGCGTAGAGACCGAAATCAATAATGGAAGTTTATGGTATGTAATTTAAGCCAAGTAGAATAATAAGTAAATAATGCTAACAATATAAATGTTACATTTCCATTGGTCTTTCTCCTCTTCATTGCATACGCGTTACAATTTCTCACCGATAAACTTATTTAGCCCATCATCAGTGGTAATCTCATATAATGACTACCACGTATGAACACCCAACTAAAATTGCACAGGCTTAAAGTTGAACAACGAATTATGGCACATACACTATGCTACGCTAGCCTTTGAATTTGTGGTTGCTTCTGCTTTTCACGAAATAGAGAAATCCTCTTTAACAAATCCTTCACCCTAAGTTGGTTTCCCTCGAATTCCCTTCTGTACAAACCTTCTGGAAATTGGTGATGTTGAAGTAATCATATTGTGAGTGAGGGTGAGCCGTGTGAGAGTTGCTACATGCTTGGGCTTTCTATGTACACTCGGCCTCTGATTAGGAAGCATTGACAATTCTTCATTCCCCTACTTTTTGGTGCTTCTCCCTCCAATTGCATTAAACAACGAAGAGGCGGTAGGGGAAAGGGGGTGAATCGCGATAGCGTTATCTCCGGCACCAACTGTGCAGAGTAAAGTGTGCAGCCCGAATTTTGAGTGAGTGCGATAAAGTGTCCATTCCTTACAGTTTTATTAATCGAGGTCCTATCTTATATTCCTCTCCAATGATGCTATACTATCGAGAAGACCATCACAAAGCAGCGTACCTGAGGAAATATTATATTTTAAATTATGTTAATAATGCTTGTTCATTTTTTTACTCGTAATTCAAAAATCTATTGTGTTTTTCAAAATTTCCATTCAATTTTTCCTTTTCAGTATCCTTTTTCAAAATCAAACTGAATTTTAAAATCACAGTTAATGCTGCTCAAGGTGGGCATATGATTAATGTGCTGGCATACAAAAATGATGAACAAGAAAAAAATAATTGTTTGCCAATTTTTTTAGGTACCCCACTTGCCCTGGGTATTCTACTTTACCTTGGTTTCTTTTATATAGACACATCGATGTCCTGTTGGTACAATCCTCAATTCCTCACTCGATTTCTGATGTTTATTAGCTACAAATGCAGTGACAAGTTCGACACGATCTGTCCGAAAGAGGGATTGTAAAGCAACGTGTCTGCGCGTATATACGTATACAGTCACGTCCAAAACAAGTAGAACACGATGGTTTTCTCCAATTGCTCCAGGAATTTGACCGATCAGCCATTTGAATGCAGCAAATTCCATTCCGAAAAATATCATTTTGTTCCACCAGTTTTGGAACCGACTGTATTTATTTGTGTAATTTGTAGCCAAATAAACAGGCATACGAACTTTGTGTGTTTTAGTCGTAAAGTTACTTTGTTTGCTAAGGCGAGCATAAAAGCCGATTACGCTTTCGAATGGCTAATCGTGTTTCAAATCTCGTATGTTGATTTAACAAATTAGTTTCAAATAGTATTGAAACTGTGAACTCTATTTGGAAAGGAAGATGATGGTGTAGAGTGAGTCCCATCCCTTAATTAATGCTGCATGACAAAGGAAATTAGTCAAAAAATGGGGTCAGGGGAGCCTTTCTTTTTCTATTTTATTCTTTTTTTCCGGTATATTACATGAAAGTTTCATCTGTTCCGTCTCAAAATCATATAATATATCAGGAAAATATTTTATTGCTGAGAAATTGATGAAAAGCCGTTGTTTCTCAAAAAAAATATTTACCATTGGGGAGTGAAATAGAAAAAACATTGTACAATCACACATTATCTACCGATAACATTTAGACAAGTCGTCGAGTCCCGTATTTTGAGATGGCACGTTTTTTTTGTACTTATGAAATTACGGGAAGAATGCGAGATCCCTCGGAATTCAGGTTGGCAAGAAATACAAGAATTGAGTGTTAGTGTACGCTGATGCTTGTGAAAAATATTATAGAGAATTTCAGTGGTCCGTGAAGCGAGAAGTGAAAGAGTTAAGATATGAAGAGAAAGACTTGCAAGAAAGGGAAGGCGGGGTAGCTGGACGATATGAGTGTGAGAGGACTGGGAAAAGTAGAGTTGAGAACTGAGAGTAAAAAGCTCGTACGGGATATGGCGGAGTGAGCGATAGAGAAAAGTAAGGAGGGAAACGGTCGTATTTGCCTGGGTGAAATAAGGAAACACACAGGGACCAACGTGCAGATCTCTTCATGGCTACGTGAGAGAAGGTAGAAGCTCTTACGTGGTACCAGCAGCTTTTCAATAAACCGCGAAACTCATAGCCCACTTTCCGCTCCTTGTTCTCTCCACTTTCTATTACCTTTCCTCCTACGTACGTCCTCGCACTTTTCTCAACCTTTTTCTCTTCTCGCCACTGCTTCACCAAAGTGTATGTTTGTTCTCGTATCCCTTATCTGTGTCCTCTTATACGTTCTTTTCTTTTCAAACGACTTAACAAACCTGTGGACAGTTTTGTCTTGAGTAACGAAAGAAGTTGTACAACGATTTTCAAGATTTTTATGTAGATAATAGTTGGGGGCCCTGTAGAGGCCTGTATAATTTCAACAGGTCTGTCCATCATTGATATGGACAGAACATGACGATTACATAATTTTACTTTGGGATTATATTTCGATGGAAGTTCTAACGAGTAAGTAACAAGATTTTCACCATTGCAGTTTTCCGATAAATTTCCCTCGTGTCGATTGCTAAAACAATTTATAGTTGTCGTTTCTTGTCGAGTGAAAGCTTGAGTAATCGCGGGGGAGAGTAAACCTTAAAGTTTACGAAACTCGAGACTTCGCTCAAGGGAAAACAAGACATTGGTGAATGCTCTAAGACCACCACCACCACTACATTGTTAGTTAGGATATTTATATGTATGTATCTGTAACTGAGGTAACCATTTGAGTTTCGCGCGAGCCTTGGTAGTAAATAAAACCCGCCGTTGAAGCAGTAATGGCTTTCCAATGAGTCGTCACCAGGATGAGCGTGTTGACCGGGACATTGTTGTAAAGGTTACGAGAGGGGAAAGAAAAAGATGTAAAAGAGAGAGAGAGAGAGAGGGGAGGAGAGAGAGAAACAAAAGGAGCAAAGGAGAAAACATGGTTGTAGTAAGTACTACCAGAGCTCAAATGTTCACGATCGTAAAACGAATAGCTTTTTCTGCACGGAGTTCTCGCGGTTTCTTTCGTTTCTGCCTCCATAATCCTCAACAGGCTCAAGCCCTTCAAATCTTGAATGGTTACATCCCCTAGCTGACAATCCCCGTTTGCTATATAAGTTACGTAAAATGAAGGGCACAAACGAGCGTACGAGACGAAACGGTAAACGAATAAAAGAGAAGCTGGGAGAAAAGCATAGAAACACCGCGTGTCTTAAAAAGAAAATCCTTCTTGTCTCGAAGATTACAAGCGATACCCTCCAGGCGAAAGGTCTCTTTCGTCCTTTTATTTCTTATCTTCTTCAACGGGAGATTCGAGAAAACGACAAGAAAAAATTTAGCATCCTTATTTCTTCACGGTGATAATAAAATCATCGGTTTTGATGTTTATATGAACCTCCCTCATCCTTTTTCATTTTCATGTGTCTTTCCGTTCAGTATGGTGTTAAAGTGATCGTAAAAAATAAAATCCTACGGACACAGTTGTGTATCCACTTTAAAAGTCTGAAGAAAGTAATGATGACATCTAATTATCAGTGTCACTGAGAAATAGATTGATGTTTCCTTTAACATGTTGAACTCTAGTGCAATTATTTTACACATCTATAATTACTATAATTTATATTTTTCTCTGTTCACTACAAACCATTAGTACACATTTTTTTTTCTAATTTACTTCGCGTGAGCTGGAACTTTTTATTATTAATTCAATTTGAATTCAAGAGTTTGGTTTTTGATGGTATTACCGACCGAATTGAGGTACGATGACGAAGAAACTTTCATCTCATACTTTGTATATCGGGGAGACATATATCGGCGTCGAACGACGTCTCAGTTAGTCGAGGTTGAATCGCTGCCACCAAACTCGTCCAATTTATCCGCTAGCGAACGGTGGTTGAGCAGCAGGCTCGCAATCCATGTGCTCAAGCTAAGTAATACGAGAAACTAATTAGAAACAGTCGTTGCCGTACGTCGCCCGTACTCTCAGTTCTTTAGTCCCTATAACTATAGTATTTGATATAACATTTGG